>OX465597.1:0-378286 GCA_950022295.1 Bromus sterilis
GCATGCGAATGGCTATCTCACTCGGAGTCAAGAGACTAATGGTATTCGGAGATTCAGACTTGGTAATCAACCAAGTAATGAAAGAGTGGGACATCCGAAGCCCAGCAATGACAACCTACTGTGTATCAGTGAGAAAATTGGAGAAAAAGTTTGATGGGCTGGAGCTCCATCACATCCCAAGAGTAAAGAATCAGGCAGCAGACGACCTTGCCAAATTGGGTTCCACCCGCGGACAGATCCCACCAGGGATCTATCTGGAACACCTACATTCCCCTACAGTCAAAGAAGATCCCTTCCTGGAGGCAGATCCAGACATGCTGCCTGACAAGAACATCCCCAGCAAAGAAGACATACCCGCAGTAGTTGACATGGTGTTTGATGTGGAGGTCATTCCCCCCGAGTGGACACGCCCAATCCTTGACTATCTGCAAAAACAAAAGTTGCTCGACGATGAGGTAGAAGCCAAACAGATAGTCCGAAAGTCCAAGTCCTACTCGGAAATCAACGGAGAACTGTACAGGAACAACATCACTCATGTCCCCCAGCGATGCATCTCCGAGGAAGAAGGCCGCTGCATACTGCAAGAAATCCACTCGGGAGATTGTGGCCATCACGCTTCAAGTCGGACGTTAGTGGCAAAGGCTTTCCGAGCTGGTTTCTTCTGGCCCGACGCCCTCAGCGATGCCCGGTTCATCGTAGACCATTGTGCGGGCTGCCAGTTTTACGCCAACCAGCCTCGCAAACCAGCTTCCGAGCTGAAGACCATCCCCCTAGCCTGGTCGTTTGCAGTATGGGGATTGGATATGATCGGACCACTCCGAACGGGCAAGCATGGATTCACCCACATTCTGGTCGCCGTAGACAAATTTACAAAATGGATAGAAGCAAAGCCTATCAAGAACCAAGACTCCGCTACAACAGTTAGCTTTATGCAGGGCATCATCCATCGGTTCGGCGTCCCGCATGACATCATTACTGATAATGGATCAAACTTCAATTCAGCCGAATTCAAGAAATTCTGCTGGTCCAATGGCATCCAAGTCAACTTCGCCTCAGTCGCACACCCACAGTCCAATGGCCAAGTTGAACGAGCCAACGGACTAATACTCAAAGGAATCAAGCCTCGGCTCCTCCGGGAACTAAAGGAAGCAGCGGGCGCCTGGGTTGATGAACTCCCTTCAGTCTTGTGGGGATTGCGCACAACTCCCAATCGCTCAACTCGGTCAACCCCCTTCTTCCTCGTCTACGGCTCAGAAGCAGTCCTTCCGAGTGACCTCAAGCACAACGCACACCGTATAAGCTAGTACACAGAAGCTGAAGCCGAAGAAGCACGGCAGGACGGTGTTGACCTCCTGGAAGAGGAACGAAATCTAGCTCTCACCCGCTCGACGTTTTATCAGCAAGACCTTCGCCGATATCACGACCGACACGTCCGAGCTCGCTCCTTCCAAGAAGGCGACATGGTACTTCGCATCAAGCAAACTTTGGATCACAAATTAGCCCCCCCATGGGAAGGCCCGTTTATCATCTCCAGAGTACTGCACAATGGGGCCTATCACCTGTATGATGTAACCAAAAAAATAGAAGAGCCTCATGCCTGGAACGCCCAGTTACTGCGCCGATTCTATGCATGAGCAAGCTTGTAAGATATGAATAAAAATTACGTGTACGCCTAGCGCGCCTTATTCCATTCGTTGTCACCATATAAAAACAGGTTTTCTTCCGAGCTGCGCGCAGCTCGGACGAACACTATCAATCAGGTTTCCCATCCGAGCTGTGCGCAGCTCGGACGAGAACTTAGAAAAGAAATGTCAAGTGCTCACCAACGCCCCAAAGGCTTGAGGAAGCACAACATCATCTGCATTGAGGACCTTGTATACAAGATCTTCAATAGAAAAAAATTCTAAGTACTCTCAAGCCTAAACAGGCTTGGGGGTTGCTTAAAGCTAAAAAAACAGGTTTTCTTCCGAGCTGCGCGCAGCTCAGACAAACACTATCAATCAGGTTTCCCATCCGAGCTGTGCGCAGCTCGGACGAGAACTTAGAAAACAAATGTCAAGTGCTCACCAACGCCCCAAAGGCTTGAGGAAGCACAACATCGTCTGCATTGAGGACCTTGTATACAAGATCTTCAATAGAAAAAAAATTCTAAGTACTCTCAAGCCTAAAGAGGCTTGGGGGCTGCTTAAAGCTACAAAAACAGGTTTTCTTCCGAGCTGTGCGCAGCTCGGACGAACACTATAAATCAGGTTTCCCATCCGAGCTGTGCGCAGCTCGGACGAGAACTTAGAAAACAAATGTCAAGTGCTCACCAACGGCCCAAAGGCTTGAGGAAGCACAACATCATCTGCATTGAGGACCTTGTATACAAGATCTTCAATAGAAAAAAATTCTAAGTACTCTCAAGCCTAAAGAGGCTTGGGGGCTGCTTAAAGCTACAAAAACAGGTTTTCTTCCGAGCTGCGCGCAGCTCGGACGAACACTATCAATCAGGTTTCCTATCCGAGCTGTGCGCAG
This sequence comes from Bromus sterilis, assembly GCA_950022295.1. Lineage (NCBI taxonomy): Eukaryota > Viridiplantae > Streptophyta > Magnoliopsida > Poales > Poaceae > Bromus > Bromus sterilis. The sequence goes on from OX465597.1 coordinate 2,518, forward strand.
CTCGGACGAGAACTTAGAAAACAAATGTCAAGTGCTCACCAACGCCCCAAAGGCTTGAGGAAGCACAACATCATCTGCATTGAGGACCTTGTATACAAGATCTTCAATAGAAAAAAATTTCTAAGTACTCTTAAGCCTAAAGAGGCTTGGGGCCTGCTTAAAGCTATAAAAACAGGTTTTCTTCCGAGCTGCGCGCAGCTCGGACGAACACTATCAATCAGGTTGACGAGAACTTAGAAAACTAATGTCAAGTGCTCACCAACGCCCCAAAGGCTTGAGGAAGCACAACATCATCTGCATTGAGGACCTTGTCACCCAAACATTCATTCCAAGCAAAGAAACAAAGCACGAGTTCATCACCCAAACAACGGAGTGTCATGACACAACCAAAAAGTGCAATTTATTACAAACCCACTCGGCATACCGAGGCAAATATCAAGCAACTGTTTTTGAAGACAATCCATTCATTGCTCGCCCGCCTCGTCTGACTCATTGGTTATACCAGTTGACTCAACGAAGAAGTCGAGATCGGGCATCAGTGCGATCCGGCTAGCAGTCTCAGCATAGTGCGGCAAGAAGGAAGTGCAGCTCTGACCTTCTTTCGGATCTCCGCCGCCAACTCGCTCAAGATTATGGACCCGCTCCGGAAAATGCGCCTTGGTCAAAGCCAGTGCATAATTTGCACCACTCCGCGCCGCTGAGCGTTTCCAGCGGGCCACCTGGTGAGGAGCCTCCTGCAGAACGGGTACAACAGTATCCAGCTTCACTCTGCTCTCTTCTTCAGGTGCCAGCTTGCTCTTCAAAGCCAGAGTAGCACCCATAACCTCCTCAGCAAATTTCTTCGCTTTGGCGCACCTCATGGTCAGCAATCCCCGAGCTAAAGCAAATCCTGTGGTAACTGGAGTATAGTTGTCTCTCTTCATGATTTCAGAAAACTTAGCCATGCGCGCCCGCTCGGCATATGCATCTGTACCATACGCTACACCAATAGAGCAGACGGGTAAATAACCTAAAAACGGAGCACAACTCCTTACCACCGCTCGGACATTAAATACTCACCAGACAAAGTCTCACTGAAAACAGCGAACCGCCCAGCGCAATACTCTTCAGCTGCTTTCACTGCTTTCCGAGTGGTTTCCAACTCGGCTTCATGTTTCTTCGCATTCTCCGCACGCAGCCCGGAAAGTTTCTCCAAGTCCGACTCCAGCCTCGAGATGCAAGCCTCATTCTCCTTCACCGCCTATTTATAGTAATGGAGACTGGTCTCCAAAGTCTTGTGAGCCTTGGCTCTCTTCTCAACCTGGTCTATTTCCTTTTTCATCTTAGTCACAAAGTCATCGTTCTCCTTTACTTTCGCATCAAAGGCTTTCTTCGCCGCCTCTGCAAGCAAAGCGTCAGACGCAAGAACAAGAGGAAGAACGATGGCAGTTTGGAATCTCAAAGAACCGTTACCATTATCCTCAGCATGCTGTTTCTTCAGCTTGTTATGCTCTTCAAGAAGCACTTCGTATGCACTCTTGGTGGCAGCACTTTCCTCCTGCAACTTCACGAAGGCCGACCCAAGCTTACATTCCTCCTACGAAGACAAGAGGAACACCATCATCAAAATAAAAAAACCTCCTATCAAAAGACTCCGAATAACTTCATAAAGTTACTCGGAGCCTTGGGGGCTACACCCAGCGGGTGCACTAAGAAGTGCTCCCCCTGGAAGTTCAAGAAAATAAAAACCTCCTATCAAAAGACTCCGAATAACTTCGCAAAGTTACTCGGAGCCTTGGGGGCTACACCCAGTGGGTAGGAAAACTTACGTAAGTACTTACGTGCATGTTGGACTTCACCAACTCAGCCTCAGACGCCAGCTCCCACAGCCGCAACTCAAACTGGGTCGCCTTGACCAAGGACTCCTTCAACCCGCCAATGATGGCACTCCCCACTGGGGCCCCGACGGGGATGGCCCCCGAACTAGCAGGCTCACTCCCCCGAACAGCCGCCGAGGCGACAGGGGTCCCCTTGACAGCCTCCCCGGCTAGAGCATCGGGTGCAGCAGCTCGGGAACCAGACCCAGAATCTACCGTCCCGTCAGGAACAGCCACCTCAGGAGGACCAACAGCAGGGTCAACATCCATGTCTACAGCAGAAACAACAAACAATTAAAAGAGAAAGACGACAGCAACAAACGCCTCAGGAAAGAAAACAACGAAAAATCCTCACCAACAGTCGCAGTATCTTCTGGAATAGTGCCCATCCTAGGAAAATCAGTCACCTCACAAGTGCTAGCGTCCTCCATAGCTTCAGCCTCGGGATCCTCCTCGATCCCGGGCAACGTCTCAGAACCACTCGGACGAACACTGCAAGAAGAACAGCTAAGGATGAGTCCGAGAAACTAACGGAGCCTTAAAAGCACGCGGTAAAGCAACAACATTACGGGTGAACGATCTTCAAGCTACGCCTTGGGGGAGCAACCCTGGCCGAGCTAGAGCCCCCCTTGGCCTTGTCAGCAGCAGCGCCTCCCGCGGGATTAGCCTCTCGGCCCCCAAGAGTGACAAGTTTCTTCTTCTTCATGGGTGCCACCTTCCCAGAGCTGAGGCCCAAGGGAGGAAGCTTCCCGTCGTCTTCCTCACCACTCGGAGTGTGAGCCCTCTTTCGGGTCCGAGTAAGCCCCTCCCGTGTCGACTCGCGATCCTGGTTGTTCTTCGAACGCTGCTCGGACGCTGCTTGAGCCCGAGCCACCTCGGACTCCAGCTCCTCCCCCACCTCAACTCCGACCCCCGCGCCAGCAGTACTATCTTCGTCCTCCTCGGCGGGATGCGGCGGAGCCAGAGGAATAGGGCAGCGGAACTGGGTAAAATCCTAAGCAATAAACAAAGAGGTCCGAGTTAAAGCCAACAAAGGAAACACCTTTAAGAAACATACAACTCGGCATACCAAGGTGGGAGGATTGTCGGCGCCGAGGGGTCTCACTCGGCCAGTTGCCTGAAGCCCCTGAGCCACGCTTGTTATTATCTTCATCTGAAGTTCAAACTCATCCAAGGGCATCTCAGTATTACTGTAACGGGTGTCATCCTGCAACCCAGAGTACGTCCACATCCCCCGAGCTCGGGCCTGGAGCGGCTGGATCTTCCGAATCACAAAAGCAGCTATCAGATCTATGGCGTCCAAACCATTCTTCTTCAACCTGCTGACTTCACGCATCAGGGGGAGCACTTGCTCCTTATCAGCATTGGTGAGCCAGGGGTTCCAGCCCTGAGAGTTAGTCAGCCTAACGTCTGAGTAAGGAGGCAAGGTACGCACCCCCGCTTCCTCGACTCTTTGCAGTAAAACCAGCTATTCTGCTAGTTCTTAACAGAATCAGGAACACAAGAAGCAAAATACTGCACTCCTTGCTTTTTAGCCAAGAACAAACCGCCACAAAGATGATTAAACTCAACGCCGCCGCCCTCCCCAGACTTTTTCGCCTTCTGAGGCTTGATGGCGTATATACTACGGAAGAGATGCCAGTGGGGCTCTATGCCTAAGAAGCCCTCGCAAAGGGTGAAAAGTCTAGAGAGAAGGGTAACCGCGTTGGGAACAACATGGTGAAGCTGAGCGCCCGTAAAAGCCAAGAAATCCAAGAAGAAGGGATGTGGGGGAAGAGAAAAGCCACGATCCACATGCGAAAGTAAAATTACCCTCTCGCCATCCCGCGGTGCAGGCTCGTCTTCCCCCGCCGCGGGAAGACGGCAACCCTCCCGGGGAACCAGGCCGGCGTCCTGGTACCCCAACAGCATGTCTTCCGTCACAATCGAGGGAAGCCACTCCCCCGCAGACATGGTCACAGCGGCGGAAGAGGGGCAGTGCGAATGTCGACCTCCCAGGATGGACCTCGAGCGGCCGGCGAAGATGCCTCGGCGGCGAGGCTCAGCGGGCAGAGGAAGAGGCGAAGCAGGAGAGAGGAGCGGGAGCGGCTGCGCGGGGAAGAATGAGCGGAGACGTTCCAAACCGCAAGGCAAGGGCCCCTTTTTATAGCTCAGGACGACAACCGCCTCGGGTCAGATCCGCACCCCACTAATGGGCTTGCCGGTTGCGCTTCCCCATAAAAACCGCCCCACTTGCCCCGCGGGCAGTTAATTATTATTATCCTATGAAATCGCCGGGGGAATCGAGGAGACAAACCCAAACAGTGCGCCCACTCACCTGGTTAGGAAGATTCTCTGAAAAGATAAGATCCTTGGGGGAAAACCAAAGCCGTTTCCAACCCGAAGTTCGGAATCGCCCTAACCACTCGGAAAAGGCGGGGCATATAATCAAAACTCTCTGAGTATGTCATCACTCGGAAGAAAACGCAAGGCTCCTACAGCATCCGAGTAAGTCGCCACTCGGAAGCACCGCGAAAGGAACCACTCGAAGATTCCTCGCAAGACGAAGAATCCCGCACTCGGTTACTCGGGTGAAAGTCCGAATATCAAACTCGCCGGCGGCCCATCTCTGGCGTAGAATGCCAGGCCGCCGGTAAGACCCGGCGCAGGGGGTAAAGAACCAATGTCCCACGCGGCATGGCCTAGGACTCAGCACGATGTCCTAGGACATTGAGCTTTACAAATTTGGTTCATATGGAGTTTAAGGCCTTTTACTCCGAGACACGCCTTCCGAGGCCTCAGTCCACCTCTTCCGAGAGACGTTTTGAGTGTCGCCAGATTTCTCCGATTAACCTGCCCACCTCCCACTCGAGGGAAAAGTTCGAACATCAATAAAGCCCTTTCGGGCCTCTTATTGAGTTCAACCTTCACATACCTCAGAAAGGCTAGATATCAGTCAACTCACTTACGAGCACCCGAAAGCGCTTGGGGGCTACTGTCGTGGTAATACTAAAGGTATACCCCTAAGCGAGGGAAACCCAGGGGTATCCCTAAGCCTGGGTTTCCCCCAGAAAGCACACATCAAGCAAAATAAGATCAACCAAAAAACAGGAAGCGTTGACAGCTTCCGAGTAACACGTCACTCGGAAACCAGAAGCCGTTTCCGAGTAAACAACTACTCGGAAGCTCGTCAAGATCCGAGTAAAGCGATACTCGGAAAGGACCGGCGAGCCCTCACTACTCGGAAGATAGAAAACGCAACGGACAGAAGGCAATTAATGCTGCAGGCGTTCTCCCCCCTTTTATTAGTAGTAACGGGCTGACCGTTTCTGTAATTAAGTATGTATTTAATCTTGTAATTAAGACCCATTTATGCCAGAGAATTAAGGAGGCAGGGGCGCACTCTATATAAGCCACCCCCTCCCCTCTGGCATGGGCACGCGCAACATTCTCCACTTCTCAGTATTCTGAAGAAAGAACACCCCAGTAAGCCTGGGACAGGACTAAGGTTTTTATTTCTACGGAGAGGCCTAACCTGTATAATCCTCTTGCGTCAACCCTCTCTACGTACAGATTCATTTGGCTCCGTTCATACCCCTATATCTATTGTCAGGATTCTATCCACGACAACTATATTTCCATAAGTATTTGAGATACGCGACGGAAGACATGATACAAAATAATCGCAAAGAGATAAGATGTTCGTGTAAAAAATGCAAAAAATTAGGCTTGCTGAACCCCTTTTTGGGAGATTTGCTGGAACATCTGCTCATGCATGGTTCCATGGATGGCCACACTCAGAGGCTAAGTGATGAAGATGATGAAGTTCATGATGCCGCGGCGGCAGGAGATGATCATGAAGGGCAGCATGACAATAATAATGATGGGTGGCAAGAAGACTAAGAGCCGCCTATGATCCTCCCGCACAGGGTGGTGGAGAATACGATGTGATGCATACACTTCTAACTTCAGCCGTGTCGAACCCTCATCTCAAAGAGCTGCTTGTAAAGAAGACGACTAACTGCAGATCTGCTGGTACAGAGCAAGCTAAGCTGGCGCAACTGGAGGTAGACTTAAATAGTCCGTTGTATCCAGGTTGCAGACCGGAAGACTCTCACTTGAAAGTAGCGCTCGATGTTCTCCAGATGAAGGCAAGATAGAAATGGACCGACGTAAGCGTCGGCGCTAATCTGCAATATTGCAGAGTATCCTTCCGGAGGGCAACTCGTGTCCTACAAATTATGATGAGGCCAAGAAAGTCGTGTGCCCCTTTGATTTACCGCACGAAAAATACCACGTGTGCATCAATGATTGCTACATTTATCGGAAAGAGGACGCAAACACAACCACATGTCCGGTGTGCAATGCCGCTCGATACAAGAAAGTGAAGAAAGAACCTTGAAATGTTGTGTGGTACTTTCGCTCATTCCCCGTCTGTAGCGGTTTTTCACGAACTACAAGGTAGCAAAGCTCATGCGGTGGCACGCAGACAGAAAAAAGCTTATGTTTTAATTGAATTCGACGAATTCTAAAAATATATGTAATTATGGAAGAATTATGCTATTTATGCACAAATTAAGATATTTTCTATAATTATTTTGGGCGTTATCGACTTTAAAAAATAATAATCTTGAAAGTAAACCTTATGTGATAGAATTGAATGGCCGACTCCCATACTAGTGTCTGTGAACTGGTTTGAACCCGTTTATGAACGAATATAGTGTTTGTTTTAAAGGTGAGCGGTTGAAGATGCCCTTCCTTTAGATGCCTTACCCCATACAGTAATAAAAAACACTATCGGACAAACAATGCCACAACGCATAAGGCAAGATTAGAAGTGTCAAATGTTAATATAGGCATGTGCACACAGCATGGACATCAGGTCCCAGCTGTTGAACTGGCCGGGCGATGGAGTGCTGCACTGGCAGGGAGACAGGATACTGTGTGCACGCGATTTCAGGGAATATGATTGGACGGACAGTGATAATGACATATCAACCAAAATGTGCTGCACATTTTTATACTCTTGACGTACTTTTCGTTGACAATGCATGCATGCTGAAGATCCGTGTACTACCATACAAGTGCATGATGCAACATGTATACCAAGTGCAAATGATGATTACACAAATTTGGTACGATACGATATTGCAGTATCTCGGGCCGAGAGAGCGATGTGTGATACGCATACATGCTGTACAGTGTAAGAAAATCTTCCAACTGCCTTGATTCAATTGGTACTCCCTCTGTCCTTGAAAGAGTGTACTTTTAACTTTTTTGAAGATTCAAACTATTTTAAACTTTGACCGAGTTTATACAAAAATATAACAATACTTATGAAACGAAATAATTATATAATAAAAATATATTTCATAATGAATCTAATGATACTAATTTGGTGGTATAAATGTTGATGTATTTTTATATAATTATGGTCAAAGTTGTAAAATTTTGACCTTCCAACAAAGTTGGAAGTACACTCTTTCAAGGACGGAGGGAGTATCCGCAGATCCTGGAAAGCCGGTATAAGGGCATTTCCAATGCTAGTATCTTAATACAAAATCGTAGGTAATTTGCTTATGTGGCATAGCTAAGATACAACCCTTGCACGTGACCATATGCAAAAAGCATGATTATACCAATCACATTTATGCATGGAGCTAAAATCATTAAGGGCTTGTTTGATTCATAGGATAGGAAAATCATAGGAATAGGAAAAGCATAGGATTGCAATGGCATGCCCACTTCAATCCTATAGGATTTTGCTTGCACCAAAGTTTGTTCGATTCCATCAAAGGAATTGTAGAAATAGGTTAGAGTGAATGTTAGGATTCCTATAGAAGTAGTACAAAAATTCCTATGGGAAAAATTCCTATAGGAACAATTCCTATGAATCAAATGAGTAACGTAGGAAAAAATTCTATGGGATAAAATCCTACAAGAATCCCATGAAATTGCTATGAATCAAACGAGCCCTAAATAAAATACAACATCTAAGAAACAATGCATTGTGTGGGTTGTATCTTAAATTTTATTGCTCCTATGATATTGTGCTAAGAAACAATGCATTGGGAGAGCCCTAATTGGTATGCATGTATTCTTTGGGCCTACGTGGAGATTGATGGGCCTGCATGGATGTCTGTCATTAATTGCACTAATTGTTGTTGCTCCCGCATGGTTCACGTGGTGACGCGGAGGACGGGAAATATTTGGTGAATATGGCGAATAGGGAGTGTATCAGCGTAAGAAGAGTTTAATGATGGTAGGTGTGAAGTTGGTACTACGACACGCAGTACTTCGGGCAGACGTGATCTAGCTCAAGCAACTATTTTGTCCACAAGTTCGTTTTTGTAATTGTATTAGGCTGGTCGTAACGAGTAGTATCATAAGTTAGTATTATATATATATGATACTAGTGTATGATACTACCTCCGTAATGCATAGTATCATATAGTAGTATCATAAGTAGTATTATTTATTGACATGCAAGACACATATTAGTACTACATTTAATATGATACGGTATCATAATATGATACCACATCCTCTTTTTTTCCATTAAATTGTATGCCACATCATCAAATTTGCTTACTTGACATGCATGATACTACCTATGATACCACCATTACGGACAGCCTTAGGTGGTTAGGTTCTTCACACAAATATCAACTTAAGTTTGTCAAGTTTGACTTTACAACAGTATTTATTTTGTAGTACTACCTCCGACCCATATTAATGAGTACACACTTAGTACAACTCTAGTACTAGATAGTTTCCTTTAAAACTTGGTCAAATTTTGTGAAATTTGCTTTTATAAAGAAAACGTATATTACCTCCTATCCATATTTAATGGACTCAACTTTATCTATATTCGTATGTATCTATTTTAAGTATATAGACTAGATACATATGTATCTAGACAAACTTAAGTCATTAATATGGATCGGAGGGAGTATGATATTTTTATGAAACAAGGCGGGTACTAAATTTTGTGGAGGTAATCAGTACTATAAAAACCCAATCCACAATTACAGCTACACAGACTAGTGTATTTTAACTATCTATATTTTGATACAAAGAAAATAATAAAAAAGTAACATTGTGAGGATTAATAGCACATGGTCGACTCATCCGAGGGAGCTACACAAGCAATTTACTTCAAGCTACTTATCGTAAATTTTTTTTACTTCAAGCTACAGTATCATTAAAAAAAATCAAGAATTGACTGAAGGAAGGTAAATGCCACGTGCATCCTTTAAAAAAAATCTGTTATCTGCATGCATGGGTGCAAGTTTGTTTGTGTGGGACTGGCAGCCCAAGATGCACGATTTCATGTAAAAAAAATGAACGATTCACATAGGCGCTGCACATAAGGCAAGATTACAAGTGTCAGATGCCAATTTAGCCGTGTGCATGGACATCACACTAGTGGACAGACCCCCATATTATCCCGGTTCATATGGGCTTTCAGTCCCGGTTCAACACCCGAGACTAATAACTCGGGACCAATGCTGGTCCGGTTGGCCCACGAACCGGGACCGAAGAAGCTCCACGTGGCCAGGCGCGCAGCAAGAGGGGGAGGGGTCATCGGTCCCGGTTGATAGGAAGAACCGGGATCGGGCCTCCACTGCCGCAGCAGGATTTTGCCCTCTTTTTCTGCCGCGGCAGGATTTTCTGATTTTTCCATTTATTTATTTTGTGTTTTGTATTCAATTAAATGGTACCATATATATATAAAGCAACAATGAAGGAACCACAATATATATTACACATTATCGTCACGAATATATCATATACACCATCTCATTCCTCGTGCTTGGTCGAACATGTATTACACAAACGGTACTCACACGAGCTCGATCTAATTTACATCGGTCCTTGGCCGCTTGTCTTCCAAAAAATGAGGGTGAAAGAACTCTCCGGTCAGAGCTATGACATGGTCTAATAAGAATCCAGCGATTTCCTCTTGAATTGCTCGCACGCGTTCTCGTGGTAGAAGACCGTCCCGCATTCGTTCGATCTAATTAAAAGAAAGGGATCAATATATATGAATGAAACTAAACACAATTTAACGCAATAAATTAAAGTATTGAATGTTGTTTATCGTACTTCAATTTTCCTTATGTTTCGGGTTGCGGCCGTCTCTTTGGTCGTCTGGCGAATGAACTCGCAGACATAATATCCACATAAGTTATTCCCGGGTCCCTGTCTCAAACAATTTACGAGAATGGAGATCAGTGAATATTATAATCAGCATGATAATTATACTGAAACTAGAATAAAAAAGATGCGCGGATCTAGCAAGTAGTACTTACATTCAGTGGTTCCATGTAAGCTCTGCCGGAAGACCCGGTGTTTTGGCGGTGAACCGTTTCCAAGCCCTCTGGAGGTATGCCTGCATGTCCTCCCATGATTTCATAGATCTGCGTCCCGGGTCCATGACTTTTACTACTCCTTAGTCCGGAACAATGATCAACAGAATAAAGCGGAAGCTGCACACGCATAAAGAGTCAATTATACGCTTAACACCGAGCAAGTGAAATAGAATGTGTGCGAGACAGTAACACTCACTCGAAGTAGTAAGAAATAGTATTTCCCTTCTTGTGCCGTAATACGTCAACGATTGCAACAAGTTGTTCTCTGTCTGGTTGGGCTTATCTTTGAGAGTTCTTTCATGAACGAACTGACAGTCAACGAACCCAATGTCATAGATTTGTCCTTTCTTGCATTCGAGAATCTTCATTCTGCATATATAATTAGTTTAGTGATGAATGTAAGATTGTACATGAAACGAATGAGCTAAGCTAGAAAGGCTTGATCACTGAAATTAATGGTACTTACAGACAATATGCACTGACGATAGATTTGTCGATGGCGTCTCCTTGGTAAAACTGAAATAATTCTGAGAATTCAATCAGATCGAAGCCTAGTCCATGCCCTTAATGCTCGTTCTGAAATTTAGCGTAGATCCAGTTTTCGGATTTAGCAGATTTTTCTATGTACCAGTCATGCAATTTTCGCATCTTTGTTGGTAGATCGTTGACTAACTCGGGTTTGACGAGAGGATACCCGTGTCGGTATTGGTATGCCGGTACGAATTCCTCGTCGTTCCCGGTCTCGAACTCATCCAGACGGCTCAGGTACTCAGTAATAGACAGTCCTACTGCGTGGGCTTTTGCTCCGTACTGTCTTATAAACTCAGTATCTTTGTTCGGATCATACGCATCGACTTGATGCTGCTGGGGGCGCGACCAAGTGTGCACTTTGAGCGGTTCGATCGGTTGATTTTTCTGTAGTCCGAGCTGGGCAATCTCTTTTCCGACTCTCCTCTCTTTTGCCTCAGCCAACTTTGTAATAGAGCGTTCATAGTCTGATGTGAGCGGTATGGGGTTGTGAAGCTTCTTCTTCAGTTCCACGCACGCGGCGTGATCTTCTGGGGTGCGCGGGAACAATGGCTCTATCGGCTTCTTCTTGTTGGCCACAGCAATCTTCCACTTTTCATAAGACATTTTTGCGGACACTTCCTGTTCCTCAGGTTTCATCTCTCCGGGTAGCTTCTACATATTCTGATGAGGAACTTTTGGGAGGGGTGATCGCTTACGTTTCGGTGATTTCTTGCTGCTGATGCTGCTGCTGCCCCTCCTAGTATAGGTACGCTTCCGCTTCTGGCTCTGAGGCTCAGGAGATGGAGACGGCTGAGGCGACGGTGGAGACGGCTGAGCCGGAGAGTGGTGAGGCGGTGAAGGCGATGGTTGCGGTGGAGAATGGTCACGTGGCGCCGAAGGTGGATGGCTCTTCTGAAGAGTGGGTGATCTTGGCGGCACATAATTTGGAAGCACGATGTGCTCCTTTCGCCATAGAACACTCCCCTTTTTGGCTTCTCCTAGTTCAGTCAGCTCCCTATCTTCACCTGCAGGGTGGTCCAGCTTCAGCTCCTCAAAATTATCCATCACATCATCCACCATGACGACAACGTACCCTTCTGGAGTCGGGTTGTAATGATAAGTTGGTTTCCCCGGGATTGATAGGGCCATGCCGACCGCCACCGTCACCTTTAAGTTCAGCACTTGCACCTTAAGCTCACAACGTGTGCTCTCCGTGATATAATCCACTGGGTAGCGTTTAGGAGCAGCCGTTGTCAGTGCATCATCATCACCCTCCTGGAGCTGCGTGGAAGCTTGGGAGCTTTTCCGATTCGATGGGGTGCCGGTAGCATCGAATGTAGTTTCTAACAAGAGCCGCTGAGGTTTGCCGCCACTTTGTTGGCTAAGTCTGTCGATCAGCTCCTCCGCCCGCTTTAAGCCTTCTTCTACATTACGCAGCCGCTCTTTGGTAGCCGCTTTCTCAGCCTCATTCGCCGCTTTCTCTCTCTCAGCCGCCGTTTTCTCAGCTGCCTCCCTTTCCTTCCTCCTCTGATGGCTTTTATCTGGATATTTCTTGGTTTACGGAGGGAAGGCAACTTTCCAACAATTGGAGCCTGGCGTGCCTCGTGCTCGTCCTGCGTGTTCTTTATTTTTTAGGGCGCGTGTGAGCTCGTCGTTCTCTCTATCGGGAATGAACCGTCCCGCTTCAATATCACGTACTGCATCTCTAATATCTCCGATGGGCAGCAGGGGATCATCTGCGTGTGACTGGTTATATATTGCCTTCCCATCTTTGTCCAACGTGCCCCCATGGCCGTAAAACCAGTTTCTTGTCCGTTCGTTCCATGTTGTAGGCTCTGGAGTGATCCCGGCATCAACATACTTGGCCTCAATTGCCTCCCACTTAGGCATGCAACCGGCGTAGCCAGCAGACCCCATTTTATGGTGGTACATCTTCTTAGCGGCATTCATCTGATTTATTTCAGACCTTTGCTGCGCGTACTCCGATTTCATGTACGCCACAAAATCATCCCACTGCTCTCTTATCTTACCATAGCCGTGTTCGAAATCCGGAGTCTTGTCTACCTTGACAAATTTTAGGTATAAGTTTTGCTTCCAATTCTTGAATTGCTCGACCATCTTGCTGAGAGCAAACTTCTTGACTCTAGCCTCTAGCTCCAGTCTAGCTGCCGCCTCCTGAGCTGGATTATCCACCTCTGGCATCCGCAGGAGGAAATTATGCATGAGGATGTTCCAAAGCCTGTCTTTCATGGTGTCGCACACAAACGAGATTGTAGGTTCCTTCGGCTGCATCCATTCTCGAATGGTGATCTGGATGTTGTCCCTCACGAGAGTTCCGCATGCCTTCACAATTTTTTTTTGACATCGTCCAGAGCTAACGGTTCGCCGTCTGGACCGACCTCTTCGATCCTATACCTCACACTGTCATCCAACTTTTTGGTTGGGCCTCGTTTCGGTCTTGCGGAGGAATTGTCGGATCCGGATCCGGAGGGCTAAAAGAAGAAAGAGTGTTAATATATGCATGTACATATACAACTGCATTTTAATTAACAGTAATTTACATATATATCAACCTCGCCGGTGTTTTCGAGATTAAAGGTTCCGCCGGAGGCGGAGCCAGAGCCGGCTTGTCTCCCGTCCGATGCTTCTTCTCGGTGGAGAGATTCATCTCCCTCATCGAAATCGTTTAGAAACGTGCGGGTGACATCTTGACCTTCATTTTCGTTGATCATATCGTGAAGCAAGTTTTCCTCATTTTCAACTCTATAAAATATTGGATTCATAGTATCTGCAAATTAAGAATTGCAAGCTATTATAATGCAAATAATCAAATGAAAATAAGCATATGCATATAGTCCTATCAAAACCTATTATAATGCAATATTGGATCCATGTATTTTTTTGATCAATTTTCATGTATAAAGTTTTTCCATCTGAGCTACGGTTTAAAAGATATTAATTTCTAAAGTTTTAAATCATTTAAAAGGATTTCTGCATTTCTTTTATTAATTAAATAGCAACATTATCCATAATAGTTTTGTTGACCGGTCAAACCTGACCAGTGGGTCCCACATGTCATTCCTTGGTTATTTAAATAAATCAATTTACTAATTAATATATCAGTGGGGCCCAGGTGTCATACACTGTTATTAAACTAAATTCATTTTAATTATTAAACTGACAGTGGGGGCCCATGTGTAAGTCACATAGTGCTAATTAACAGTTTTAGTTTATTATAAATGGCATGGGGCCCACTAGTCAGTCTAACAGGGGATTATTCTAACCCTTTTAATTAGCTAGGGATAATGGCCTTGGTCCCACGGGTCAGAGGCAGAGGGGGACGGGGCTAGCCGTGGCTAATCACAACGACGTCGGCTGTGACCTCGCCGGCGAGGCCGTGGCGCCGGCGGTGGCCGTGTGCTCGCCACGGCGAGCCATCTGGTGCGCGGTTAGGGGGAATCGAACGCGGGCTGCGTCGCACACCCACTGGTACACGAGGCGGACGCCGGTAACGGATGACTTGACGACTACGGCGAGGCCAGCGGCGGCCGGAGCAAGGGATCCGCGGCAATAGCGAGCGAGTGACCAAACGGAGGGAGAAAAGGGCGTTGGACGCGGTGGCTCACAGCGAACTCGTCGAGGAGGTCAGCGGGCACGGGGGAGCTCCGTAGTCGGCGGATCGACGACGATGGTGCGGCGGCTGCGACAGTGAAGAAGAGAAGGGGGCGTCGTCTCCAGTCCTTTTCGTACCAAATTGGTTGCACAGGGAGACGCAACCGTGGGCGGGGAGGCGGCGACGGCGAGGCGAGGCGGCGGCGGGCGGCGATCGGGCAGCCTGCCGGCGTCCTGAGAATTTCGTGCGTTTTTCCTTAGTGAGTTGGGGAGTTGGGGAGGAAGAAGAGATGCGCGCGTATATACTAAGGGCCATTGGTCCCGGTTCGTCGCACCAACCGGGATCGTTGAGGCGGGGAGGGACGTGGTGCTGCCACGTCGCAGCGCGCGCACCAGGGTCATCGGTCCCGGTTGTTGCGATTAACCGGGATCGTTGACCCTGTTTTCAATTTTTATGCAATCTTTTCGTCTTCCCGCCCTTTTCAAATTTATTTTCTTTTTTAATTAGTTAGGTGTTTCACTTCAAAAAGATTTTTTGTTTGGAATTTAAAAAAACTTTTAACAGCAAAAGTGCTTCAATTTAATTAACTAATCCAAAATCATTTATTGTTTTCAAAAATATTTATTTAACTATACAGTTTAACTATTTTAACTATACAATTTTACTATTCTCAATTAAAAATGCATTTTCAAATATTTATTGCATAATTTGGAATTTGAAAAAACTTTCAACAGGAAAAGTGCTTCAATTTAAATAACTAATCCAAAATAATTATCTGTTTTCAAAAATATTTAATTTAAAAGACAATTTCTATATTTGAGGTGCCGAAAATCGTGAAAAAGACAAATTTCTGGCGATTCGGCAGGAGGGGGCCTAAATTTGAACTACATGTACATGATATATTGCTTCAAATTTTTTTCTAAAATCATTTCTAGGTCCAAGATATGCTATTTCATCAGAGATCCACTGCAAGTTTAGCGAGGCTCAGCCCCGGGATAGGAATCATCATCCTCGCCGTTTTGAATATGGTTTCAAACGGGCATAAAAAATTCAAAAACCATCCAAAGAACATGAAACCTTCGCGTGATGTCATATTTGCAAGTAAAAATACTAAACTTGGCTAATTGCAAACATCACAAAAAATCCTTCACAAAATGATCAATCATGTTGGAGGTTTCATGTCATTTAGGTCAAACCACCAATGTTATGGCTTGAATCACGGCATAGTTTGTGATAATGTGCCCATATTACACGCACACATGCATCTTGGGATGGCTTACGATGTTGCAGGAGGAAGTTTTCCTTTTCATCGCACGAAAAAGCCAATTTCATCGCGGATCACAAAAAAAGGTTCAATACATAAAAGGTTCAATACATCACAAAAAACCCACCAATGGTTCAATACATTATTACACATCACTTGTTTCCTACATTGCTTATGATCGCTTCTTGGGCCGTAACCACGGAGCATCTTCATTGCTTAATGGGATAGTTGGGTCAGTTTTCACTGTGAAGGGAGGAATTTCATGAAACTTATCTTAATCTTCGGACATGTCTGTCTTGTCCTCGACTCCCACGATGTTTCTTTTTCCTGAAAGAACTATGTGACGCCTGGGCTCATCGTCTGATGTATTTCTTTAAAACTCCCATGAACCTATCGAAGGGGAACATATTGTGTAGAAATACAGGACCTAGAATGGCAATCTCTTCGACCAGGTGAACCAGCAGATGCGTCATAATATTGAAGAAGGACGGGGGGAACACCAACTCAAAACTGACGAGACATTGGACCACATCCTTCTGTAGCCTTTCCAGACTTGCATGATCGATTACCTTCTGAGATATTGCATTGAGGAATGCACATAGCTTCACAATGGGTACTCGAACATTTTCTGGTAGAAGCCCCCGCAATGCAACCGGAAGCAACTGCGTCATAATCACGTGGCAATCATGAGACTTGAGGTTCTGGAATTTTTTCTCTGCCATATTTATTATTCCCTTTATATTTGACGAGAAGCCTGCCGGGACCTTGATACTTCTAAGGCATTCAAAAAATATTTTCTTCTCTGCTTTGGTAAGAGCGTAGCTGCTTAGACGCCCTTTATCAGTATGCCTGTGGTATGGGTCTTTCATACGTTGCTGGTCCTCCCGTGCTTCTGGTGTATCTTTTGACTTTCCATACACGCCCAGGAACCCTAGCAGGTTCACGCAAAGATTCTTCATCACGTCGATTGAAGAACGGACCTCTAGGTCTACCCAATAAGGTAGCTCCCAAAATATAGATTTCTTCTTCCACATGGCCGCGTGTCCGGTAACGGCGTCTTTCAGAACAGATTGACTGCCAGGACCCTTTCCAAAGATTACTTCTAGGTCATTCACCATACCAAATACATCAGCACCTTTAGGGAGCTTAGGCTTTTTCCGGTGATCTTCCTCACCGTTGAAATGCTTGCCTTTCTTTCTCACGATATGATTGGGCGGCAGAAATTGACGACACCCCAGGTACACAACCTTCTTACATTTATCCAAATATATACCTTTAGTCTTATCTAAAAAGTGCGTGCATGCATTGTATCCTTTGTTTGACTGTCCTGAAATGTTACTAAGAGCGGGCCAATCATTGATGGTTACGAAAAGCAACGCTCGCAGGTCAAATTCCTCCTGTTTGTCCTCATCCCACACGTGTACACCTGGTTCGGCCCACAACTCCAAAAGTTCATTGACTAATGGCCTTAGGTACACATCAATGTCGTTGCCGGGTTGCCTCGGTCCTTGGATGAGCACTGGCATCATGATGAACTTCCGCTTCATGCACAACCAAGGAGGAAGGTTGTAGATACATAGAGTCACAGGCCAGGTGCTGTGACTGCAGCTCTGCTCTCCAAAAGGGTTCATGCCATCTGTACTTAGACCAAACCATAAGTTTCTTGCTTCATCTGCAAAGTCTGAGTGGCCTCTCTCGATTTTTCTCCACTGTGACCCATCAGCGGGGTGTCTCAACTTCTCGTCTTTCTTACGTTCTTCTTTGTGCCATCGCAGCAACCTGGCATGCTCCTTGTTTCTGAACAGACGTTTCAACCGTGGTATTATAGGAGCATACCACATAACCTTAGCAGGAACCCTCTTCCTCGGGGGCTCTTCATCTCCCTCAGCATCACCAGGGTCATCTTGTCTGATCTTGTACCGACTCGCAGTGCATACCGGGCATTTATCAATACTCTCGTACTTTTCACCGCGGTACAGGATGCAGTCATTAATGCATGCATGTATCTTCTGCACATCTAATCCTAGAGGGCAGATAACCTTCTTTGCTTCGTGTGTTTTCGCGGGCAATTCGTTATCCGGTGGAAGCTTCGACTTCATTATTTGCAGTAACTTCCCAAATCCGGTGTCAGAACAACCAAAATCTGCCTTCCATTTCAACAGTTCCAGTGTGATACCGAGCTTTGTGCTGCCATCTTCGCAATTTGGGTACAAGGGCTTTTTGTGATCCTCTAGCATGGTCTCCAACTTCTCCTTCTCTTTTCCTGTTTCACAGTCTCGCTTTGCATCAGAAATGACCCGACCAAGACCATCAGCGGTCTCATCCGATGTCCGTTGTTCTTCTTCATTGTCACCTCGAGGAGCTCCATCTTCTTCATTGTCTTCCATTGCAGTGTCACCGAATTCTTCAAGGGACATATGATAGCTATCATCCTCCTCCTCTTCTTCATTGTCTTCCTGCCTAACCCCTCTTTCTCCGTGCTTGGACCAACAATAATATCCGAGAATGAAACCTCTCCGAAGCAGGTGGCCTTGAAGTGTTCTCGAGGAAGAGTACTCCGCCACGTTCCGACAGTCAATACAGGGACAAGGCATAAAATTATCCACTTTGTTTGCATTAGCCACATCGAGAAATGTATGCAGGTTTGTAATAAACTCGGACCCGCGTCGATCGCTGTACATCCATCGCATCCGTGCTTCGATCTGCGTCATATAATTAACCATTAAAATAACTTCGTGAATAGTGAAAAGACCAATATATATGCACACGTGCAGTATTTTTGTATCAGTTACAGATGGAGAAGATAAGGTTGCTAACCTCGGCCGAGGATACGGTGTTCTGAGGACCTAAGTGTGGCTCGGACATTTCGTCGAACACCGGGTGTGCAATCAAAGGCAAAAATTCTAGCACCCACCCCACCCCAACACATTCCTGAAATTTTTTGAGGCAAAATGGCAAAGTGCTTGCTGGGGGCTTATATAGCCAGTGGAGGGGCAACGGTCCCGGTTTTTGCCAAAAACCGGGACCAATGCCTCGCAGTGCGCCACGTGTTGGTCGCCAAAGCATTGGTCCCAGTTTTTGGCAAAAACCGGGACCGTTGCCCTATCCAGACGAACCGGGACCGTTGCCCGGCATCGGTCCCGGTTCTGAAATGAACCGGGAGCGATGCCTTTTTTGGCTGGACGAAAGAGGGTCTCTCCACTAGTGTCAGGTCCGGTGAGGCACTGTTGAGTGCTGCGCTGGCAGCGATACCGGGGCCGGTGCACAGGATTTCAAGGAAAATGATTGGACGGACAGTGACAATGACATACTGTTAAGCAAAATGTGTTGCACATTTCTATACTCTTGACGCGTATTGTTCGCGTTGACGTCTTGACGATCGTCAATCAGGCTGCAGTGTGTCATTCCGTCGTTCGTTTAGACATGGCCCTCTGTAAAACATGTTTGTGCAGGTTGGGGGCGACGCAGTTAGCAAGGCCCATATGGCTACAAAATAATTTTTCCAGGTAAATCCGAAATCACTAATTTACAAGTATTCATACCAACGAACGTGTCTATCTCCTTCGTGCTCGATAAATGGTGCTTCGCGGTTGCGGCAAGTCGCGTGATGTGGTGGTTTCCTTTTTTCCTTTTTTCGAAGCACACGGCGTGCCTTTCGTACATTCTTGCTTCCACATAGGCACATGCTTTTTTGAAAGCACGACTCGTGCTTTCTTTTATAGGCATGCGGTGTGCCTTATGCGTAAGCTAATTCATGCCTCCCATGCAGTTGTGCTTTTTTGTTAAGAGTCAGACTCGTGCTTCCTTTTTAGATGCATGACTCGTGCCTGTTGTTTTAGAGGCACGAGTCGTTCCTCCTGTGGAAGCAGATTGGTGTCTCTTTTTTCTGAATTATTTTTCATCAAAACGTGCGAAAACTGAAAAAGAAAAAAAACATTGAAAAACCAATTTTAAACACAAAAAATACGTACACAAAAATTAAAAAACGAAATCCCAACACGTGGTGCGCTGTGAGTCCAATAAAATACTCGCCGGGTCGGGCTACGAATGAGTATTTTACAACTAGTTCCTGGGAGCACTCCCTTATTGAATGCTCAATGTCTCGTTGTGTGGGCTTTATCCGGAGAAGATATCCTTGAGGCTATGGAGAGGATTCTGGCGCTGGATGTGAAGCAATGGCTTTTCTGCTTACAGGAAGCCATGAGCACAAATGCTTTTAATCAGCTTGTTGTTACTTTATGGGCTATTTGGACAGCGAGAAAGAAAGCTATCCACGAACATGTTTTCCAGAGCCCTTTTGCTACACATGGTTTTGTTCAGAGGTTCCTTAGCGCGAGATTGCAATCCTCGGCAGAAATAATCCCCAAGCAAACAATTATGTGAGGAGTGTTGCCCTGCAAGAGAGGAGAGATTGTGAAGTTTGACCTTTAAAGGAATCCATGGAGTAAACCAAAAAATGAGAGCGGCTAGGCATTAGTTCGCTTGATTTTTTTGTGTGCCAAGTCAACTTTTATCCCATATGACACGTTGGATCAAGATCCAACGGATCCTACATCATATTCGGTATGCTATGTTTCTCTTCTTCATCTTATCAATGTCGATCTAGCCCAAGCCAAACCGCTTGCCTCCGTTGCCCACGATCGATGGCGCCAAGGCGGAACGGCAGCATTGTTGTCTCGCCCTCCCCTCACTATCGTACATCACCCAACCTTCCTTTCAATGTTCGAACTCTCCTCCGTCACCTATGGATGAGGCCTTCCAGTGTTCCCGGGCCTTGCTACCGTTCTCCCCGATGTCGCTGTCGGCAGCCTCGATGTTGCGCGTCGTCACCTACTTCCTTCCAGACTTTAATTTTCAGGCAATTTAGTTGAAGGTAAACTTGCAAAATTCTTTTTTAGCTGAAGCAGGGTAAATGCCCATGTGCATGCCTCTAAGAAAATATGTGATGCATGGGTGCAAGTTGTTTGCGCGGGGCTCGCAGCCAAGCTGCAAAACTGTTAAAAAAATCATGTGATGCATGTTTGCAAGTTGTTTGCGTGGAGCTCGCAGCCAAGATGCACGATTTCATACGCGCGATCACGGGGTCTCATCACTCTCATGCATGTGTACAAGTTGTTTGCGATGCTCAGAAATAGCTGGCGCTGAGCTCGATATTGGCTCACGACCGCTGTCGCAGCCCTCGTGGGTCACGAGTGGAGTGCAGCATCTCGTCCAATAAATAGCTCTAGGGGCTGCTCGGGAATCGGCACCAGTCCACAGCCTACCATTGGTGCATTGCATTTGCAGGAACCGATCCACATTTGCCATTGTTGTGGTGCTTGCATTTGCAGGCAGTGCATCAGCGCCTAGAGCCAGCAAACAATCTCGAGTGCATTTCCACCAATGGCCCCATCACAATGCTTCGACGCCGTCACCGGTGCAGCCGTGCTGCCGGTGGTGACTGGCAAGCCGGAGAAGAAGGTACATTGCCCCAACCTGCTCGACGCTGACGAGTTCCGGCGCCAAGGTCACCAGGTCATCGACTTCATCGCCGAGTACTACGGCGGCATGGACGATTACCCCGTGCACCCGAGCGTCACCCCCGGCTTCCTCCGCAACCTGCTCCCGGCGGAAGCGCCGTCCCGTCCGGAGCCGGACGCCTTCAGCTCCGCGCTCAAGGACGTCCGCGACATCATCCTCCCGGGCATGACGCACTGGCAGAGCGCCCGGCACTTCGCCCACTTCCCGGCGTCAAGCAGCACCGTCGGCGCCCTTGGAGAGGCGCTCGCTGCTGGCATCAACGTCGTCCCGTTCACGTGGGCTGCCTCGCCGGCCGCCGCTGAGCTTGAGATGGTGGTTGTGGATTGGCTCGGCAAGGCGTTGCACCTTCCTGAGAGTCTACTCTTCGCCGGAGGCGGCGGGGGCACGATTCTTGGCACCTCATGCGAGGCCATACTATGCACGCTCGTCGCCGCCAGGGACCGGAAGCTCGCCGAGATCGGCGCGAACAGAATCTGCGACCTCGTCGTATACTGCTCCGACCAAACCCACTTCGCCTTCCGCAAGGCCGCGCGCATTGCCGGCATCCAGCGTGACCATTGCCGCGCGATACACACGTGCCACGACAACATGTTTGCCCTCTCGCCCACGGAGCTGCAGGCCGCCATGCAAGCTGATGTTGACGCCGGGCTGGTGCCACTGTTCCTGTGCGCCACAGTCGGGACGACCCAGACCACCGCCGTCGACCCCATTCGCGAGCTGTGCGCCGTCACGGCACCACTCGGTGTGTGGGTGCACGTCGACGCCGCCTACGCCGGCTCTGCGCTGGTCTGCCCGGAGTTCACCCACGTGATCGACGGCGTGGAGGCCGTGGACTCCTTCAGCATGAACGCCCACAAGTGGCTCCTCGCAAACAACGACTGCTGCGCCATGTGGGTGAAGAAGCCGAGCGAGCTGCTGGCGGCGCTCGGGACGGAGCAGGAGTACATCCTCAAGGACGCCGCGTCGGAGGGACACGACGTGGTGGACTACAAGGACTGGACCATGACGTTAACCCGCCGGTTCCGCGCGCTCAAGATGTGGCTCGTGCTCCGCTGCTACGGCGTCGAAGGCCTCCGCGACCACATCCGCTCTCACGTGCGAATGGCCGAGGCGTTCGAGGCCATGGTCAAAGCCGATGAGAGGTTCGAGGTGGTCACTGATAGGAATTTTGCACTTGTGTGTTTCCGACTTCGACCGACGGAGAAGTTCGGCGGTGAGAAAACGGCCAACGAGCTCAACCGAGGCCTCCTCGAGGAGGTGAACGCCGTCACCTCAGGCCCCTACATGAGCTCCGCCAACGTAGGTGGCATGTTCATGCTAAGGTGTGCCGTCGGGAGCACGCTCACCCAGGAGCACCACGTCAATGATGCATGGAAGGTCGTGCAGGATCGGGCCTCGGCAATCCTTCAAAAGATGGAGATCATCTACAGCGTGCTTGGCTAATTATTTTGGTAAAATATTCTTTTTGAGATGAACTACAACGGTCCACCTGAATAATTAGGTGGGTCACTCCAAGCATGAGCATTGCATTTAGTCAACTAAATGCTCGTTTACTTGCTTCCATCACTTGTGTACTTTCTTTATATAGGATTTTGCATTTTTGTACTTTGTATTAAGGATGTGTAATAATTGAGATGTAATAAGGTGTGATACACACACATTCTTCCATGTTGATGGGTATGTAGTAGTAATGAATATTGTACGTGTTTGATTTCATTATCTGATAGCCAAACTACAACTTTTTCGTTAAAAGTCGTGGACTGTAATTCATCCAAGGGGCGGCGGCGGTGGCCAAGCAGGACCTTGCAGAGACCCTTGCGGAGAAGGCCATGGCTCGCGTGAGCGGCGCGCCGCTGTTCCGCCCCCAACACAGCAGAGCGTCGCCTCGCCCGCCGGCAACTTCTCTCCATCGACGCCTTCGGCATGGGGGTACACGCCGTCGCCTGAGCACAGCGGCTTCGACCACAACCTCGCCTTCACGCACGCGGCGTCCGTCTTGCGCCCAGCATCGGTCGCTAATACGTTTCAAACGTATCGATAATTTCTGCTCGCTCCATGTATGTTTTGTGTGATATTGCTATGATCTAGATACACTTTCATATACTTTTGATCATATTTGGACTAACCTACTAACTCAGTGCACCCCAGTGTCAGTTCATTTTCTGTTGTTTTTCTATTTCAGGTTTCGCCCATATTAAAAGTGCTCCAAAAATTCGGGAAAAATCGGATAAAAAGTCAGCGTAACAGAGTCATCCAAAAGCCAGAGGGCCACCACCAGGGCCCAGGCGGCCACCTGGCGCGGCCAGGGGCCTGGCCGCACCAGGGGGGGCGCCTGGACCCCTGGTGACACCCCTGGCTGCCCCCCTTCGCCTATTTATTCTCCGTGACGGGGAAACTCCGAAGACAGAACCCTATTTCGCAATCTCGCCTCTGTTCCGCCGCCGCCGCGCTTCCAAGATCGGAGCACCGTCAGGACCCTTCCCGGCACCCTGCCGGAGGGAGGATCGACCTCCGGGAGCTTCTCCTCCACCATGGACGCTTCTCGGATGTGCCGTGAGTAGTCTACCTTGGACCATGGGTCCGTGATCAGTAGCTGTGTGATGTTCTCCTCCCCTCTTTGTTCTTCATGGTTTAGACCTCGTGAGCTGCCCTACATGATCGAGGCACATATGTAATTCTTCTGCTGTTGCTATGTTGAGTTTGATGGATTCCGATGGATTATGAGATTATGTTCAGATCGTGATTGAGTAATATATTTGGTTTTGATCTCTTATATTTTTGTTCATAAGTAATTCTTGCATGTTCTCCGTTGTTGTTTATTGCTTTGGCCAAGTGATGGATAGTAACTCCAAGAGGGAACGTTATGCTCGATTGTGGGTACATGCCCCCCTGATGACACGCTTGAGTGACATAAACATGAATCTAGGGGATGTGTTGTGGCCACAAGGGGGAAAACAACGGTGCTTGTAACCGCGGTTGCAAGGATTGTTTACTTCACGCAAAGTTCTTTTAATGCAGTTGTCTGTTGCTTTGGGTTTACACTTTGGGTGGGACTCGCAACTTAATACCAGCGAGATGTTCTGGATAGATATCTCAAGGTGGATGATTAGTAGTAGATGTAGATGGATTGCGGTCTACTTATTTTGTCGTACTTCCCATGCTTATGAGCCTCTTCTTTTATTTTGTAGCATAGTTAGCATTGCGGTGCGTTTATAATCCTGTCAATTTCCCATCTGTAATATGTTTACCTCGCATAGCAGTTTTATCGTCTTTTGGTAGAGAGACATCACTAGTGAACATCACGGGACCCCGGTCCATATTCTCATCATTGTTTACAAGCTATTTCCTTTTCAGTATTTACTTTTAGTTGCTATCATTATCATTATCCCTTGTGTGTTTGACTCTTTGTAAACGACAAGACCGGAGAGATTGACAACCTCTCTGAACTTCGTTGGGAGCAAAGTTAATTGTATCGTGTGCAGGTCCGCGTCAGGTGCGCCGTTGACACCTACTTATCATCGCCGTAGTCCTATGGGAGACAAACCCTATCCTCTACATATTGGAAATTTGGTGCTATCCTACATCTCACCTTCCACTTGGGGTAACCAACGAAGGGCGAGAAGCCATTACCACTTCCACGCCATCAGGCAAATTTCTGCCGCCGTTACCGGGGACTCCGAGTGATAAGATAGGGGAGTTTCCCACTATCCGTTACTTTTACTTTTTAGTCTTGTTTGTTTACCTTTCTGTTTTTATCTTTGTGTCTTATATCGAAAATTACAAAAAAATCTGCCACACTTGCTGCTACTGTGGGTTCCACTGAAAACACCAAGTTGTGTGACTTCACCAGTCACAACAATAAAGACTTTATCTGCACTCGTATTTCCACACCTGTCACTTCAGCTACCTCTTATGAAATTAAACCTTCTTTACTGAACCTTGTTATGAGAGATCAATTCTCTGGTGCTGGAGATGATGCTGCTTTACACTTGAATGATTTTGTCGAATTATGTGATATGCAAAATTATAAAGAAGTAGAAGGTGATGTTGTTAGACTCGAGTTTTTTCCTTTCTCTTTTGTGGGACAAAGCTAAAATCTGGTTTCAATCTTTGCCTAGGAATAGTATAGATTCTTGGGATAAGTGCAAAGATGCTTTTATTGGGAAGTATTACCCACCTGCTAAAATTATCCAATTGAGGAGTAACATTATGAATTTTAGGCAATTGGATAATGAACACGTTGCCAAAGCTTGGGAACGTATGAAATCTCTTGTTAAGAAATGCGCTACACATGGTTTGACTACCTGGATGGTTATACAGACTTGTTTATCCAGGCTTGATCTTTACCTCGCGGAACCTGTTAGATTCAGCCGCAGGAGGAACCTTTATGTCAACTACACTTGGTGCTACCATGAAACTTCTCGATGAGATGATGACCAACTATTCCCAATGGCACACTGAACGCGCTCCAACAGGTAGGAAGGTAAATTCTGTCGAGGAAATTACCTCCCTAAATGATAAAGTTGATTTAATTATGTCTCTACTTACCAAGCTACCCTCTATTGATCCTCATGATGTTCCTTTAAATTCTTTGGTTCCTCAGGAGCAAGTAGATGTAAACTTCATTGCTAGAAACAACTTTAAATATAATTCTTATAGGGGCAACCTTGCTAGTAATCCTAGACCGTTCCCATCCACTTATGGGAACAACAACACTTACCCTAGCAACAAGAACCCCACCTCTGAACTAGAGAGTATGCTTAGAGACTTCATCACTACCCAAAAAGCCTTCAACAAGAATGTGTAAGAAAAACTAGCTAAATTAGATAATCTTTGTTTGAAGGTAGACAACTTAGCCCTTGATGTTGAGATGTTAAAAATTAGAACCTCTCCCCTTGAGGAGAGCAAAGCCACTCCTATTAATGCTATCCAGTTACAAATCAATGAAAATATTAGGATGATGGCTAAACTTAAAGAAAGATGGGCTAGAGAAAAAGAGGAAGATGATAGAATTAAGAGCCTTCCTACTGATGTCTACGCACGCTTCTATTCTTGTAGACTATGTTGGGCCTCCAAGCGCAGAGGTTTGTAGGACAACAGCAATTTCCCTCAAGTGGATGACATAAGGTTTATCGAACTCAGGGAAGTAGAGGTTGAAGATGGTCTCTCTCAAGCAAACCTGCAATTAAGATACAAGAAGTCCCTTGTGTCCCCAACACACCTAATACAACTAGGAGTTGTATAGGTGCACTAGTTCGGCGAAGAAATGGTAAAATATGAGTGATAGGTGTGGCAAAGCAAGGTAATATAGATCTGTAATAAAAAGTGCAGCAAGCAAACATGTGACAAAAGTGAGCACAAACGGTGTAACAATGGTGGAAACAAGGCCTAGGCTTCATACTTTCACTAGTGGCAACTCTCAACAACATTAACATAGTCTAATCACATGATATTTCCACTAAAACATGCAATGGAGACACACTCGGAGGTCATTCCTTTGTGGTCAAGAGAGGACGAGAATTATATAGGGCTACAAGAGCACACCTCAGAGTTCGTAGTTCTCAATCTATGGATTTCCCAATGTCACCGCGGCCATCCAAAGAGAGTACCACAATCACCACAACATATCTCAAGGATAGTCAAAGACAAGCACCAAGAGACTCTCAATCTTCAATCAACACACAAAAGAGGAAATCACTCATGAAAATATTCTTCTAACCCATGTCCAATAGACCGCCGTCACCTTGGTCTCGGGGATTATACTAGATAAGATCAATTGAGTACATCAATCCAATACATAGAGGAAGGGGAAATATCATGGGATCACCCTAGATTAACATAGCCTATGATCACAACGAAGATCACATCATGGGAGAGAGAGAAGAACACATAGCTACTGGTAGAAACCTCAGCCCCGAGGGAGAACTACTCCCGCTTCATGGAGGGAGGAAGCAACGTCGATGGAGATGAATCCGGGGGCACTTCCCCGTCCCGGCAGGGTGCCGACACAGGAATTCTGGTCTCCCAAAGCTTGTCGGCGATGGCGGCGGAGATCGGAATCGCTTCTGGAAAAAGTACTTCGATCTTAGGGATTTCCTCCGCGGGGGCTAAATATAGGCCAAAGGAGGGGGCCAGGGGGGCCACAGGGCATCCAGGAGGGCAGGTGGCGCGACCTAGGGTGGACCCGCGCCGAGCACCCTCCTGGGCCCCTGGTGGTGGCCCTCCTGCCATGTCTTGGTTATTCCAGAAGCTTTTGGAGCGCTGATTTTTTATATAATTTTTCCGGGATTTATTGGGCACTTTAATTATTGGAAAAACCTGAAATACAAAAACAGCAAAAAACAGGAACTGGCAACTGGGTGCACTGAGTTAATAGGTTAGTACAAATATGATCAAAAGTGTATGAAAGTTCAAGCAAAACATGGCAAAGTCACACAAATCATGCATGGAGCAAGCAGAAATTATAGATACGTTTGGGACGTATCAACATCTCCAAGCTTAATTCCTGCGCGTCCTCGAGTAGGTAAATGATAACAAGCATAATTTCTGTGGTGACATGCCACACAACCATATAAGGACTTTTAAGTAAAGCAATCAAAGCATGCAATTCAATTCAAGTCTTAACAAACAAGAGTCTATATTAGTATTGACACAAGCAACAAAAGAACAAAAGGTGCAAGAGCTCTCGCTGTCCGTGACTCGAATGTCTCCAGATGGTGTTCACTAGTGGACAGACCACCATATTATCCCGGTTCATATGGGCCTTCGGTCCCAGTTCAA
The DNA here is from genome assembly GCA_950022295.1 of Bromus sterilis. Lineage (NCBI taxonomy): Eukaryota > Viridiplantae > Streptophyta > Magnoliopsida > Poales > Poaceae > Bromus > Bromus sterilis. The sequence goes on from OX465597.1 coordinate 30,415, forward strand.
CAACCAGGTCCAATAACTCGGGACCAATGATGATCCCGGTTGGCCCACGAACCGGGACCGAAGAGGCTCCACGTGGCCAGGCGCGCAGCGAGGGGGGGAGGGGTCATCGGTCCCGGTTGATAGGAAGAACCGGGACCGAAGAGGCTCCACTGCCCCCCTTTTTAGCCCTATTTTCTGATTTTTTTCATTTATTTTAATTGTGTTTTGTATTCAATTAAATGGTACCATATATATATAAATTAAAGCAACAATGAAGGAACCACAATATATATTACACATTATCGTCACGAATATATCATATACACCATCTCATTCCTCGTGCTTGGTCGAACATGTATTACACAAACGGTACTCACACGAGTTCGATCTAATTTACATCGGTCCTTGGCCGCTTGTCTTCCAAAAAATGAGGGTGAAAGAACTCTCCGGTCGGAGCTATGACATGGTCTAATAAGAATCCGACGATTTCCTCTTGAATTGCTCGCACGCGTTGTCGTGGTAGAAGACTGTCCAGCATTCGTTCGATCTAATTAAAAGAAAGGGATCAATATATATGAATGAAACTAAACACAATTTAACGCAATAAATTAAAGTATTGAATGTTGTTTATCGTACTTCAATTTTCCTTATGTTTCGGGTTGCGGCCGTCTCTTTGGTCGTCTGGCGAATGAACTCGCAGACATAATATCCACATAAGTTATTCCCGGGTCCCTGTCTCAAACACTTTACGAGAACGGAGATCAATGAATATTATAATCAGCATGATAATTATACTGAAACTAGAATAAAAAAGATGCACGGATCTAGCAAGTAGTACTTACATTCAGTGATTCAAATGTAAGCTTTGCCGGAAGACCCGGTGTTTCGGCGGTGAACCGTTTCCAAACCCTCTGGAGGCATGCTTGCATGTCCTCCCATGATTTCATAGATCTGCATCCCGGGTCCATGACTTTTACTACTCCTTCGTCCGGAACAATGATCAACAGAATAAAGTGGAAGCTGCACACGCATAAAGAGTCAATTATATGCTTAACACCGAGCAAGCAAAATAGAATGTGTGCGAGACAGTAACACTCACTCGAAGTTGTAAGGAAATAGTATTTCCCTTCTTGTGCCGAAATGCGTCAACGATTGCAACAAGTTGTTCTCTGTCTGGTTGGGCTTCTGTTTGAGAGTTCTTTCATGAACGAACTGGCAGTCAACGAACCCAATGTCATAGATTTGTCCTTTCTTGCATTCGAGAATCTTCATTCTGCATATATAATTAGTTTAGTGATGAGTGTAAGATTGTACATGAAACGAATGAACTGAGCTAGAAAGGCTTGATCACTGAAATTAATGGTACTTACAGACAATATGCACTGACGATAGATTTGTCGATGGCGTCTCCATTGTAAAACTGAAATAATTCTGAGAATTCAATCAGATCGAAGCCTTGTCCATGCCCGTAATGCTCGTTCTGAAATTTAGCGTAGATCCAGTTTTGGGATTTTGCAGATTTTTCCAAGTACCAGTCATGCAATTTTCGCATCTTTGTTGGTAGATCCTTGACTAACTCGGGTTTGACGAGAGGATACCCGTGTTGGTATTGGTATGCCGGTACGAATTCCTCGTCGTTCCCGAACTCATCCAGACGGCTCAGGTAATCAGTAATAGACAATCCTACTGCCTGGGCTTTTGCTCCGTACTGTCTTATAAACTCCGGATCTTTGTTCGGATCATACGCATCGACCTGATGCTGCTGGGGGCGCGGCCAAGTGTGCACTTTGAGCGGTTCGATCGATTGTTCTTTCTGTAGTCCGAGCTGAGGAATCTCTTTTCCGACTCTCCGCTCTTTTGCCTCAGCCGACTTTGTAATAGAGCGTTCATAGTCTGATGTGAGCGGTATGGGGTTGTTAAGCTTCTTCTTCAGTTTCGCGCACGCGGCGTGATCTTTTGGGGTGCGCGGGAACAATGGCTCTATCGGCTTCTTCTTGTTGGCCACATCAATCTTCCACTTTTCATAAGACATTTTTACGGACACTTCCAGTTCCTCAGGTGTCATCTCTCCGGGTAGGTTCTTCATATTCTGATGAGGAACTTTTGGGAGGGGTGATCGCTTACGTTTCGGTGATTTCTTGCTGCCCCTACTAGTATAGGTACGCGTCCGCTTCTGGCTCTGAGGCTCAGGAGATGGAGACGGCTGAGGCGACGGTGGAGATGCCTGAGGCGACGGTGGAGACGGCTGAGCCGGAGAGTGGTGAGGCGGTGAAGGCGATGGTTGCGGTGAAGAATGGTCACGTGGCGGCGAAGGTGGATTGCTCTTCTGAAGAGTGGGTGACCTTGGCGGCACATAATCTGGAAGCACGATGTGCTCCTTTCGCCATAGAACACTCCCATTTTTTGCTTCTCCTACTTCTTTCAGCTCCCCATCTTCACCTGCAGGGTAGTCCAGCTTCAGCTCCTCATAATCATCCATCACATCATCCACCATGACGACAGCGTACCCTTCTCGAGTCGGGTTGCAATGATAAGTTGGTTTCTCCGGGATTGATAGGGCCATGCCGACCGCCACCGTCACCTTTAAGTTCATCACTTGCACCTTAAGCTCACAACGTGTGCTCTCCGTGATATAATCCACTGGGTAGCGTTTAGGAGCAGCCGTTGTAAGTGCATCAGCATCATCCTTCTACAGCTGCGTGGAAGCTTGGGAGCTTTTCCGATTCGATGGGGCGCCGGTAGCATCGAATCCAGTTTCTAACAAGAGCTGTTGAGGTTGGCCGCCACTTCGCTGGCTAAGTCTGCCGATCAGCTCCTCCGCCCGCTTTAAGCCTTCTTCTACATTACGCAGCCGCTCTTTGGTGGCCGTTTTCTCAGCCTCATTCGCCACTTTCTCTCTCTCAGCCGCCGCTTTCTCAGCTGCCTCCCTTTCCTTCCTGCTCTGATGGCTTTTATCTGGATATTTCTTGCTTTCCGAAGGGAAGGCAAGTTTCCAACACTTGGAGCCTGGCGTGCCTCGTGCTTGTCCTGGGTGTTCTCTATTTTTTAGGGCACGTGTGAGCTCGTCGTCCTCTCTATCGGGAATGAACCGTCCCTCTTCAATATCACGTACTGCATCTCTAATATCATCGATGGGTAGCAGGGGATCATCTATGTGTGACTGGTTATATATTGCCTTCCCATCTTGGTCCAACGTGCCCCCATGGCCGTAAAACCAGTTTCTTGTCCGTTCGTTCCATGTTGTAGGCTCTGGAGTGATCCCGACATCAAAATACTTGGCCTCAATTTCCTCCCACCTAGGCATGCAACCGGTGTAGCCAGCAGGCCCCATTTTATGGTGGTAAATCTTCTTAGCGGCATTCGTCTGATTTATTTCAGACCTTTGCTGCGCGTGCTCAGATTTCTTGTACGCCACAAAATCATCCCACTGCTCTCTTATCTTACCATAGCCGTGTTCGAAATCCGGAGTCTTGTCTAACTTGACAAATTTTAGGTACAAGTTTTTCTTCCAATTCTTGAATTGCTCGGCCATCTTGCTGAGAGCAAACTTCTTGACTCTAGCCTCTAGCTCCAGTCTAGCTGCCGCCTCCTGAGCTGGATTATCCACCTCTGGCATCCGCAGGAGAAAATTATGCATGCGCATGTTCCAAAGCCTGTCTTTCATGGTGTCGCACACAAACGAGATTGTAGGGTCCTTTAGCTGCATCCATTCTCGAATGGTGATCGGGATGTTGTCCCTCACAAGAGTTCCGCATGCCTTCACAAATTTTTTCTTGACATCATCCGGAGCTAACGGTTCGCCGTCTGGACCGACCTCTTCGATCCTATACCGCACATTGTCAGCCAACTTTTTGGTTGGGCCTCGTTTCGGTCTTGCGGAGGAATGGCCGGATCCGGATCCGGAGGGCTAAAAGAAGAAAGAGTGTTAATATATGCATGTACATATACAACTGCATTTTAATTAACAATATTTTAATCAACCTCGCCGGTGTTTTCGAGATTAAAGGTTCCGCCGGAGGCGGAGCCGGAGCCGACTTGTCTCCCGTCCGATGCTTCTTCTCGGTGGAGAGACTCGCCTCCCTCACCGAAATCGTTCAGAAACCGGCGGGTGACATCTTGACCTTCATTGTCATTGATCATATCGTGAAGCAAGTTTTCCTCATTTTCATCTCTATGAAATATTGGATCCATAGTATCTGCAAATTAAGAATTGCAAGCTATTATAATGAAAATCGTAGGCGGCAGCAGTGTAGTCAACGGTAGCAGCAGAGTCTACCGGATATTAAAGGGGGGGGGGGAGAAACAGTAAATACACGGCAATCATAGGAAACAATACAAGGCATGAAAAATGAAATGCAATCGGTGATCTAACGTAAAACGATCCAATAAGCTCGGCGCTAATGGCGACCTCGCCTGGGAACCACCAAAACTACTCCTGGTCAGTCGGGTACTCGACGTCGTAGTAAGCTCCGCTGGGGTACTCCTGCTCCCAAAGTGATCACGACCCGCTAGCTAACCTATGACTAGCAAAGCGCAGAGTCTACCGGAGATTAAAGGGGGGAGAAACAGTAAATACACAACAAGCAATAGCAATCAATGCAAGACAAGACAGATGAATTGTAAACGTTACTCTAACGTGGTACGATGCAATAAGCTCAGAGCGGAAATTCATCCGGGGATGGATTACCGGCTCCGGGTGATTACCGGACAGGGTGTCCGGAGGGGGGGGTGATGTCGGAGGTGTCGTGGACATCCGACACACGTGTGGGTTATGTATCCGGGTGAGTTGACCTATTCCGAACAACTTTCGTGTTCGAAATAAATTGATCCGGGTACTGTAGCAGTACCGGACAATTCATCGGACTGGCGGTCCGGAGGGGGGCGGTTCAATGTTCGGTATGTTAGGGGGGTGTGGTAGACATACGGATACCGTATTTGGATTCGTTGAATTTTTCTGAGCAACTTTCATGTATAAATTATTTTAATCCGGGTTACGGATTAAAAGATATTAATTAAACAAGTTTATTACATTTTAAAATCAATTAAATCAATTTCTATTTATTAATTCTTTTATTTATTATTAAATGAATTAATAATCATTTTTAATTAATTGACCAGTGGGTCCCACTGGTCAGTGACACAGTGGCCCATGGGTTAATCCCCGTTTAAGTTAGGCTGACAGGGGGTTAAGGGGTGCTAGGGCCCCACCTGTCAGTTGCACAGTGGGGGGGGGGGGGATTAGGGCCTAATTAGCCCAGCCGGTCGGCGGCTTAACGCCGGTGACCACGGTCACGGCGGTGCCTCGCCGGAGTTGCGTTCCTGGCCACGGATTGGCACGGGGGAGGCACCAAAATGCTCCCCGTGGCCTCGCGCATCCCCTAGTGCAGGCTAGGGACCACGGGGTGGCCTGGAGCCACGCCGACGATGAGGGGCGCGGCGGCCGGAGTACTTCCTCGAGGGGAATGACGACGCGGTCTGCGGGATCCATCGCTGGGAGGGGCAAACGACGAGGAGGCTCACCAGGAGCACGCAGATGAGGTCGGAGAGCTCGGGGAGGCGCTGGAAACGGCGAATTCGGCGGAGGCGTCCACGGCGGCCGTGGCGATTCCGGTGACACGCTGGCGTCGTTGCTGGGGTCCAAAGCTGTCGAGCTCCACGCCCAGGACAACGGGAAGGCGCCGACGAGGCGAACGGCGGCGAGAATCGGGCAGCCTGCCGGCGTCCGACGAGAATTCCGCGCTTTTCCTTAGTGGTTTCGGCGATTTGGTGGAGTTGCGGGAGGAAGAAGAAAGGGCCGCGTATATAGTAAGGGCCATAGATCCCGGTTGGTAGCACCAACCGGGACCAAAGACCCAACGGTCCCGGTTGGTGCTACGAACCGGGATCGTTGGCCTGGGCGGGGAGGGGCGTGGTGCTGCCACGTCGCACCAGGGTCATCGATCTCGGTTGGTAGCACCAACCGGGACCGTTGAGTCTTTGGTCCCGGTTGATGCTACCAACCGGGATCGTTGACCCTTTTATGCAATGTTTTCGGCTTCCCGCCCTTTTCAAATTTATTTTATTTTTTAATTAGTTAGGTGTTTCAATTTAAAATGATTTTTTTTGGAATTTGAAAAAACTTTTAACAGCAAAAGTGCTTCAATTTAATTAACTAATCCAAAACAATTTTTTGTTTTGCAAGATTCCACACCTAGCTATCACCGGCCATGCCCCCCTCCCCCGTTTTGACCGCATTTTGAAATCGGTGCTTAAACAATTCAAAAAAAATCAAAAAAATATAAAACCTTTGCGTTGCATCCTAATTTATGTCCTCGTAACAATACAAACCAACAAACTTGGAATAATGCAAAACTATTAAAAAAGTCTTCTCAAAATGGGCTATCGAGTATGAAGGTTCATGGCTTTCAAGCCAAATGGCCGAAGTTATAGCTAATTTCAAATGATAGTTTCCCCAAATGATCTCATATTTTCCATATGTGTGTATATTTGAATGGCCAACAAGTTTGCCAAAGGAAGTTTTCATTTTCGTTGCACGAAAAATCCATTTTTCATTTTCCGAGTGCCGAAAGTAGGGTCTTTTTGTGAAGGATCTACCAAATATTTGATGTCAATTTGAACCAACCCATTTTTGTATTATACTAGACCATATTTTATTGACAATTTACAAAAGTTTCTATGTAAAATGTTTCTTATGCACCTCTGCTGAAAAAGACAAATTGCCGCCAATTTAGCTGGAACGGGGTGAAATTTAAACTACAAGTGCTTGATAGATTTCTCTTTATTTTTTCAAAAAAACATTTCCAAGTGCACAAGTACTCATTTCATCAGAGATCTACAAAGAGTTTTGCAAGATTCCACACCTAGCTATCACCGGCCATGCCCCCCTCCCCCGTTTTGACCGCATTTTGAAATCGGTGCTTAAACAAGTAAAAAAAAAATCAAAAAAATATAAAACCTTCGCGTTGCATCCTAATTTATGTCCTAGTAACCATACAAACCAACAAACTTGGAATAATGCAAAACTATTAAAAAAGTCTTCTCAAAATGGGCTATCGAGTATGAAGGTTCATGGCTTTCAAGCCAAATGGCCGAAGTTATAGCTAATTTCAAATGATAGTTTCCCCAAATGATCTCATATTTTCCATATGTGTGTATATTTGAATGGCCAACAAGTTTGCCAAAGGAAGTTTTCATTTTCGTTGCACGAAAAATCCATTTTTCATTTTCCGAGTGCCGAAAGTAGGGTCTTTTTGTGAAGGATCTACCAAATATTTGATGTCAATTTGAACCAACCCATTTTTGTATTATACTAGACCATATTTTATTAACAATTTACAAAAGTTTCTATGTAAAATGTTTCTTATGCAGCTCTGCTGAAAAAGACAAATTGCCGCCAATTCAGCTGGAGCGGGGTGAAATTTGAACTACAAGTGCTTGATAGATTGCTCTTTATTTTTTTCAAAAAAACATTTCCAAGTGCACAACACTACTGGAATCTGCTAGTTTGCCGTCAGCCATAGCTGACGGCAAAGGCCACTTTAACCGACGGCAAAGGCTTTGCCGTCAGCTTGCTGACGGCAAAGAGGCTGGCCACGATTTTATCGGTAAACAGCTTCTTTGCCGTCAGCTGGAAATCGACCGACGGCAAAGCCTATGCCGTCAGCTAGGGAGCGGAGGCTGACGGCATAGAATGTTGACGGCAACGATTTAAGCCCAGCCCCGTCAAGGGGGTTAACGGCAGGCTTTGCCGTCAGCTGGGGACCAGCTGACGGCAAAGCTACTGCTTGCGGGCCATGCTTGTCAGGGGAGTCGCGGTCAGTGCCACGTGTGGTCCTTGCCTTTGCCGTCAGCCGGAGACCAGCTGACGGCAAAGCTGGCAACCTGGGACATTTGGTCGTCCCAGAGTTGCCAGATTTAACAGTTAGCTGCCACGTGTCCTCCTTTGCCGTCAGCCCACCGACGGCAAAGGCTTTGCCGTCAGGAAGCTGACGGCAAAGACTTTCCCTATTTTTTTTAAATTTAGTTTCTGTTAATTCCCTGCATTTTCAAACAACAATATATATAACACAATTAATATTCTGCCAGGCCCTAAACAGCACCACAAGTGCATCACAAAGCATCGCAAAGCATCACAAAACATCACGATATAAATAACACAAAGTGCAAACAACAAAGATGGCATCACAAAGTATCGCAAAGAATCCCAAGTGCATTAAAAAGCATCTAAGACTACAACTAGCTAGAGTCCCTGGAGCATCCATCCATGTGCCATGCTGCTTTATCAAAATCTGCATAATGAGAAGAAGAAAGAATTTAGCGCTAAGTAATTAGAAGATGAAGAAGAACAAGAAGAAGAAGAAGACAAGAACAAGAAGAAGAAGAAGAAGAAGAAGAAGAAGGACACAAGAACAAGAAGAAGAAGAAGAAGAAGAATAATAAGAAGAAGAAGAAAAAGATGGAGAAAAAGAAAGAAGAGAAAAAGGAAGAATAAGAAGATTTGGTTCTTCTTAATCTATCTTTTCTCCTCTTTCTTCTTCTCTTATTTTTCATCTCTTCTTTGTTCTTCTCTTCTGTTTTGTTCTTCTCTTATGGTTTCCTTTGAAAATTTCTAAAGTAATTATGTCATTTTTGAGCTCTAATATCAACTAATTATGCTATTTTTGCCTAACTAGAATTTACTAAGCTAACTACAGCATGGCATAGTCTAAGTTGAGCTAGGCATGTCATTTTTGAGCTCTAATATCAACTAATTATGCTATTTTTGGTGTTATCAAGTAATTATGTCATGTTTTTACCAAATAAGAAAAGTCTATGTCATTTTGTAGGTAAGTAAGCTAATTATGTAAATTTTTTATGTAATTAAGCTAATTATGCAATTTTTTGCCTAACTAGAATTTACTAAGCTAACTAAAGCATGGCATAGTCTAAGTTGAGCTAAGCAATAAGAATAAGAAGGAGAGGAATAACTAACAAATGCCAAGTCACGGAGGAGAAGCACCATCTCGGTTGGTCGCTGGGTTGGTAGGGCTCTGACAGGGAGAGGGATTGTGGGATGCGACTCTGGAATGATGCTGCAACAAGGCAAGAGTTGAAATATGTGGTTAGCATGGCAACATACAACGATATAAGTCCGTGCAAGGTTGGTCATTGAAAGGGAACTCACCGTTCCCACCGGAGAAGGCATCGGCGGAGGGGGTGGCAAACCTTGCTTCTCACACATAGCCTGCAAATTAGTTTTCGAGAAGTCAAAGAAATAGTTAAATACTTAGTACAAATTCAAAGACAATAATTAAATGAACAATAATAAATACATGAATAATTAAACAATTAATTAAATAATTAAACAACAATGTTTGGATGCATACAAAGTACTAATAGTCGGGATCATCTGTCTCTTCTCCAAGGTCAACTGAAGCATAATCATCATCAGTATCATACGTGTCGTCATGAATGACATCGTCATCGGGTTCAGGGACATCATGTGGAAGGCCTTTTTGTAACCGATCAAGCATTGTTAGCTCATCCGGATTGGTAACCTCTTCTACTTCCACTTCTTCCTCATCATCACGTGATTCTTGTTCCTCCGTGTTCAGGGTGGACGTAGAGCAGTTCCGGAGACGACGTCTCACACCACGTGATTCTTGGAAGAATTCTCCATCATATGTTATTGGGTCAATTTGAGGTTCATAATCCTCTTCGTTTGGTGGAGGTGGTCTAAGATGGGGCGGCACATCGTACACGACATACCAACCTTCCAGGTTCTTAACACTTTGACGACTGTATGGCAGATAGAAAACTTGGGTGGCTTGTTGAGCCACAATAAAGACATCATCACCGCTTAACTTCCTGTCTTGTCGGATTTCGACTAGCCCAACATGTTCATGAGCCCGTCTTGTCTTAGTAGGATCGAACCAATGACATTTGAACACAACAACATTTGGAGGATTTTCACCATAATAATGAAGTTCGTAAACTTCTTCAAGTCTTCCATAATACTCGACACCTCCCTCGCCTATAGCAGAGACACCAGAATTGGTTGTTTTTCGACCGGGCATTGAAAGCTCTTTGCTAGCAGTACGAAAGCGATACCCGTTGATGTCGTACTTCTGAAATGTCCGGACCTTAAAGTCAAAACCATTTGCTATTTGTCTCACTTCATCGTCGACTTGCTCATCTGAATTAGCTATTTTTTTGAACCAAGAGATGAAACCGGGATAGCCGCCTCCTGTCTTTTCAAGAAGTTCATACTCGAGAATGGATTCTTTTTCGATTGCAACACCATTCGAGAACTGTTCGACGTATCGACTGTATCAATTAATAACAGTTGTTAGACACAAAACTTGTTAAAAAGTTGCGAAACAATGTATCGAGGACTTACTCGATGTACGGCCGAACTTCTGTTAAGTTGTTCAATATATACATCGTTAGTGTGCGCCACTCCTCGACGCCCAGCAACTTTGATTTTCCCACACCAGAAGGAGCGAGCTTCCCTTTGAAGAGGCTGAGTTTGGATTCACGTCGTTTGGGGTCGCCCACATTGTACCGAGGCTTTGGATTATGCAAGCTGTGCAAAGTGGCATCATAGTGTGCTGTTACGAAGTTTGCCGCCTCCTCGGTAATGAACGCCTCGGCCATCGATGCTTCAATTCTACGTTTATTTTTACATTTTGCTCTAAGTGTCTTCTGCATTCTTTCAGTTGCATAGCACCAACGATTTTGCACAGGGCCACCCAATCTTGCCTCGGTCGGGAGATGCAAAATCATGTGTTGCATCGGATTAAAGAAGCCCGGTGGAAAAATCTTCTCTAACTTGCAGAGCAACTCAGGCGCCAACTCTTCCATGTCATCTATCACGGCACGCGACAACTCTTTAGCACAAAGAACACGGAAGAAATAACTTAACTCTGCCAATACTAGCCATTCAGACTCTGGGATATAGCCGCGCAACATCACTGGCATTATCCGCTCAAGGCATATGTGCCAATCATGACTCTTGAGCCCAAAATTTTTCATTTTTTCAATGCTCGCTCCCCTCGCTACATTCGCAGCATACCCATCAGGGAACAACAACTTTTGTTGCACCCACAAGAGGATTTCCCTTATTGCTCCCTTCTCGAGATTGTACCAGGCAGGTGGCTTGGACCAATTTTTTCTTCCTTTAGGTTGTCGCATGTTTAGTGATGGCCTATCACAAAGAGTCTCCTGGTCAACTCTAGCCTTTGTATTATCTTTGCCCTTATCAGTGCCGAAAAATGTGCCAAGAAGGGCCTCGGCGATATTCTTTTCAGTGTGCATCATGTCAATGTTGTGTGGTAGTAAGAGGTCTTCGAAGTAGGGGAGATCCCAGATGCATGGCTTGTGGGTCCAGGCGTGTTCCTCATTATAACCCAAGAAATACCTTGGACGGTTTGGATCAGGCTCCATAGATTTTAACTGTTCATGAATTTGTGTGCCCGTCAACGCAGGTGTTGCCGAGTGTTTGACAACTTTACCTTTCATGAAATTCTTCTTGTCTTTTCTGAATGGATGGTCCATAGGCAAGAACTGTCTATGCAAGTCAAAGCAGGAATACTTTCCACCCGCCGGCAACCAATGAAACTTAAGAGCTGCTTTGCATTGTGGGCATGGGAACCTTCCATGCACACACCAGGCAACGAAAAGCGCAAATGCCGGCAGATCATGCAACGAGTATTGGTACCAAACATACATTTGAAAGTTCTCTTTCTTAGCTGCGTCGTATGTGTTGACCCCATTCACCCAAGCTTCTTTCAAGTCATCCATCAGCGGTTGCATGTACACACTCATATTCTTCCCCGGATAGTTTGGCCCTGGAACTATCAACGTCAGAAATATGTGCTTTCTTTGCATAATGGACGATGGTGGAAGATTGAGCGGAATAACAAACACAGGCCAGCAACTATATTGGGTAGCCGTCATACCAAAAGGATTGAACCCATCGAGACCGATGGCGACTCGGCAATTCCTTGGCTCTTTAGCTTTTTCCGTATGTTTAGCATCAAATGCCTTCCATGCGTCACCATCCGAAGGGTGTATCAACATCGGATCTCCGTTTTCATCTAATTCTTTCCTAATTCCATGTTTGTACCATGTCATCTGTTTTGCTGTTTCTTCGAGCATGTAAAGTCGTTGATGTCTTGGTAGGATCGGCAGATACCGTAGAACACTCACAGGGATTTTGCTCTGCTTCTTCTCACCTTCACCGTTTTCTACCTCAACATATCTGGAGGACTTGCAAAATGGACAATATGTTTCGTCCGCATACTCTTTCCTAAATAAGGCACATCCTTTCTCACAAGCATGTATCTGCTCATACGGCATCTTGAGTGCACTAAGGATTTTGTCTGACTCATATAGGTTTGAAGGCATAATATGACCTTCGGGTAGAAACCGCCCAAATAGGGTCATCATTGAGTCAAACAGGTCTCTTCCAATGTTGAATTGGGCTTTCAGAGCAATTACTTGTGCGATGGCATCTAGCTGAGAAATCTTAGTGTGCTCGTGAAGAGGACGTTTTGAAGACTCCAACATGGCATAGAAGGCCTTTGCGGATTCCTCCATCTCTTCGTCCTTGTTCCGAGCATCATCAAAATCATTGACCATGTCTTCAATCCCTGTACCATAATCGTCGGTGCGCCGACGCAAAACTTCGTCTCTATTACGTTGGGCCGACTCACCATGAAATGTCCACAAGGTATAGCCGGGAGTAAAACCACGCATCTGCAAGTGTTTACCCATTACATCCTTTGTCTGTCGCGAATAATTCTTGCACTTAGTGCAGGGGCACCATGTTTTTGGCTGGCCTTTAGAAAATGCCGTTTGCAGGAATTCATAGGTTTTGCTCAACCATTCATCGGTCATGTCTTTCTGACTAGGGTGACCGGAGTACATCCATTCACGATCAGTCATTCTGTCAAGCTAGCTATATAGTATCCACATATGAACAATATAAATTATCAATTCATCAAGTATGTCAAATTAATTATGGTCATTTTTTAATCATGGTTAAAACATTGGGATGCACGGCATGCACACCTACCAGCTACTAGGTAAAGATGGGTCCTAATCCCACCCGAGTATGTGTAGATTGGGTCATTTTCCCATTCTCTACTCCCGATCCAACGCAAAATTTCGGCAGCACCTCCCCGCTGTTCTCCTAATACACGTCTCGGAAACTAACCGAGAGGATGTGTACTCGGAGAACAACAAGGAGGCGCTGTCGAAACTCTGCATCGGATCCGGAACAAAGCATAGGAAAATGACCCAATCTACACATACCCGGGCTGTCCATGGATAACGTTGGACAATTCGAAAGAATCACCGTTATAAATATGCAAATGCATGCATAGTTATAACCGTAACCCTTTCGAACGGGAGACGCATATTGGTTACGCGAAGACTTTGCATTTCAATACTAAAACTACCTATCTAGATAGTGTCATCGGCACGAAGGCCGGAACAGAGCAATATAAAGGTGGAGAAGGAAGAGTTAACAAATGTGCTCACTCTCGAATGCAGTGGAGGTCGTCGAAAACCAAACCCTCACGAAGCTACTGCACATTTAAATGCAATCAATCAAAACAAATACGCACTCGCGATAACTAATCTAACTAATACCAACATCTAATTGACAACTACAATATTAAAAGTATAAAGCTAATTAATATCACTACTATAAAGCTAATAGTTCTTTTTCTTTACTCTTCTCTTCTTCTATTTCTATTCTTCTTCTTATTTTCTTCTTTTCTTCATTATTCTCTCCTTCTTCCACTTTTTCCTTTTCTTCTTATTCTCTTAATCTCCTTCTTCTTCCTTTTCCTTTTCTTCTTTTTCTTTTCATCTCCTTCTCCTCATTCTTCAATTATTCTTCTTCTCTCCATCTCTTCATTCTTCCTCTTTTTCCTTTGCTTGTTATTCTCTTAATCTGATTCCCCTTCTTCTTCCTTTTGCTTTTCTTCTTTTTCTCTTCATATCCTTCTCCTCATTCTTCTATTTTTTCCTCTCAATCTCTTTCTCCTCTCTTTCTCTTCCTACTCCTACTAACTAAGTACTAGGGTCTTATTGTCTAAATACTAACTAATAATTCCTATTGTCTAAATACTAACTACTACCTAATTCATATATTCTTAATAAATTTAATAACAAATAAACTACTAATTGCTAACTAAATCTAAATACTAATAATTCCTATTGTCTAAATTAACTAATAATTCCTATTGTCTAATAACAAATTAACTACAAATTCCTATTGTCTAAATACTAACTACTAACTAATTCATATATTCTTAATAAATTTAATAACAAATTAACTACTAACTAATTACTAACAAATTAACTACTAATTGTCTAAAATCAACTAAAAAAGGAAAACAGGGGAGATTACTCACCGGCGGCGGGGAGACGGCGGCTTGGACGCGGCGGCGAGGAGGAGGAGCACCAGGGCGGGGGGGCCTCGGCGGCTCGGGCTCGGGGCCTCGACGGCGGCGGCTCGGGCGCGCGCGGGGGAGGCTTTGACGGCGGCGGTCGGGCGCGGGGGCAGGGGCTTGACGTCGGCGGCTCGGGCGCGGTGGCGGGTCGTCGGCGGCGGCGGCACGGGGTGGGTCGGCGGCGGCGGCGGCACGGGGCGGGTCGGCGGCGGCGGCGCGGGTTTGAGTGGAGACAAGATATGGGGCTGGGCGTGGCCACGGGGTGGGGATAACCCCCGGCTTTGCCGTCAGCCGGCTAACGGCAAAGACGGCCGTTAGTCTTTGCCGTCGGCCAGCTGACGGCAAAGACGGGTTCTGTTAAGCAGAGCTGCTGGGGGGGCCGAGAAGCAGCCTATGCCGTCAGCCCGCCTGTGCCGTCAGCCTTTGGGTTCTATGCCGTCAGCCAGCCGACGGCTTAGAAGGGGCTGACGGCAAAGGATTTCTCTGCCGTCAGCCAGGTCTATGCCGTCAGTTTTTGTCCTGGCTGAGGGCATAGATCCTATGCCGTCAGCCCCGTGAAAAAGCTGACGGCAAAGCCAGAAACTGACGGCAAACAGTGTTTTTCCAGTAGTGCAAGTACTCATTTCATCAGAGATCTACAAAGAGTTTTGCAAGATTCCACACCTAGCTATCACCGGCCATGCCCCCCCTCCCCCGTTTTGACCGCATTTTGAAATCGGTGCTTAAACAATTCAAAAAAAATCAAAAAAATATAAAATCTTCGCTTTGTATCCTAATTTATGTCCTAGTAACCATGCAAACCAACAAACTTGGAATAATGCAAAACTATTAAAAAAGTCTTCTCAAAATGGGCTATCGAGTATGAAGGTTCATGGCTTTCAAGCCAAATGGCCGAAGTTATAGATAATTTCAAATGATCTCATATTTTGCATATGTGTGTATATTTGAATGGCCATCAAGTTTGCCAAAGGAAGTTTTCATTTTCGTTGCACGAAAAATCCATTTTTCATTTTCCGAGTGCCGAAAGTAGGGTCTTTTTGTGAAGGATCTACCAAATATTTGATGTCAATTTGAACCAACCCATTTTTGTATTATACTAGACCATATTTTATTAACAATTTACAAAAGTTTCTATGTAAAATGTTTCTTATGCACCTCTGCTGAAAAAGACAAATTGCCGCCAATTTAACTAGAACGGGGTGAAATTTGAACTACAAGTGCTTGATAGATTTCTCTTTATTTTTTCAAAAAAACATTTCCAAGTGCACAAGTACTCATTTCATCAGAGATCTACAAAGAGTTTTGCAAGATTCCACACCTAGCTATCACCGGCCATGCCCCCCTCCCCCGTTTTGACCGCATTTTGAAATCGGTGCTTAAACAATTCAAAAAAAATCAAAAAAATATAAAACCTTCGCGTTGCATCCTAATTTATGTCCTAGTAACCATACAAACCAACAAACTTGGAATAATGCAAAACTATTAAAAAAGTCTTCTCAAAATGGGCTATCGAGTATGAAGGTTCATGGCTTTCAAGCCAAATGGCCGAAGTTATAGCTAATTTCAAATGATAGTTTCCCCAAATGATCTCATATTTTCCATATGTGTGTATATTTGAATGGCCAACAAGTTTGCCAAAGGAAGTTTTCATTTTCGTTGCACGAAAAATCCATTTTTCATTTTCCGAGTGCCGAAAGTAGGGTCTTTTTGTGAAGGATCTACCAAATATTTGATGTCAATTTGAACCAACCCATTTTTGTATTATACTAGACCATATTTTATTAACAATTTACAAAAGTTTCTATGTAAAATGTTTCTTATGCAGCTCTGCTGAAAAAGACAAATTGCCGCCAATTCAGTTGGAACAGGGTGAAATTTGAACTACAAGTGCTTGATAGATTGCTCTTTATTTTTTCAAAAAAACATTTCCAAGTGCACAAGTACTCATTTCATCAGAGATCTACAAAGAGTTTTGCAAGATTCCACACCTAGCTATCACCGGCCATGCCCCCCTCCCCCGTTTTGACCGCATTTTGAAATCGGTGCTTAAACAATTCAAAAAAAATCAAAAAAATATAAAATCTTCGCTTTGCATCCTAATTTATGTCCTAGTATCCATACAAACCAACAAACTTGGAATAATGCAAAACTATTAAAAAAGTCTTCTCAAAGTGGGCTATCGAGTATGAAGGTTCATGGCTTTCAAGCCAAATGGCCGAAGTTATAGCTAATTTCAAATGATAGTTTCCCCAAATGATCTCATATTTTGCATATGTGTGTATATTTGAATGGCCAACAAGTTTGCCAAAGGAAGTTTTCATTTTCGTTGCACGAAAAATCCATTTTTCATTTTCCGAGTGCCGAAAGTAGGGTCTTTTTGTGAAGGATCTACCAAATATTTGATGTCAATTTGAACCAACCCATTTTTGTATTATACTAGACCATATTTTATTAACAATTTACAAAAGTTTCGATGTAAAATGTTTCTTATGCACCTCTGCTGATAAAGACAAATTGTCGCCAATTCAGTTGGAATGGGGTGAATTTTTTTACTAGAAGTGCTTGATAGATTGCTCTTTATTTTTTCAAAAAATCATTTCCAAGTGCACAAGTACTCATTTCATCAGAGATCTACAAAGAGTTTTGCAAGATTCCACACCTAGCTATCACCGGCCATGCCCCCCTCCCCTGTTTTGACCGCATTTTGAAATTGGAAAGCACTACAATTGGAAAGCATCATGTTCAAATTTGGCTAATTGCAAACATCACAAAAAAATCACCAATGGTTCAATACATTATTACACATCACTTGTTTCCTACATTGCTTATGATCGCTTCTTGGGCCGTAACCACGGAGCATCTTCATTGCTTAATGGGATAGTTGGGTCAGTTTTCACTGTGAATGGAGGAATTTCATGAAACTTATCATAATCTTCGGACATGTCTGTCTTGTCCTCGACTCCCACGATGTTTCTTTTTCCTGAAAGAACTATGTGACGCCTGGGCTTATTGTCTGATGTATTCGTATCCTTGTTTTTCCTTTTTTTCGGTCTAGAAGACATGTCCTTCACATAGAAAACCTGAGCCACATCTTTGGCTAGGACGAATGGGTCATCTGTGTGACCAAGATTCTTGAGATCCACTGTTGTCATTCTGTACAGCTGGTCGACCTTTACCCCATCTACATTCATGTTGACCCAACTGCACCGAAACAAAGGGACCTTAACAGTAGGTCCATAGTCAAGTTCCCATATCTCATCTATGTAACCATAGTATGTGTCCTTTGTACCATCCTCGTTTGTTGCATCAAAGCGGACACCACTGTTTTGGTTGGTGCTCTTCTTATCTTGGGCGACCGTGTAAAATGTATTCCCATTTATCTCGTACCCTTGGAAAGTCAATACAGTCTCAGACGGTGTCGCGGCCAACAAGTAGAGTTGATTTCCAATAGTGGTGTCATGCATGAGACGGAATTGCAACCAAGTGCCGAAAGTCTCCATGTGTTTGACTTGAATCCATTGGTCATCCTCCCCCGGGAACTTGGAGCGTAGAACATTCTTGTGTTCCTCGATATACGGTTGGACGAAGATAGAACTTTCTAGAACTGTGTAGTGTGCTTGAGTCAAAGAATGCCCGTCCTGAAATATCTTTGCTTTCTTTCCTAGCGTTCCTTTTCCACTCAGTCTCCCCTCATACCGCGATTCAGGAACACCAATCGGCTTAAGGTCAGGAATAAAGTCAACACAGAACTCAATGACCTCCTCTGTTCCATAGCCCTTGGAGATGCTTCCTTCTGGCCTTGCACGGTTACGAACATATTTCTTTAAAACTCCCATGAACCTCTCGAAGGGGAACATATTGTGTAGAAATACAGGACCTAGAATGGCAATCTCGTCGACCAGGTGAACCAGCAGATGCATCATAATATTGAAGAAGGACGGGGGGAACACCAACTCAAAACTGACGAGACATTGGACCACATCCTTCTGTAGCGTTTCCAGACTTGCATGATCGATTACCTTCTGAGATATTGCATTGAGAAATGCGCATAGCTTCACAATGGGTACTCGAACATTTTCTGGTAGAAGCCCCCGCAATGCAACCGGAAGCAACTGCGTCATAATCACGTGGCAATCATGAGACTTGAGGTTCTGGAATTTTTTCTCTGCCATATTTATTATTCCCTTTATATTTGACGAGAAGCCTGCCGGGACCTTGATACTTCTAAGGCATTCAAAAAAGATTTCCTTCTCTGCTTTGGTAAGAGCGTAGCTGCTTAGACGCCCTTTATCAGTATGCATGTGGTATGGGTCTTTCATACGTTGCTGGTCCTCCCGTGCTTCTGGTGTATCTTTTGACTTCCCATACACGCCCAGGAACCCTAGCAGGTTCACGCAAAGATTCTTCGTCACGTGCATCACGTCGATTGAAGAACGGACCTCTAGGTCTACCCAATAGGGTAGCTCCCAAAATATAGATTTCTTCTTCCACATGGCCGCGTGTCCGGTAACGACGTCTTTCGGAAAAGATTGACTGCCAGGACCCTTTCCAAAGATTACTTCTAGGTCATTCACCCTACCAAATACATCAGCACCTTTAGGGAGCTTAGGCTTTTTCCGGTGATCTGCCTCACCGTTGAAATGCTTGCCTTTCTTTCTCACGATATGATTGGGCGGCAGAAATTGACGACACCCGAGGTACACAACCTTCTTACATTTATCAAAATATATACCTTTAGTCTTATCTAAACAGTGCGTGCATGCATTGTATCCCTTGTTTGACTGTCCTGAAATGTTACTAAGAGTGGGCCAATCATTGATGGTGACGAAAAGCAACGCTCGCAGGTCAAATTCCTCCTGTTTGTCCTCATCCCACACGCGTACACCTGGTTTGGCCCACAGCTCCAAAAGTTCATCGACTAATGGCCTTAGGTACACATCAATGTCGTTGCCGGGTTGCCTCGGTCCTTGGATGAGCGCTGGCATCATGATGAACTTCCGCTTCATGCACACCCAAGGCGGAAGGTTGTAGATACATAGAGTCACAGGCCAGGTGCTGTGACTGGAGCTCTGCTCTCCAAAAGGGTTCATGCCATCTGTACTTAGACCAAACCATAAGTTTCTTGCTTCATTTTTAAAGTCTAAGTGGCCTCTCTCGATTTTTCTCCACTGCGACCCATCAGCGGGGTGTCTCAACTTCCCGTCTTTCTTACGGTCTTCTTTGTGCCATCGCAGCAACCTGGCATGCTCCTTGTTTCTGAACAGACGTTTCAACCGTGGTATTATAGGAGCATACCACATAACCTTAGCAGGAACCCTCTTCCTCGGGGGCTCGTCATCTCCCTCAGCATCACCAGGGTCATCTTGTCTGATCTTGTACCGACTCGCAGTGCATACCGGGCATTTATCATACTCTCGTACTTTTCACCGCGGTACAGGATGCAGTCATTAATGCATGCATGTATCTTCTGCGCATCTAATCCTAGAGGGCAGATAACCTTCTTTGCTTCGTGTGTTGTCGCGGGCAATTCATTATCCGGTGGAAGCTTCGACTTCATTATTTGCAGTAACTTCTCAAATCCGGTGTCAGAAAAACCAAAATCTGCCTTCCATTTCAACAGTTCCAGTGTGGTACCGAGCTTTGTGCTGCCATCTTCGCAATTTGGGTACAAGGGCTTTTTGTGATCCTCTAGCATGGTCTCCAACTTCTCCTTCTCTTTTCCTGTTTCACAGTCTCGCTTTGCATCAAAGATGACCCGACCAAGGCTATCAGCGGTCTCATCCGATTCCCGTTGTTCTTCTTCATTGTCACCTCGAGGAGCTCCATCTTCTTCATTGTCTTCCATTGCAGTGTCACCGAATTCTTCAGGGGACATAGGATAGCTATCATCATCCTCCTCTTCTTCATTGTCTTCCTGCCTAACCCCTCTTTCTCCGTGCTTGGACCAACAATAATATCCGGGAATGAAACCTCTCTGAAGCAGGTGGCCTTGAAGTGTTCTCGAGGAAGAGTACTCCGCCACGTTCCGACAGTCAATACAAGGAGAAGGCATAAAATTATCCACTTTGTTTGCATTAGCCACATTGAGAAATGTATGCAAGTTTGTAATAAACTCGGACCCGCGTCGATCGCTGTACATCCATCGCATCCGTGCTTCGATCTGCGTCATATAATTAACCATTACAATAACTTCGTGAATAGTGAAAAGACCAATATATATGCACACGTGCACTATTTTTGTATCAGTTACAGTTGGAGAAGATAAGGTTGCTAACCTCGGCCGAGGATACGGTGTTCTGAGGACCTAAGTGTGGCTCGGAAATTTCGTCGAACACCTGGTGTGCAATCAAAGGAAAAAAATTCTAGCACCCACCCCACCCGAACACAATCCTGAATTTTTTTGAGGCAAAATGGCAAAGTGCTGGTTGGGGGCTTATATAGCCAGGGCAACAGTCCCGGTTTTTGCCAACAACCGGGACCAATGCCTCGCAGTGCGCCACGTGTTGGTCGCCAGAGCATTGGTCCCGGTTTGTGGCAACAACCGGGACCGTTGCCTCACATGAACCGGGACCGTTGCCCATTCCAGACGAACCGGGACCGTTGCCCGGCATCGGTCCCGGTTCTGAAATGAACCGGGAGCGATGCATTTTTTGGGCTGGACGAAAGGGGGGGTGTGTCCACTAGTGGTTTGCGTGCAAGCAGGGGACTGGGAAAAAGAGAGAAAAAGGTTGTTGAGAACAACTATCTACTAAAGTTTCACACTTGGTCTCCTTTGAATTCTTATCTTGACTCGTCCCCAGACCACTAGCCAGGTACAAGTCAAACTGATCCACTCCCTTTCGATATTTTGAGCACTCATGAAATGGATGAGCGTGAGAAAGAAAGTTGACACCTAAAAGGAGAAATAGAAAGAAGGTGGAGGAGGAAGACAAAAAGGTGTGAAAGGCTTACATCAATGAGGGAAATCATAGGCGAGAGAAGGCCATATGATAGATATGATGTGAGGAGTAGGGATTGCCATGCAACGGATGCACATGTGAGCTAAAAGCTCTCCAAGGAAACTAGTGGGGGTGCATCTAACTTGCTTGCTCAAGAAGACCTAGAGCTCGTTTGAGGAGGCTCATCATTGGAATATACAAGCCAAGTTCTATAGTGTGAAGGTCCCCACATAGCTATATGCATGATGATGATCTCTATGGAGTACAAGGGATAGAGGATGAAGTACTAGTGTGGATTCTCTCAAAAGGAATAGTAGTGTGCCCCCTTCTCTCTTTTTATTTTTCTTTTTCTCTTTTTTCTATTTTTTTCTATTTTTTTGGTGGCCTCAATGGCTCTTTCTGAATAACTCTCATTTTTCCTCTTTGGGATCTTTTGATTTTGTCCTCTTTGGGATCTTTTCCTCACTTTAGGGGCAACACTCTATATTTTACAAGAATATTGGAGATCTTTCACACTTTACAAGGTACTCACATAAAGAAGATATAACTATCATGATGCAAATGTATGCCTCTGCCAGGATAGCAGGATATGCAATGATACTAGCGCGTCATGTAGCAATGAGTAGGGCAAGGCCCAACTAGCATGCGACTCATCGATCAAGCAAGTAGCATGTATGACATGAAGATCAAGTCATGAGAAGGTGGATGTTGCATGGCAATGTATCTCGGAAAGGCTATGGAAATGCCTTGTAGGTAGGTATGGTGGCTGTTTTGAGGAAAGATATAAGGAGGCTTATGATGACAGAGCGTATCATGCCAAGGGTTTGGATGCACCGGCGAAGTATGCGCCAACTCTCAAGGTGAGAAAGGGTAATGCACGATACCGAAGAGGCTAGAAAAAGTATAGGTGGGTGGAAGTGTCAACTTTCGAATACTCACATTAGTCCGAAGAAATCACGCACTTATTATCGGTAACTCTCAATATAATCAGGAGGTTCACAAAGAGACAAGTACCCCGAGGAGGAGTGTATGGGGGTTTGGTTATCCTTGCGCATCCTCGACTCATGGTACGTGAGTGTACTCTAATATTCGAACCCTCCAGAGGTTAGTGATCCATCTAGTAGCTAGAGTTCTCAACAGGGGTTTTGGTTTTCGAAATCACACGGATTGTCCAAAATACGACATCTATCACTAATTGGCTCAAGCTCTTGACACCGAAAGTTCAAACATTACTCTACTCAATACCTCAAAACTATTGCAAGTTACTACTATAAAGAGAATAGCAACTTCAACTACCTACTTTCTAGTCAAGACACAAAACTCAGTGCAACAGGCAAACTCTCTAACAAGATAAATCATGCAACCTATAGAAAGTTCAACCTGAGACAAAAGAAAAGCTCTAGAAGGAAAACTAAAGCACTACAACTAAACATGGCAGAAGCTAAGAAAAGAAAAAGAGTAACTCACAGCTAAGGAAATAATCATGCAAATCCTATGAGGAGTTCTAGTTCAAACGGAGCGTGTTTCTCTCCCACACAAAGTAAGACGGGATCTAACTTGTTATGAACAGCAAGCAAAGCTAAAGAAAACTAAAAATAAAACCTAGGAGCGAGACGCTCCAAGCATAGCACATAACGCATGAAGTGATAAAAATATAGTGAGACGAAGGACGAACTGATGATTGTTGATGGAGAAGGGGATGCACTGGGGCATCCCCAAGCTTAGACGCTTGAGTCTCCTTGAATATTTATTGGGGATGCATGGGGGCATCCCCAAGCTTGAGCGCTTGACACTCCTGGATCTTCTTTCATCATCTTCCATCGCACACTTGAAAACTCCCTTCATACATAACTCATCATAAGCTGATTAGAGAAGTTAGTACCCTTAATAAATAATTTTTCCCCACTGGATATAAAGATATTCTTGAAGAGCTACTGTTTCTCAAGATTGCCAAAAAGTTTTTGCAAAGAAAAAGCAAGATTAAGGTTTGCAAAAGTTAGGAGAGACAAAACGTGGCAGAATATGTGAAAAATAGAACATCAGGTAGTAAATAATTTTTTAGGGGTATTTCTGCAACTCGAATCAAAAAACTCAGAACAGACGCTCGAAAGTCAATTGTATGGAGCACGCTGTCAAAACAATTCAGATCAAACAGTTGACCTGGTGATTTTAGGATAATTTTTCCGTCCAAGGACATAATCTGTTTTCTGGACAGCATGTCACAACTTTTGAACTTTCTTGCAATCGGAGGCTAGACTTGGCACAAAGATTGAAAATAAAGATACAATGATGTTGCTACAGTAGTAACAATCATCAAGACCACTAAAAACTGAAAGTAAAAACTCAAACTAAAGATAACAAGGGTTGTCTCCCTAGAGCTCTTTCTTTATAGTCATAAAGATAGGCTTAAGATTTTAATGATGCTCTCATAGGAATAAGGAATAAGAGTTGAAGAACAAAAGAGAGCATCAAGAAGCAAATAACAAACACATTTAAGTCTAACATGCTTCCTATGCAAAGGGATCTTGTAGAGGAAAAACTCATTGAAGCATAAAGATATTAGCACAGGAAGGCAAAATAAGTGCAACTTCAAAGCCTTCAACATAAAGAGAGGGAACTTGATATTATTGAAATATCTATAAGAATATGTTCCCTTCTCATAATAATTTCCAGTAGGATCATGAATAAACTCAACAATATAAGCATCACATAAAGCATTGTTACCATGATCCAGATGCAAAAGGGTACTCTTACTCTCCACATAAGCATAATCTTTCTCATTGGTAATAGTGGGAGTAGGACTATCATAAACAATTTGAACACTATAGATTAATTGTGTATTAGGAAGATGGTGTTCAACAAGGGAGTAATTACCTCCATGATTATGACAAGTTTCATAATCATGTCATAGGTACCTTTAAAATCACTATAGATAGGAGTTATAACATCATCATAGTAGAGAAGAGCATTATCATTGCTAGAAACTATATTTGTAAACATGTTGTCTTTATTCTTACTAGCAAAACAATTATCAATTACCACATCACTAATGGGTAAAGGACTTGCAATCCTATCATCCCCAAGTTTTGAGCTTTCCATATCATCACTCTCAGAGTTAGTACCAAAAAGATTTTCAAGATCATAAGTAGCATTATCATCATTTTCCCAATCACAAAAAGTAACATGCATATCATAACCAAAATCATCTTCAATAGTTCCTACGGACTTAGCATCAAGATAATAATGAAGGCAATCAAGATCACCGTCCTCCAAAAATTTCTGTCCGTTAGGATAAAAATTGATGCGAGGAATATGCTCAGGCCAGGTTGATACCCATTCTTCTTCCTTCTTGCCCCTCTTCCTCCTCCTCTTCTTTTTCTTCTTATTTACCTTAGGATGGAGTGGTTGGAGATGAAGCTTCTCCACATATCCTGGTTTATCATTAGAAACAATACGGGAAACTTGGGAGAAACTCTCCTTTTTATTAGTAGAGATATAAGAGACATTTTTATACTTTGGTAAAGTTCCCTCCTTTCTAATCTTACTTATGTAATCATTTTCATGGCAATTAACAACACAATAGAGATGGCAATTTTGCAAAGTGTTGCTAATTCCTAAGGCATTGACATCTAGCCAAGAAGTCTTTTCTGATAACTCTTCACACATAAAAAATAACATAAGTTCATCATAAATATCAGAAGTGATCATGTTATCACGCAACTGATTAACAGTTATGCTTTGAAAGTTCATGCATTGAAAATTAAAGTGACCCTCTATGCAGCAAAGTTCACAAGTAAAAGGATAAAGGTCACACAATTCTCTAGAAATTTCATTTAAATCTTTGACCCAAGTGATTGTTCTTTCATGCTTATGTTGCTTACAATACTTCTCTTCTTCAATCATAGGCCTTTCACAAGGTCTATCCACTCCACAAAAATTAACATGCTTATATAAAACTTCATTTTCAGGAATTGGATCATGCATGTTGCAATCATCATGAACAATCTCATTTTCTTTGTAAATCTTTTTAAAAGGTTCATGATGCTTGATCCAATTCTCCTTAGGCATATTAAGATGTGAAGCAAAAGATTTGAGGAAATCAACAAGGAGTTGAGAATCAAGCCCAAACTTAGCACTAAACTTATTAAAACTTGAAGTTTCAACAAAGGACTTAATGCAATCATACTCATAAATTATACGTGACTCTTTAACTTTGTCGATCTCCCAATCTTCAGTATTGTGTTGGATTCTTTCAAGGAGTTCCCATTTAGCCTCAATCTTTTCGTTTGTGAAAGAACCCATCGAGGAAGCATCGAGGAAGTCTTTATCCTGTCGAGATAGCCTTGCATAGAAATTAGTAATAATCATATCTTTGGGGAGCCAATGGTTAGGACATTTTAGTATCAAAGTTTTCAGTCTCCCCCAAGGTTGAGCTATGCTCTCTCCGTCATGAGGATAGAAATTATAAACATAATTCCTATTCTCATGGACTTCATGAAGAGGATAAAACTTGGAGTAAAAGAGAGACTGGATCTCTTCCCAATCCAGCAGGTGAGAATCATGTAGTAGCCTATACCATTCCAATGCTTTTCCTTTCAATGACAAGGCAAATAATTTCCTCATGACTTCATCTCTTGTCAAACCTGAAATCTTAAATAACTCACAAAGTTCTGTAAGTTTCAACAAATGAATACTAGGATTGATTGTCCCATCATAACAATCATTAATAATTATTTCAACTATCCCAAGTGGTATTTTGAACGGGATACATTCAGTAGGTGGAGGAGACTTCTCTACCACTGGTGTGGTAAAGCGGCCTTCCCCAAACAGCGAACTAAGAGTGCAGTTTTCCATAAGCATAAGTAGTGAAAAGTAAAAACAAGAAACGATAAGATTTAATTGCAAGATCTAAAGATATACCTTCAAACGCTTACGTCCCCGGCAACGGCGCCATAAATAGCTTGATGTCTACGCACGCTTCTATTCTTGTAGACTATGTTGGGCCTCCAAGCGTAGAGGTTTGTAGGACAGCATCAATTTCCCTCAAGTGGATGACCTAAGGTTTATCGAACTCTGGGAAGTAGAGGTTGAAGATGGTCTCTCTCAAGCAAACCTGCAATTAAGATACAAGAAGTCCCTTGTGTCCCCAACACACCTAATACAACTAGGAGTTGTATAGGTGCACTAGTTCGGCGAAGAAATGGTAAAATATGGGTGATAGGTGTGGCAAAGCAAGGTAATATAGATCTGTAATAAAAAGTGCAGCAAGCAAACATGTGACAAAAGTGAGCACAAACGGTGTAACAATGGTGGAAACAAGGCCTAGGCTTCATACTTTCACTAGTGGCAACTCTCAACAACATTAACATAGTCTAATCACATGATATTTCCACTAAAACATGCAATGGAGACGCACTCGGAGGTCATTCCTTTGTGGTCAAGAGAGGAAGAGAATTATGTAGGGCTACAAGAGCACACCTCAGAGTTCGTAGTTCTCAATCTATCGATTTCCCAATGTCACCGCGGCCATCCAAAGAGAGTACCACAATCACCACAACATATCTCAAGGATAGTCAAAGACAAGAACCAAGAGACTCTCAATCTTCAATAAACACACAAAAGAGGAAATCACTCATGAAAATATTCTTCTAACCCATGTCCAATAGACCGCCGTCACCTTGGTCTCGGGGATTATACTAGATAAGATCAATTGAGTACATCAATCCAATACATAGAGGAAGGGGAAATATCATGGGATCACCCTAGATTAACATAGCCTATGATCACAACGAAGATCACATCATGGAGAGAGAGAAGAACACATAGCTACTGGTAGAAACCTCAGCCCCGAGGGAGAACTACTCCCGCTTCATGGAGGGAGGAAGCAACGTCGATGGAGATGAATCCGGGGGCACTTCCCCGTCCCGGCAGGGTGCCGACACAGGAATTCTGGTCCCCCGAAGCTTGTCGGCGATGGCGGCGGAGATCGGAATCGCTTCTGGAAAAAGTACTTCGATCTTAGGGATTTCCTCCGCGGAGGCTAAATACAGGCCAAAGGAGGGGGCCAGGGGGGGCCACAGAGCAGCCAGGAGGGTAGGTGGCGCGACCTAGGGTGGAACCGCGCCGGGCACCCTCCTGGGCCCCTGGTGGTGGCCCTCCTGCCATGTCTTGGTTATTCCGGAAGCTTCCGGAGCGCTGATTTTTTATATAATTTTTCCGAGATTTATTGGGCACTTTAATTATTGGAAAAACCTGAAATACAAAAACAACAGAAAACAGGAACTGGCAACTGGGTGCACTGAGTTAATAGGTTAGTCCAAATATGATCAAAAGTGTATGAAAGTTCAAGAAAAACATGGCAAAGTCACACAAATCATGCATGGAGCAAGCAGAAATTATAGATACGTTTGGGACGTATCACCTACGCACCACAAAGTTGCCACTATCCAAATTGTTGAGGGCACTGAAACTATTAGCACCCAATGCACCCCGGGTCCCATTGGACCTATTAATGGTGATGCAAATACCACAACTGTAGAAGAAGAGACTCCTATGAACATAGAGGGTTTCAAGAAAGTGAGCCTAGATGACACTACTACCACCTTTGATAGTAGTGATATCGATTTTGATAGTTGCACCCTCTCAGAAGTTATCAGTTTATTACACAAAATGTCTATAGACCCCCACACTAGCACACTTAATCTTTCCTTCACGGAGCATATCACAAATGCTCTTATCAAAGCTAGGGAGAAGAATCTTAGGATAGAAGCCTCCATACCTAGGAAGCTAGATGATGGTTGGGACCCTATGATAAAAATCAAATTAAATAACTTCTCTTGCTATGCTTTATGTGATGTTGGAGCTAGTACCTCCGTCATGCCCAAAAGAATGTATGATATGTTTGAATTAAGCCCTTTTGATTCATGTTCTTTTGGTGTTCACCTTGTCGACTCTTCCATACAGAAACCTTTGGGGAAGATCGACGATGGTCTTATCATTGTCAATTACAACTATGTTCCCGTTGATTTTATCATTATGGATATAGAGTGTGAACCTTTATGTCCAATTATTTTGGGACACCCTTTTCTTCGCACCGTTGGTGCTGTTATTGACATGAAAGAGGGGAATATAAAATTCTGATTACCTCTCAAAAAGGGGATGGAACACTTCCCTAGAAAGAAATTCAAGTTACCTTTTGAGTCCGTTACACGGGCTAGCTATTCTCTTTCTCTTGATAAAACTTGATTCTCTTTTTCCTTATGCCTAGCTTAAAGGCTTAAAAGAAAGCGCTTGTTGGGAGGCAACCTAAGATGTTTTTTTTCTGCTTTTAGTGGTCTTGATGATTTTTACTACTGTAGCAACATCATTGTATCTTTTTTTAAGCTTTGTGCCAAGTATAGCCTCATATGACAAGGGAAGTGAAAGTTGTGACATGCTGTCCAGAAAACAGATTCTGTCGTCGTGACGGGAAAAATCAGAATAAATCACCAGTTCATCTTTTTGAGCTGAATTTTTTACACAGCATGCTCTATACAATCACGAAACTTTCGTATGTTCTGAGTTTTTTGATTTGAGTTGCAGAAGTGCCCCTAAAAAATTCTTTACTACCTGATGTTCTGTTTTTCACAGATTCTTCCACGTTTTGTGTCTCCTAACTTTTGCAAACCTTAAGCTTGCTTTTTCTTTTCAAAAACCTTTTGACAATCTTGAGAAACAGTAGATCTTCAAGAATATCTTTATATCTAGTGGGAAAAATATTTATTAAGGGTACTAACCTCTCTAATCAGCTTATGATGAGTTGTGTATGAAGGGAGTTTTCAAGTGTGCGATGGAAGATGATGAAAGAAAATTCGGGAGTGTCAAGCGCTCAAGCTTGGGGATGCCCCCATGCATCCCCAACAAATATTCAAGGAGACTCAAGAGTCTAAGCTTGGGTATGCCCCCGTGCATCCCTTCTCCATCAACAATCATCAGTTCGTCCTTCGTCTCACTATATTTTTATCACTTCATGCGTTATGTGCTATGCTTGGAGCATTTCGCTCTTAGGTTTTATTTTTAGTTTTATTTATCTTTGTTTTTTGTTCATAACAAGTTAGATCCCGTCTAACTTTGTGTGGGAGAGAAACACGCTCCACTTTCAAAATCTAGAACACATCATAGGATTCTTCATGCCTATCTTTTTGCTGTTGTGTGTTCTTTATCTTTCGTAGCTACTGCAATGTCTAGTTTTAGTATTAGTTTCTCTTAGCAAGAGACTTGGATTTTGTTAAGTTTGTCGCTGGAACTCTCTTTATTTTTCATGTTTATCTTGTTAAGAGAGTTGGTTGTTGCACTGAGTTATGTCTTGTTTTTGAGAAGTAGGTAATTGAGGTTGCAATTTAATTTTAGTAGTAGCTTGCAATAGTTTTGAGGTATTGATGTGAGTAATGTTTGAACTTTTGGTGTCAAGATCAGCTCTAGCCTATTAGATAGGTGTCGTATTTTGGGCAATCCATGTGTTATTTTCAAAAACCTACAAAACTAGTTGAGAACTCTAGCTACTAGATGGATCACTACTGTTCTAAGGGGTGGAATATTAGAGTACACTCACGTACCATGAGTCGTGGATGCGCAAGGATAACCAAACCCCCATACACTCCTCCTCGGGGTACTTGTCTCTTTGCGAACCTCCTGTTGTGGTTATAGACTTAACAATAGATATGAGGGTAGTGATGGAGCTATGAAGATCTGTACGCAAAGATGGTGATACCAGGAAAAGTTATACAGGTTAGGCCTCTCCTTGGAGATAACAACCTTAATCCTGTCCCAAATAGTTTGGGGTGTTCTTTCTCTAGATGTCCCTGTTGTCCATGCTGGGGTGAAAGGATGGGCTTATATAGAGTGCGCTATGTCCCTTCATTGCCCAGTAATGGGTTTTAATTACAGAGTTTATGGGTGGCTGTTATTACAATGGGAAACGTCTCCCCATTATTGCTATTTAAGTAGGGGTAACGCCTATGGCTTTAATGTCCTGTAACAGCAGCCCTTCTTCCTCTTATCCGAGTACCATGCAGCTCGGCTTCTTTTTCTTCCGAGTAACCATGCAGCTCGGCTTCTTCTTCTTCCGAGTAACCACCTTATTCGGATGGTAGTGCTTCGCTCCGAGTGACGCCTTACTCGAGAAAGGGCCTCTTCTGAATAAGGTTGCTCCTGTATTAATGGTGTCGCTTGAGTAAACTAGCTACTCGGAAGAGTTTGAGTTGATCCGAGCAGTTTCTTACTCGGATAGAAAAGAAATAAGAGGTTTTTGTTTATGTTTTGATTTACAAGTATTTTCCAATAGGTGGTAGAACTAAGGGTATCCCCTGATATAAGGAACATGGGGGTATACCTTAGGTATTATCACGACAGTAGCCCCCAAGTGCTTCTGGGTGCTCGCGTGAATTCATGAGGTGTGTGGAGATCAAATTCGATAAGAGGCCCGGAAGGACTTTATCAATATTTACACTGTCCCCTCGATTATGTGTAGGGTGAGTCGTTTTGTAGAAAGATTTGGCGACACTCAAGCGTCTCTCGGAAGAGGTAGACTGAGGCCTCGGAAGGCGTGTCTTAGGGTAAAAGGCCTTAAACCCCATATGTAACAAAATCTGTAAAGTTTGATATTTAAAGCATCAGCTGACGAGCTTTAAATCATATCCTATGGGATATCAGTTCTTTACCCCTCACACCATATCGTGCTAATAATCTGGCAATCTACGTCAGAGACGGATTATCAGCGAATTAGTTATTCGGAAATTCCTCTGTAATGCTTACCGAAGCTAGTTCGGGATCCTCTGAAAGTGATTGCCTATTTTAGCTATTTCGAGTGATGACTTACTCGGATTGTTTTTAATGATCCTTTCCGAGTGACGACTTATTCAGAATGAATCAGAAAAATGACATTTTTGTCCGAGTTGGGGCTTGTCTGGAAAATTTATTTGTAAAACTTTCTTCCGAGTAAGGTTTTTACTCGGAGAAATTGTCTGAGGGTTTTTTACTTCCGAGTCTTGTTAACTTGGAGAAATTTTGTATGTCTTGCTCCCGGGCCGCTTTTCCAAGGGAGCGAATCTTTTTTCTGTCAGGGGATCTTTTCTGTCAGAGCGGTTCCTCGATTTTCGCGACGGTCAATTATTTTATCATTAACAGCGCGCCTTTTAAGGAGGCTGGATTTGGGGGACCGTAACGGGCGCCCTCATTAAATGCCTTGATAACTGTGTGGGCTTCCCTCTTGTATCTTATAAATACAACTTCCTCTTTTCCTCTTTCTTCTTAGTACGGCGCTTGCTCCTTCCTCTTTTCCGCTGGTGACCTTCTAGATCGAGGGTTTCTTCTCCCATTGGTGATCTTCCAGGCGCTCTTCATACCAGCGGGGCTCCTATCCGTTTGCTCCCTTGGCGTCATGTCTGCGGGGGAATGGTTGCCTTCCATCGCCACGGTGGAGAACATCCGACGCTACCAGGACGAGGGACTACTCCCTCGCCATGGCTGCCGCCTTCCTGGCCCAGGTGAGGTTGAACCTCACCCTAGGGAGGACGAGCGGGTTCTGCTCCTTTCTCATGTGGATAGGGGATTTTCTCTTCCTCCTCATCCTTTCTTGCTTGATTTTCTTGCTTTCACCGGATCTCAGCTGCATCACATCGTTCCCAATTCTATCACGCTTCTGTCTAGCTTTTTCTCTTTGTGTGAGGGTTTTCTTGGTATCGATCCTCATTGGAACCTTTTCCGCACCATTTACACCATAAAGCCCCAAAAGATAAAGAACTCTGGGGAGGCAGAGATAAATCATCTTTGCGGGGGGCTGTTTTTGGCGAAGAGGCAGGGTATCCAGTATTTCGCTTCTAGCTTGCCCGATTCCGTGAAGAACTGGTAAAATAGCTGGTTTTATTGTAAGGTGGAAACTGCCCCTGGTACTCGGACGTTGCCCCCTTACTCGGATGTCAGGCTGGCTGACTCCCGAGGCTGGAATCCCCGGTTGCTCGCTTCCGAGAAACAGCGGGTTTTACCACTGATGAGGGAAGTAGTGAGGATGAAGAAGGCGGGGTTAGACGCCATGGATCTTATTGCTCTTTTCGTCAGTCGGAGAATTCAACCTCTGCAAGCCCGAGCTAGGAGGATGTGGGAGTACACGGGAGTTGATGATAACACCCGCTATAACAACTCGGCGATGTCTCAGAAAGAATTTGAGCAACTCATGAAGATCATTACCAGCGTGACTCATGGTGCGCAGATGTCTGGCCGAGTCAGGCCTCTTGGTATTAACCGTCCTGCGACTCTGGTGATTTGCTTTTCCCTGGCTAGTCTTTTGGATGTTGCGATAAATCCTGAATTTTAACTTGGTTATTCTGTCCATCTTTTAGACGAACGTCGCTCCATCCCCGATCCCTTTGGCGCCGCAAAATCCTGAAGATGAGGACGAGGACAGCAACAACGACGCAGGGCTCGGGATTGAAGATGACGAAGAGACGGAGTCTGATGCAGTGCCTCCTCGTACTACTGCCGAGCAACGCTCCAAGAATAATCATGACCGTGAAGCAGCTCGGGAAGGATCCGTACGGGGGATGAAGCGTCCCATGTCTCCGAGTAATGGGGAGAATAGCAACAAGGCCGCCGCCCTTAGCCCGAGTCATGGGAGGGTGGCTCCCATGAAACAGCGGAAGATGCTTTCTACCCTTGGCGGGAGGAAAGTTAGTGCTTCGAGAAATGCCGCCAAAATCCCCAAGAAGGTTTTTGAGTCGGGAGCTGCTCAGGCTGCTCCTGTCGTTGTTGCTCCCCCAAGACGGGCTCTTAAGACTGCTCGGAAGTAAAATCCGATAACTTTTTATTTATCCTCAGTGATCTTTGTCGATCCTAACATTCTTTATGTTGCAGTGTTCGTCCGAGTGGTTCCGAGACGCTTCCTGGCGTTGAGGCTCCTGATGCTGCAGCTTATGAAGATGTTAACAACTGTGTTGTGACTGATTTTCAGGTGTTGGATTCTATTCCTGAACGAACTTCAATCGATGGTGAGTATACATTCTTTGGCTCTGAATTTCATCTTTGCTCAAGGCTTAGCTTATAAATTTCTTTTCTTAGACATGGACATTGATCGTGACGCAGATCCGATCCCAACTGTGAATGAGACGATCTTCCCTGCTCCCAGCACGCAGACTGCTCCGGAAGGTTCTACCAATCAGGAGGTTATTACTCCTGCGGTTCCTCCTACTACCTCGGGGGTGAAGAATGCCGAGAAGAGCTCTACTGTTCCTGTTGCTGCCCCAGGAGAAGTTCAAGCTTCTCCCACTTTAGTCTCGGTTGATACCTTGCTTGAGGGTGTTGTTCTGGACGGATTGAAGGGGTCTTTGGCGAAGGCCTCGGAAATCGATCTGCGGCTACATGAGATGGCTTCCGATGCTGGAGTGATAAAGGCCAGAATGCATGTAAGTACAGGTGCAAGTTTTCTACCCACTGGGTGTACATATTTCCGAGTTTTTTTGAGAATTTACTTGTGGGGATACTACTTAGTGCATTTCGTAGGTGTAGCCCCCAAGGCTCCGAGTAACTTCTTGGAGTTACTCAGAGTCTTATGTAGAGATTATTGATTTAGTGATTTTCCAGTGGGGGCACTTCTTAGTGCACACACTGGGTGTAGCCCCCAAGGCTCCGAGTAACTTCTTGGAGTTATTCGGAGTCTTATGTTGTAGAGACTAGTGGTTAGGTGATCTTCCAGTGGGGGAACTTCTTAGTGCACCCACTGGGTGTAGCCCCCAAGGCTTCAAGTAACTTCTTGGAGTTACTCAGAGTCTTATGCTGTAGAGACTGGGTCTTGAATAATATTTCCTGTGCCAGGAGGCTTGCGAACTAGGCACTGCTTTTGTAAAACTGCAGGGAGAGCATGAATTCTTGAAGAAAAAACATGCTGAGGATAATGGTAAGGATCTGCTTCTTGTATCTTAAGAGGAATTCGAGATTTTTCACCACGTGATATTTCCGATTATTAAATCTGCAGAGGCTGCAAAGAAGGCGTTTGATGCAAAGGTGAAAGAAAGTGATGAATTTGTGAGCAAAATGAAGAAAGAGATTGAACAAGCTGAGAAACGTGCGAAGGAAAAGAAAATCCTGGAAAAGCAAGTGGCCAGCCACAAGAAGGCTCTTGAGGAAAAGGAAGCTGCCATCTCCAAACTTCAGTCCGACCTGCAGAAACTCTCTGAGCTGCAGTCCAAAGATAAGGAAGAGCATGAAGCTGAGCTGGCCGCAACTCGGGAGTCTGTCAAAAATGCTGAAGAATATTGTGCCGGGAGGTTTGCTTCATTTAGCGAGATGCTATCTAGTAAGATGCCGTTCTTTGTTGTGTGTCCGACTTGTTTCTGTCTTGTTGATTTGGTTTGATTTATACGCCATTATTGTCTTTGCAGTTTATTCCACCAATCCTGAAGCGGAACAGGCTCATATGGCACAGTTTGCCGAGTTGATGAAGAAAGATAATTATACTCCCAGGACGATGGAATTTTCCTTGTCCAGAGGTCTGCTAACCATGAGGTGCGCCAAGGCGAAGAAATATGCTGAAGAGACCATGGGTGCCACCTTAGGGTTGAAGAATTACATCTCGCCTACTGAGGAAAATCGTGTTCATCTGGATACGGTTGTTCCTGTGCTTCAGGCTGCTCCGCAGCAGATTGCTCGTTGGAAGAGGTCTTCAGCACGAAGTGGTGCCAATTATGCTATGGCTCTGACTAAAGCTCACTTTTCAGAAAAGGTTCACAATCTGGAACGAGTCGGAGAAGGTGATCCTGAGCATGGTCCGAGATGTACGACCTTATTGTCACGGTATGCTGAGACTGCGAGTCGAATTGCGAAGATCCCAGATCTTGATTTCTTCGTGGAATCTACTGGAGTTACCAGTGAATCTGATGAGGCAAGTGATGCCTGATCGAGTTGAGGGAAAAACAGTTAAATTTGCCTCGGAATGGCGAGTGGTTTTGTAATAAACAGTTTATATCTTGTTGATGTGCCCTGTGTACACAGTTTGTCCTTTAAAACTACTGCCCTTTATTAAGAAGGCCTGACTCAGAGGTGTTGATTTGTTTTGCTATAACCAGTTATCTGCAAGGATATAGAACTATGTTTCTGAAATCATCGTTTCTCTTTTTTAGGGTTTTCGAAGTTGAGCAACTTAGGTAAAATTGGCTTAAGCTTTTGCCCGAGCTGCGTGCAGCTCGGAAAAAACTTGAATATTTTCGCAACCTTAAGTGCCCCCCAGGTTTGAAAATAAACTTGGAAGGTCACTTAGTGAAAGTTAGCTTAAGCTCTCGTCTGAGCTGCATGCAATTCGGATAGAAACTTGAATAGTTCGTAACACTAAGTAGCCCCCAAGTTTGAATAGGGCTTGGCAGGTCACTTAGTGAAAATTAGCTTAAGCTCTCGTCCGGGCTGCGTGCAGCTCGGATGAAGAACTTAAACAGTTCGTAACGTTAAGTAGCCCCCAAGGCTTAAGTTTTCGTCCGAGCTACGTACAGCTCGGACAGAAAACTTGGATTTTTCGCAACGTTAAGTAGCCCCCAAGTTTCAGGAAAACTTGTTGGTTACTTAGTTAAACTTTGCTTAAGCTTTTGTCCGAGCTACATACAGCTCGGAAGGAAAACTTAGATTGTTCGCAACGTTAAGTAGCCCCCAAGTTTCAAAAAAACTTATTGGTTACTTAATTAAATTTTGCTTAAGCTTTCGTCCGAGCTACGTACAGCTCGGACAAAAAACTTAGATTGTTCGCAACGTTAAGTAGCCCCCAAATTTCAAAAAAACTTATTGGTTACTTAGTTAAATTTTGCTTAAGCTTTCGTCCGAGCTACGTACAGCTCGGACGGAAAACTTAGATTGTTCGCAACGTTAAGTAGCCCCCAAGTTTAAAAAAAACTTATTGGTTACTTAGTTAAATTTTGCTTAAGCTTTCGTCCGAGCTACGTACAGCTCGGACGGAAAACTTAGATTTTGTCCGCAGTGTTAAGTAGCCCCCAAGTTTCAGAAAAAGCTTGTTGGGGATATCTGCAAGGATATAGAACTATGTTTCTGAAATCATCGTTCCTCCTCTTTCTTAGTTTTTTTTAAGTGCTTGTTGAGCAACTTGCTATAACCCGTTATCTGCAAGGATATAGAACTATGTTTCTGAAATCATCGTTCCTCCTCTTTCTTAGGTTTTTTTAAGTGCTTGTTGAGCAACTTGCTATAACCCGTTATCTGCAAGGATATAGAACTATGTTTCTGAAATCATCGTTCCTCCTCTTTCTTAGGTTTTTTGAAGAATTTAGTGAAGGTTAGCTTAAGCTTTTGTTCGAGCTACGTACAGCTCGGACGAAAACTTGGGTTAAAAAATGCAATTGATGAAGGCAGAATCTCTTTATTGAATCAATTCATAAGAATTTCATGCATAGAAGCGCCGCAACATTTGGGCATTCCATGCGTGTGGCTCTTCTCTATTATTCGTTACATCATATAGCCGATAGGCTCCATTACCTAAGACTCGGGTTACAATGTAAGGACCTTCCCAAGGAGGGGCTAGCTTGTGATCAGAGGTTTGCTTGACACGCAAAACCATGTCGCCTTCCTGAAAGGAGCGAGCTCGGATATGACGCTCGTGATATCGTCGAAGATCTTGTTGGTAAAATGCTGAGCGCGTTAGGGCTAAGTTTCTTTCTTCTTCTAAAAGGTCAATACCATCTTGTCGAGCTGTCTCGGCTTCTTCTTCAGTATACTGAGTTATTCGAGGAGCATTATGCTTTAGGTCACTTGGCAGGACAGCTTCTGAACCATACACTAGGAAGAAGGGAGTTGCCCGAGTGGACCGGTTTGGAGTCGTTCTCAACCCCCACAATACTGAGGGTAGTTCTTCAACCCAGCCTCCTGCTGCTTCCTTTAGTTCCCGCATAAGACGCCGTTTGATTCCTTTCAAAATCAACCCATTTGCTTGCTCTACCTGGCCGTTGGATTGAGGGTGTGCCACTAAGGCGAAGTTTACTCTGGTACACATATTCCAGCAAAACTGCTTGAACTCGGCTGACTTGAAATTCGACCCGTTGTCGGTGATGATATCATGGGGAACGCCGAAACGATGTACAATGCCTTGTATGAAGCTAACTGCAACGGCTGAGTCTAAGCTTTTTATTGGTTTTGCTTCTATCCATTTTGTGAATTTGTCCACAGCTACTAGGATATGTGTGAACCCTGAGGTGCCTGTCCTGAGTGGCCCTATCATGTCCAATCCCCATGTTGCAAAAGGCCAAGCTAAGGGTCTTGTCTTCAGCTCGGAAGCTGGCTTGTGCGGCTGATTCGCGTAAAACTGACATCCTCTGCAATGATCCACAATATTCTTGGCATCCCTTAAAGCACTTGTCCAGAAGAATCCTGCTCGGAAGGCTTTGGCTACTATTGTCCGACTTGATGCATCGTGACCACATTCACCGGAGTGTATGTCTTGTAAGATGAGTCGACCTTCTTCTTCCGAAATGCATCGCTGGGGAAGCTTTGTGACACTGTTTCTGTACAACTCTATGTTGATCATCGAATAGGATTTTGCTTTTCGCACTACTTTCTTGGCTTCTACTTCATCTTCTGGCAGCTCTTATTTTTGCAAGTATCTCAGAATGGGCAAGGACCACTCGGGGGAATTACCTCTATGTCAAAGACAAGATCTACAACCGCAGGAATATCTTCTTTGTCTGGAATGTTCCCATCTCGTAGCATGCTTGGGTCGGCTTCCGAGTAAGGGTCTTCCTTCACAGTTGGTGCATGTATGTGTTCCAGATAAATTCCTGAGGGGATTTGACCCCGAGTGGACCCTAACTTGGCTAAGTCATCAGCTGCTTGGTTTTGAGCTCTCGGGATGTGATGGAGCTCCAGCCCATCAAATTTTTTCTCCAGTTTTCTGACTGCTACACAGTAGGTTGTCATTGCTGCGCTCCGTATATCCCATTCTTTCATGACCTGATTGATCACTAGATCGGAGTCTCCAAAAATCATCAACCTTCTGATCCCGAGTGAAATGGCCATTCGTAATCCATACAAGAGGGCCTCATACTCGGCTTCATTATTTGTTGCGGGGAAATGGATTTGGAGGACAAATCTTATTTCATCCTTTCTCGGGGAAACCAACACTACTCCTGCTCCTGCCCCATTTAACATCTTTGATCCATCAAAAGAGATAGTCCAGTGCTCAGGGATTGGTTGTGGGATGCTTTGTGCTTCTTTCCATTCGGCCAAAAAATCTACCAGAGCCTGTGATTTGATTGCCTTCTTGGGCTGATACTAGATATCATATGGTAAGAGCTCTAATCCCCATTTCGCAATTCTGCCCGTGGCATATATGTTGTTCATTATCTCGGCCAAAGGAGCTTCTGAGACTACTGTGACTGAGTGGTCTTCAAAGTAGTGAACCAGCTTTTGAGATGCCATGTGAATTCCCATTGCCAACTTCTGGTAATGAGGATATCGCTGCTTGGATGGCGTGAGGACCTCGGAGATGAAATACACAGGCCTTTGAATCTTCCGTGTTTTTCCTTCCTCTTCTCTTTCAACCACTATAGCTATGCTGACGACTTGGCTTGTGGCTGCGATGTATAGTAAGAGTGGATCCTTTTCTTTCGGCGCTTCGAGAACTGGCCGAGTTGACAACTTTTTTTTGAATTCTTCGAAGGCCACTTGAGCTTCTTCGGTCCACTTGAAGTGTTGACGACTTTTTCATTAGCTGATAGAGGGGGAGTGCCTTCTCTCCAAGTCGGGAAATGAATCGACTGAGTGCTGCAAGACACCCTGTCAACTTTTGAACATCTCGGAGTTTCTGAGGGGGCTTCATGTTCTGGATTGCTGCTATCTTCTCAGGGTTAGCTTCAATCCCTCTTTCAGAAACCATGAAACCGAGTAGTTTTCCTGCTGGCACACCAAATACACACTTTTCTGGATTCAATTTGATGCTATAAGATCGCAGACTCTGAAAGGTTTTAGCCAGGTCGGCCAACAAGTTACTTCCTTCAGCTGATTTTATTACAATGTCATCAACATATACCTCAACATTTTTGCCAATCTGCCAGATCAAACAATTCTGCATCATGCGTTGATATGAAGCCCCTGCATTTTTAAGTCCGAATGGCATGGTGACATAGCAAAAACAGCCAAAAGGAGTTATGAATGCGGTTAGTATTTCATCTCGTTCATATAATCGGATTTGATGATAGCCCGAGTATGCATCGAGGAAACATAGTCTTTCACACCCAAATGTGGAATCCACAATCTGATCAATGCGAGGAAGAGGAAAATGATCCTTTGGACAAACTTTATTGAGATGACGGAAATCGACACAAGTTCTCCAAGTTTTATCTTTCTTTGGAACCATCACAGGATTTGCTAACCACTCGGAGTGGAAAATTTCCCTGATGAATCCAGCTGCTAGCAATCTTGCTATTTCTTGTCCGATAGCTTTTCTCTTTTCTGAAGAAAAACGCCTAAGGGACTCTTTTACTGGTCTTGCCTTTGAATCAACCCGTAATTTGTGCTCAGCCAACTCCCTTGGGACTCCAGGCATGTCAGATGGCTTCCACGCAAAAATGTCCCAATTCTCACGGAGGAAGTTGATGAGCTCGAATTCCTATTTAGGGTCCAGATCGGTGGCGATGTTGGTGTACTTGTTATCATCGGAAGGATGTATCCGCACCTTTTTGGTCTCTCCTGCCGACTCAAATGAAGATGATTTCTTAGGTTGTAACAACTCGGACATGTCAACTGTTTTATTCAACTCGGCAAACTCAACCTCTGCCATTTGCTGGTCGGCTATAAGTGATCCTTTTTGCAGTAGCTCTTCTGCTTGTTTATAGTTTCCGGATACAGTGATCACACCTTTAGGAACTGACATCTTTAGCTTCAAATAGACATAGCAAGGAATTGCCATGAACTTTGCATAAGTGGGCCGTCCGAGTAGCGCGTGATAAGCACTCGGAAAGTCGACTACTTCAAAGGTAATCCTTTCTTTCCGAAAATTATCAGGTGTACCGAAAACTACATTCAGAGTAATCATGCCTAGTGAAAATGCTTTCTTTCCTGGGATGATCCCATGAAATTCCAAGTAACTGTTACTGAGTTTGGACATCGGAATGTTCATGTCTTTTAAGGTACTAGCATATAAAAGGTTTATGCCACTGCCTCCATCCATCAAGACATTCCTTAGCCTAAAATTACCGTTTCCTGTTTCCACCAATGGGTCAACTATCAAAGCATGTCTTCCAGGGTGAGGGATATGAGGAGGGTGGTCTGATTGATCGAACGTAATTCGAACATTTGCCCATTTCATATAATTCGGAACAGCTGGAGCCATCGTGTTAACTTCCCTGAATCTCAATTTTTCCACTCTTTTTGATTCCCGTCCTGCAAAAATGACCAGTATTCCATCTTCCCGAGGAAAACCTTCACTATCCAAATCTGGACTTCCTTCCTATTTCTTCCCCTTATCTTGCTGGGGCCCGGTCTTCGCATTTTGCGCTGCTCTCTTGATTAGTCGGCACTGCCTGGCTGTGTGCTTCGGGAGAACTGTCTTTCCTTCAGCGTCTTGGGTGGTATGAAGAGGACAAGGCTGATTCAGGATATCATCATCACTTGAAGGCTTCTTCTGACGAGGTTGCCATTCCTTCCTTTGTTGATTTTTGCTGTGGATACCTACTGCATTTGCAGCCGCCACCAATTCGGCAACTGTTGGTGCCCCTTCTGCCTTTCGCTTACCAGTCCCGCCTCCATTCTTTTGCTTGGGATTAGAAGCCGAGCTGTTATTTCGATACTGATGGGATTTTTGTCGAATTTCCTCTTCCCCATTAGCATACTTGTTTGCAATTTCCATCAATCTGCCCAGTGAAGTGACATCGGGAGACCTTGCGAGTTTCAAGCTTAACTCTTTGTACTTGACACCTTGCTTAAAGGCATGAATCGCCTGGAACTTGGAGACTCCCTCTACCGAATTGTGGAGAGTAATCCATCTCTGAATGTATTCTCGAGTAGGCTCGTTGTGACCTTGGATGCACAATTGTAATTTGGTCAGCCCTCCTGGTCTCTTGTAGGTTCCGTCAAAATTCTTGACGAAAACCCTGACTAAATCCTCCCATGTCCAAATGCTGTTTGGTGGGAGCTGGTTTAGCCATGTCCGAGCTGAACCTTCCAGCATCAAGGGAAGGTGCATCATGGCTATCTCGTCTCCACCACCTCCTATCTGGACTGCTATTCTGTAGTCATCCAACCACGTCTGCGGCTTGGCATCACCCCGGTACTTCTCCACTCCTTGCGCTATCCTGAAGCGAGGAGGAATTGAGGTTGATCTGATTCTCTCGCTGAAAGAGACAGGGCCTGTAGCCATCGGATAACTAACTTGGTCTTGTCGATACATCCTTGCACGATCTACTCGATTCTGTACCAAATAGCTTCGAGCATCATCTTCAATATCTCGATATCTTTCCTCTTGATGATCCACTCGGCGCCGCTCTTGGTCCCTCCTCCGAGCTGCAAAATCTTCGTCTCTCCCCCGAGCTGTAAACTCTTCGTCTCTCCTCCGAGCTGCAAAATCTTCGTCTCTCCCCCGAGCTGTGTATTCATCACCTCTTCGGAACTCCGGGTTTCGAAACTGCTCATGGCGATATTTATCATGAGGATTTCCCTTGTTCCGTGGCGAATGATTTGTGTTTCTTCGAGGAGTATAAACGGACTGAGAGGTGCCCGTGAGGGGTGGCTGAGAGTGAACTCGCTGTAGTGATTGGCTGACTTCAGCGTTCTGCTCCACTGCCTTTTGTAACAAGAATGCTAAGTGTTCCATTCCTTCGGCCGCCGAGCCGCTCGGCTGGAAGGAATTTGCAATCCGAGTAGCTTCTATTAAATTCTCCATTGGGGTATCCAGATCTCGGAAGGGTTGATTTTCATCAATCCCCCGCAGTTGCCGACTGGTTCTACTCTGCTTGAGGCGAGCTACCTCACGAGCCTGGTGCTCCAATGTATTCTGTAGCTCGGTTAAACGTTGTCGCTCAGCTAAATTGGTTAACCTAGCCACTTCTAGATGTTGCCCTTCCGGAATTGAGGTATCTATGGGGTTTTGTAACACTCGCTCTGCTGCCTCTGCCGTCCCTTGTTCTTCCCGAGTAAGGGGCCACCGACTTGAACCTCCGAGCTCTAGACGTCTGAAAGCAGATGTTCGTCGACGTTCTCTTTCTCCGAGTAGAATCTCTTCATTTCCCCGAGCTGCTTCATTAGTCCGATCTCCCCCCTCTCTGGCCGGTGATGCCTGAGGTGGTGGAGTTCCGGCCATACAAACTTCTGCCATGGTGACGGGAGAACCATTGCTCCCTTCTTGTTCGGCTTCTGGTTCCGA
Source organism: Bromus sterilis (assembly GCA_950022295.1). Classification (NCBI taxonomy): domain Eukaryota; kingdom Viridiplantae; phylum Streptophyta; class Magnoliopsida; order Poales; family Poaceae; genus Bromus; species Bromus sterilis. The sequence continues at coordinate 73,152 of OX465597.1, forward strand.
ATCAGACATCAAAAGGTCTTCATCATCTCCAGAGTTGAAGATGTGCATTAGAGATGTCGTCGGACCTTCCTTCGCGATCAGCTCGCTGATGGCCTGCTGAGCTGATTCCATTGAGTCGATGACCGCCACCTGCTGGATCGGGCGGGGCTTGTTCCGGTAAGGAATACGCGGGAGGCCTGATCTCTTCTTCTTGTGGTGAACAGGCAACAGGGCCTGGGCTTGAGTACAGGCTGGTAATTGGAGGCGAAGAGCCCCCGATTTGTCGGCTCGAAAGTGCACGCTGCCTCTTAAAGGCAACAACTGCACTTGGAGCGGCGCATCCGCCAGCCAAGCAGAATCGTCAGCCACAAAGGCTAACGATCCAAAGGAAAACATCTCGCCGCGGATGAGTTGGGGACCGCGGGACGACGAGGAAGACGAAAAGAATCCCATCTCTACGGTTGCTGATCAGCTCAGCCCCACGGTGAGAACCAATTGTTGTGGTTATAGACTTAACAATAGATATGAGGGTAGTGATGGAGCTATGAAGATCTGTACGCAAAGATGGTGACACCAGGAAAAGTTATACAGGTTAGGCCTCTCCTTGGAGATAACAACCTTAATTCTGTCCCAAATAGTTTGGGGTGTTCTTTCTCTAGATGTCCCTGTTGTCCATGCTGGGGTGAAAGGATGGGCTTATATAGAGTGCGCCATGTCCCTTCATTGCCCAGTAATGGGTTTTAATTATAGAGTTTAAGGGTGGCTGTTATTACAATGGGAAACGTCTCCCCATTATTGCTATTTAAGTAGGGGTAACGCCTATGGCTTTAATGTCCTGTAACAGCAGCCCTTCTTCCTCTTATCCGAGTACCATGCAGCTCGGCTTCTTTTTCTTCCGAGTAACCATGCAGCTCGGCTTCTTCTTCTTCTTCCGAGTAACCACCTTATTCGGATGGTAGTGCTTTGCTCCGAGTGACGCCTTACTCGAGAAAGGGCCTCTTCTGAATAAGGTTGCTCCTGTATTAATCGTGTCGCTTGAGTAAACTAGCTACTCGGAAGAGTTTGAGTTGATCCGAGAAGTTTCTTACTCGGATAGAAAAGAAATAAGAGGTTTTTGTTTATGTTTTGATTTACAAGTATTTTCCAAGAGGTGATAGAACTAAGGGTATCCCCTGATATAAGGAACATGGGGGTATACCTTAGGTATTACCACGACACCTCCTCATTAGATTGAGAGTTACCGATAACAAGGGCATGAGTTCTTCGGACTAATGTAAGTATTGAAAGTTGACACTTCCACCTCCTCATATTTGCTAGCCTCTCATGTGCCGTGCATTTCTTTCTTCTCACTCCAAGAGTTGGCGTCCACCTTCGCCGATACATCCAAAACCTTGGCATGATACACTCTGTCATCATAATCCTCCTTATATCTTTCCTCAAAACAGCCACCATACCTACCTATCAAGGCATTTCCACTAGTAGAAAACAGGGCTTTGGTTCAAACCTGGCCAGCCCATTAGTCCCGGTTCAGTCACGAACCGGGACACATGGGGGCATACGTCCCGGTTCGTGCGCCCAGGGCGCCGGCCGGGCCTCGTGGGGCACTGGTCCTGGTTCGTCTGGACCTATTAGTCCCGGTTCCAGACACGAACCGGGACGTATGGGCCTCCATCCATTGGTCCCGGTTCGTAGCTGAAACCGGGACTAAAGGTTGGCCATTAGTCCCGGTTCCAGCTACGAACCGGGACCAATGGATGGCGCTTTGTCTTCCCGCGCTTCGTCCCGAGGCGGTTTCTTTTCCCATGCGCGTGCGGCCTCCAACCATTGGCCCCGGTTCGTAGCTGGAACCAGGACTAAAGGATACATGTAGTCCCGGTTCCAGCTACGAACCGGGACCAATGGCGGCGCTTTGTCTTCCGCGCGCGCCCGACGAGCTTCCCATGCATGCGCGTGCGACGCGCGTTGGGAAGCCGCACGCGCATGGGAAGCTCGTCGGGCGCGCGCCCGACGAGCTTCTCAGACTATAAGTAGACGAAGGCCGGGAGCACTTCATCCGACTCATCTCATCTCATCTCATCTTCCCTTCTCATCCCTCGCGCCCGACGAGCTTCTCGCCGCCATGTCGGGGTCGCCGCTACGATGGCCGTCCGACTCCGACACCCCGTCGGACGAGGACAATTCCGAAAGGCGCAAGTTTTGGGACCCGCCTCCGAAGCGGCGGCCTCGACAGGCCGGGCGACGATCGCGCGCCACTGACGACTGCCCGCCCCTCGCCAACGACAACAATCCGCCGCCCGCCGACGACCCGCTGGAACCTCGCCGACGACCCGCTGGAACCTCAGGAACTTCGCCGGGCCGATCGTGCGGAGAAGTCCCGCGCGAACCTGGCCAAGGCGAGGGCCAAGAAGAAGGAGAAGAAGAGGGCCGAGATGACGGCGCGTGTGGAGGCGAAAGTCGCGTCGGAGGAGGCCACCAAGCGGGCGGCGCCCAGCGACGACGATGAGGGCGCCGGGTCCTCCGCCAAGAAGCAGAAGATCGAGTAGTTTAGCTCTATTCGTTAGATTAGACGCTTCTAGCTTCGATCTTCTGTAATAAATATTATGAATTATATATATTTTTTTGGTTTGTTAATCGTGATTGTTTTTTTGTTAATCGTGACATCATTGTTGTTTGTTAATCGTGATTGTTTTTTAATAATTGTTTGGAATTCAAAAAATTAAATCATGTGATATCAAGACCTAAGGGTTATAATGATTGATATCTTACTATTGTCAAGAAAACAACAAGTGCAGACTTGGAAACTAGGGGAGATAGAACCTGAAAGTTAAGCGTGCTCGGGCTGGAGTAGTGAGAGGATGGGTGACCGTCCGGGAAGTTAGATGATTTGGAATGAGTGTTGATTAATCCATATTAGAGATTAGAGATTAAATTTTCAAATAATTCAAAGATTCGAATATGAAAAAAATCCAAATTTTTTTTCAAAAAAAAACAAATTTCGAAAAAATTCCTTTAGTCCCGGTTTTTAACACCAACCGGGACTAAAGGTCCTCCAGCCCCCGCTCCATCCGGCTTCCACGTGGAGGCCCATCTGTCCCGGTTCGTAAGCGAACCGGGACTAAAGGTCATGGGCTTTAGTAATGACTCTTTAGTCCCGGTTCCAGAACCGGAACAGAAGGCCCTATAGAACCGGGACAAATGGGCCTTTTTCTACTAGTGTTCCATAGCCTTTCCGAGATATATTGCCATGCAACTTCCACCTCTTCATGACTTGATCTTCATGTCATACATGTTCCTGCTACACTGGCAGCGGCATACATTGCATACATCATGATAGATACATCTTCTTTATGATTTGAGTACCTTGTAAAGTGTGAAAGATCTTCTATACCCTCTTGTAAATTAGAGTGTTGCCCTTAATTGAGGAAAAGATCCCAAAGTGGACAAAATATAAGATCCCAAAGAGGAAAAATGAGAGTTAAATAGAAAGAGCCATTGAGGCCACCAAAAAAATACAAAAAAGAGAAAAAAAGGAAATAAAAAGAGAGAAAGGGGCAACACTACTATCCTTTTGAAAGATCCACACTAGTGCTCCCTCTTATCCTTGTACTCCATAGAGATGATCATGCATATATCTATTTGGGGACCTTCACACTATAGAACTTAGCTTGCATATTCCAAGGATGAGCCTCCTCAAAAGAGCTCTATGTCTTCATGAGGGAGCAAGTTAGATGCACCCCCACTAGTTCCATTGGAGAGCTTTTCAACTCATATGTGCATCCATTGCATGGCAATCCATACTCCTCACATCATATCTATCATTTGGCCTTCTCGCCTATGATTGTCCTCATTGACGTGAGCCTTTAACATCCTTTTTGGCTTCCTCCTCCACCATATTTTCTCTTTTCCATCCTAAGTGTCAACTCTCGTGCTTACGCTCATCCATTGCATGAGTGCTCAAAATATCGAAAAGGAGTGGATCAAACTGACTTGTACCTGGCTAGTGGTCTAGGGATGAGTCAAGATAAGATTCCAAAGAAGACCAAGTGTGAAACTTTAGTAGATTGAGTTCTCAAAACAAAAATACTTTTTTCTCGTATTCCCTATCCCCCTTCTTGCACGCAAACACCATCTGGAGACATTCGAGTCACGGATAGCGAGAGCTCTTGCACCTAATGTCCTTTCGTTGCTTGTTTCAATGCTAATATAGACTCTTGCATGTTATGACTTGAATTGAATTACATACATTGATTTCTTTACTTTTTAAAGTCCTTATATGGTTGCTAGCATGTCACCACAGAAATTATGCCTGTTATCATTTACCTACTCGAGGACGAGCAAGAATTAAGCTTGGGGATGTTCATACGTCTCAAACGTATCGATAATTTTTGCTCGCTCCATGTATGTTTTGTGTGATATTGCTATGAGCTAGATACACTTTCATATACTTTTGATAATATTTGGACTAACCTACTAACTCAGTGCACCCCAGTGCTAGTTCCTGTTTTCTGTTGTTTTTCTATTCCAAGTTTCCCCCATATTAAAAGTGCTCCAAAAATTCGGGAAAAATCGGATAAAAAATCAGCGTAACGGAGCCTTCCAGAAGCACCCAAGTGGGGCCAGAGGGCCACCACCAGTGGCCCAGGCGGCCACCTGGCGCGGCCAGGGGCCTGGCCGGGCCAAGGGGGCGTCTGGACCCCTGGTGCCCCCTTCGCCTATTTATTCTCCATGACGGGGAAACTCCGAAGGAAGAACCCTATTTCGCAATCTCGCCTCTGTTCCGCCGCCGCCGCGCTTCCAAGATCGGGAGCACCGTCAGGACCCTTCCCGGCACCCTTTCGACGGGAGGATCGACCTCCAGGATCTTCTCCTCCACCATGGACGCTTCCCGGATGTGCCGTGAGTAGTCTAACTTGGACCATGGTTCCGTGATCAGTAGCTATATGATTTTCTCCTTCCCTCTTTGGTCTTCATGGTTTAGACCTCATGAGCTTACCTAAATGATCGAGGCACATATTTAATTCTTCTGCTGTCGCTATTTTGAGTTTGATGGGATCTGATGGATTATGAGATTATGTTCAGATCGTGATAGAGTAATATATTTGGTTTTGATCTCTTATATTTTTGTTCCTAAGTAATTATTGCATTTTCTCCGTTGCTGTTTATTGCTTTGGCCAAGTGGTGGATAGTAACTCCAAGAGGGAACATTATGCTCGATTGTGGGTACATGCCCCCTGATGACACACTTGAGTGACATAAACATGAGTCTAGGGGATGTGATGTGGCCACAAGGGGGAAAATAACGGTGCTTGTAACCGTGGTTGCAAGGATTTTTTACTTTACGCAAAGTTCTTTTAATGCAGTTGTCTGTTGCTTTGGGTTTACACTTTGGGTGGGACTCGCAACTTAATACCAGCGAGATGTTCTGGATAGATATCTCAAGGTGGATGATTAGTAGTAGATGTAGATGGATTTTGGTCTATTTATTTTGGCGTCCTTCCCATGCTTATGAGCCTCTTTCTTTTGTAGCATATTTAGCATTGCGGTGCGTTTATAATCCTTTCAATTGACCATCTGTAATTTTTTACCTCGCATAGCAGTTTTATTGTCTTTTGGGAGAGAGACATCACTAGTGAACATCACGGGACCCTGATCCATATTCTCATCATTGTTTACAAGATATTTTCTTTTTAGTATTTACTTTCAGTTGCTATCATTATCATTATCCCTTCACTGGTAGAAAGAGGCCCATTTGTCCCGGTTCCAGAGGCCCATTTGTCACGGTTCCGGAACCGGGACTAAAGGGTTGTAACTAATGCCCAAAACCTTTAGTCCCGGTTGGGCCACAAACCAGGGCAGATGGGCGTCCACGTGGCCGCTGTGGCTTGCCCAGGCGGGAGGGCCTTTTGTCCCAGTTGGTGCCACCAACCGGGACGGGTAGTTTTTTTTGAAATGGTGGGGGGGGGGGGGTTAGGGGGTTTTGCAGGGGTTAATTTAGGGGTTTCATATATTGTTTTAGCTAGCTAATAAAAAGAGTTGTGTACTCTCTTATCACCATCTAGGAGAGAAAGGATTCATATTATATATATCATCATGATCATAATTAATATCCAACACAGAAAGGCCCTTATCTATAGTTTAACTTCGCTAATATCAAACACAAAGTTCTATTTCCATAATATTATACCTCGACTCCTCATATATATCACCTATGAGACTGCTCATCCTCACAAGGGTAAATATAAAAAAACCAAAAGACACCTTCATTTCCATAATGTAATATGGAGAAGACCTTGTCCCAATCTTTTATATTCTTCCGAATCACTATCCGTTTCTAATTTTTTATTCTTAAGGAGCCGCCATCACGTTCACTTTCAGTGGAGTAGTCAGTCTTGAAGAGTTCTTCCCATGGCCGTTGGCATCCACAACAGTAAGCCACAACTGTAAGCTCGCCTCTAAAAGGCATCCATCTAGGCACACATTTTTTCGGGATTTTCTGTTGAAAACATATGAGTAAAATACTTAGTAATGCGGTATAGTTAATCTTAGGTCAAAATATTTCTGAAAATGATGAAGTAGTGATAGAACAGTAAAAAATCTCACCATGATATAGTTTGATACATATACCGGCAACAACTCGAGAACAAATGGAACATATTGAGTATAAGATTTGCTTGCAAAGCCAGTTACATCTTCAAGAAAAGAGATGTACTCATCTTGTTCATCCATGGTTAGCTCCTCAACGCCACCATTATAGAAAGCATTATCAAATATCTTGCGTACATCCATCGGAGCATAGAGATAAACTGGCAATTATAACAAAGTTGTCAACTTGGGAAGCAAAGAAATAAGGAAAGGAAACAAGTAAAATTTGGTTAAGAAACTCACATTGAGATAGAACCATCTTCTTGTCGTCCACTAGCATCCAAATATCCTTATTTTTAAATACATCTCGGCGAGGTCCAAGATCAAAGGTTATTTACATACCCTCCTTTAATGCATATGCCTTGCACAATGCATGCCAATTTGGACAAGAAAAATAATTGCATCAAGATTTATTAGTGACATCAATCCTCAAAGTTATACCATTTTTCGTCATCTTTAGTTTGACTTCCTTTGTTTCATTCTTTTGCCACGAATTAAATTTAACAAAGTCACATACTTGGCGTCTTGCATAACATGGGATGCGCTAGTTGATTATAAAAAAATTACACGAAAAAACAAAAATTTAAGTGCGAAGCATGCTTAAATAAGAAGGATGATGTCGACGCAGAAGTTGTATATACCGTTATTTTTATGAAGTCACGCCTAAGCGTGATGGAGAAATATCTTTCTTCATCCCCATCCAACTTTGGATACCTGCTGTCGCACCGACCCGAGTTATCGTCACAATAGGGGCACTGGACGAGTTGTTCATCGTCAGCCATTTTCTGTGTTCATATATAATTCACAAGATTAGTTCGGTGTCGTCGTCGGCTTCGTCTTGAGCCAAATGGCGAGATGGGAACGACGACTGGAAAGCGGGGGATTATATACCAAGAGAATAGGTCTCGGTTGGTTCAAAGTTAATACACACAAAAAATGATGAACTCAAATAAAAATGCAGCAATAATATTTTAAAACAAGGTTGCATAGTGCCTCATATTTGAAATGCACACATAAGCGATTCTAGGATAGTGTGGCGACGAACCCAAGTATAGGATGAACAAGTTTCGTACTTGTACATATCACAAGCGTGCTTGGTCACATATATATTGAGTAACACAACGGTAAACAACGTCGGGTGCGGTGGAAGGTGGCCACCCAAAGAGAAGGAACCACCACGAACTCTGAAGAACCTTCCAGGTCCTACATGACCCGGCGTCCAACGCCACCAAGTAGCGATGGACGTGCTTGTACTCCTCCTTGACACGTCGCCGTACAATCCAATCAGGGGTCGGCTACCTTCGCACCGACTGTGGCCCATGCGACCGCCACCAAAGAATATCCGGGTCGACGACAGGACCCGGATTCCTCACTAAGCGGCGCGCCTCAGAGCTCACCTCCCAGTGCCAGCCCGGGGGATCCCAGTCCCGGACATCGACCATCCCATCAAGCAGGTGCTCACCGACGTGGCGACGACGAGGATGCGGGCCAGGCATCGTTGCCGAGAACTTATTTACTATGCAAAGTTTTATTAACATGAACGAGTGAAAAAATTATACTAACTAACAAATTTAACAAAATAAGACAAAAATACTTATCTATCTATCTATCTATCTACCTATCTATCTATTATTATACAAAGATTCTACTCTATCTATTATATATCTAGTTATCTATTTAGCTATCTCTATCTATTTATCTATCATTTATACACATACTCTACTCTATCTATCTATCTATCTATATAATTAATCTATCTATCTATTTATTTATATCTATATCTAGCGGCGCCGGAGACTCACCAGTGGGGCGGCCGGCGTAGGTGGAGGAACGGGGCGCGCGGCGAGACGCGGTGGTGAGGAACGGAGGAGCGGGGGTGACGGCAATGCGGATCGAGGAAGGCGAGATGCTCCGGGTGCCGCAGGAGAGGTCGTCGGCAATGGCGGGGGCGGTGCGGCGCGGCAATCGGGCAGCCTCACGGCGTCGGTGTCGACGTCGACGTCGTCTTGTACGAAATGACAGATGGGAACGACGCCTGGAAGGCGGGGGGATTATATACCAAGAGCATAGGTCCCGGTTGGTGGCACCAACCGGTACTAAAGGTAGGCATTCGTACCGGTTGATGTCACCAACCGTGACCTATGATCCTTTTTCAGCAGCCCAAAGGGCGGGAAACAGAGACCATTGGTCCCGGTTGGTGGCACGAACCGGTACCAATTACAACCTTTAGTACCGGTTGGTTCCACCAACCGGGACGACCCATGCGCTGCCGCGGTGCGATGCGGTGGGATGTTTAGTCCCACCTCGCTAGTCGAAGAGGAGCCGGAGTGGTTTATAAGCGCTGCTGCGCGTACCACTTCGAGCTCCTCTCTACCGCAGGATTTCGGGCCTACTCTGTAACAATATTGCTTCTTGTCCTGCTGGGCCCGCTGCAGGCCTGGATCCTGGCCCCTATGTGGGTTTCTAGTCGTATCTAGGCTATTATGGCCCAGTAGGTGGCTTTTTCTCCTTTTGGAGGAAAAAGGACCTTTAGTACCGGTTGGTGACACCAACCAGTACTAATAGTGTGCAATTTAGTCCCACCCCGCTAACCGAAGTGGAGTTAGACTTGTTTATAAGCACGGATCTACGTGGAATTATCGTAGCATAGCAAGTTCAATAAAGGTTGTCCACGAGTGAATCATCTATATCCTGTATACTGTAAAGGCAATTTCGGTTGAACCTCGATTGATGGGCAGACTGCTAGAATTTCCAACCAATCGGGGCCTAATCAAAATTGTCCTTTATGGTGTACAGGGTGTGGAGTTATCTTCCGTTGAAATCCTATAATGAAATTCCTATAATTTTTTGACTTTGTTTTCCAATCAAACAAAACACACGGTTTCCCCTGCATACAGCCCGACGGTGGCTCATGAGTACAAGCATATCAAATGCACCGTCGGACGTATGCAGGGAATCCAAATGATTTGTATTTGGTCGATGAAGCGAAAGATTTCTAGCTAGATATATATAGGATCAACAAAACACACGATTTCGCCTGCATACAGCCCGACGGTGGCTCATGAGTGCAAGCATATCAAATGCACCGTCGAACGTATGCAGGCGAATCCGAATGGTTTGTATTCGGCCGATGAACTGAGTGTCGAACATGTCCTAGAGGTAGGCTATATATATAGGAAACGACAAGCCTGATCCAATGGATCACAAGCCTGATCCAACGACTCACAAGCGCTTGAAAGAAACACACAATCCGTGTGCTTTTTCCTGATTGGTTGGATCCAACGGCTCAGAAGCCTGATCCAACGACTCACAAGCGCTTGAAAGAAACACACGATCCGTGTGCATCTTCCTGATTGGTTGGATTCATAATCGCGTACGGTTAAAAGCGCGTGGAAGAGGACTCCACGCAACGCCAGTCGCCACTAGTTCTTTTCTCGTGCACTCTTTCCCCTTCCGCGCCACCGCCACCATGCCGCCCCACCGCCGCCCGCCAAGCTACCATGACGTCCGCGAGCGATCGGACGGCACATTCATGGCGGTGATCACTGATACACGAGATAACTTCTCGCCCTCGTTGGTTACCCCAAGTGGAAGTTGAGATGCAGTGTAACGGCAAGTTTCCCTTAGCAAAGATGCTAAGGTTTGAAGTATCGAACCCGTAGGACAACTGGGTCGACAAGTAGGTGGTTCGGCAAGTGAGGCACCGTTTGAAGATAATCACTTGCTTCCCCTGGACCTGCACACACACAGATAACTTTGCTCCCAGCGAGTTCAGAGGAGTTGTCAATTCCTCCGGCCTTGTTGTTTACAAAGGATAAAACGCACGGGATAATAATTATAGTGATAGCAACTCAAAAGTAAATACTGAAAGTAAATTGAAGGTGTAAATAGTAGTGGTAGTATAGACCGGGATCCCATGATGTTCACTAGTGAGGTCTCTCTCCCAAAAGACAATAAAAGAGCCATGCGAGGTAAACAAATTACAGCTAGGCAATTGACAGGATTATGTGCGCAAACCAATGCTAATTATATAAAAAACAGAAAGGAAGAGGCTCAAAAGCACGGGCGGTACGCCAAGACAAGTAGACCGAAATCTATCTGCATCTACCCACTAATCATCCACCTTGAGATATCTATCCAGAACATCTCGCTGGTATTAAGTTGCGAATCCCACCCAAAGTGTAAACACAAAGCAACGGACAACTGCATTAAGGAAGTTTGTGTAAAGTAAACAATCATTGCAACCGCAAGTACAATCACCGTTGTTTTCCCCTTTGTGGCAACAACACATCCCCTAGACTCATGTTTCTGTCACTCAAGCTAGTCATCGGGGGGTATGAACCCACAATCATGCATAACGCTCCCTCTTGGATCCACTACCTACTACTTGGCCAAAGCAATAAACAGCAATGGAGAACATGCAAGAGTTACTCAAGAACATAAATGTAAAAGAAGAGAATCAAATATATAACTCAATCACAATCTGAACATAATCTCATAATCCATCGGATCCCAGCAAACTAGCATAGCAACAACATAAAGATTATATATGTGCCTCGATCATGTAAGGCAGCTCACGAGGTCTAATCCATGAAGAACAAAGAGGGGAGGAGAACATCACATAGCTACTGATCATGGACCCATGGTCCAAGGTGGACTAGTCACGGTTCATCCGGGAAGCATCCATGGTGGTGGAGAAGCTCCCAGAGGTGATTCCTCCCTCCGATAGGGTGCCGGGAAGAGGTCTTCTGGTTCTCCCGATCTTGGAAGCGCGGCGGCGGCGGAACAGAGGAGAGATCGCGAAAACGGATTCCGTCCCCGAGGGTTTCTCGTCACGGGGAATAAATAGGCGAAAGGGGGCAGCCAGAGGTGGCCCAGGGGCTCCAGGGGCCCCCCTGGCGCGGCCAGGTGCCTGGCCGCGCCCTCTGGCCGCCTAGTCCCCCCTGGCTCCCCTATGGCCCCTCCTATGCTCTTCGCGAAGCTTCCGGTACGCTAATTTTTCCTATAATTTTCCCGGATTTTTTCTGGTACTTTTAATAAGGGGGAAACCTGAAATAGAAAAACAACAGAAAACAGGAACTGGCACTGGGGGTGCACTGAGTTAATAGGTTAGTCCAAATATGATCAAAAGTGTATGGAAGTTCATCAATATCATAGCAATATCACACACAAAAAAGGCATGAAACAAGCAGAAATTATAGATGCCTTTTGGCCGTATCAACATCATCCCCAAGCTTAATTCCTGCTCGTCCTCGATTAGGTAAATGATAACAAGCATAATTTATGTGGTGACATGCTAACAACCATATAAGAACTTTGTAATTAAAGCAATTGAAGCATGCGATTCAATTCAAGTCATAACAGGCAAGATTCTATATCTAGCATTGAAATAAGCAACATAAGAACATAAAGGTGCAAGAGCAACATAAGAACATTAAGGTGTTTGCGTGCAAGAAAGGGGATAGGGATATACAAGAAAAAGTATATTTATTGTTGAGAACTTAATCTACTAAAGTGTCACACTTGGTCTTCTTTGGAATCTTATCTTGACTCATCCCTAGACCACTAGCCAGGTACAAGTCAAAATGATCCACTCCTTTTCGATATTTTGAGCACTCATGCAATGTATGAGCGTAAGCAAGAAAGTTGACACTTAGGATGGCAAAGAGAGAATAAGGTGGAGGAGGAAGACAAAAAGGTGTGAAAGGCTCACATCAATGAGGACAATCATAGGCGAGAGAAAGCCAAATGATAGATATTATGTGAGGAGTAGGGATTGCCATGCAACGGATACACATATGAGCTAAGATGAGCTCTCCAATGGAACTAGTGGGGGTGCATCCAACTTGTTTGCTCAAGAAGACCTAGAGCTCATTTGAGGAGGCTCATCATTGGAATATACAAGCCAAGTTCTATAGTGTGAAGGTCCCCACATAGTTATATGCATGAATGGTAATCTCTATGGAGTACAAGATACAAGATGGAGTACGAGTGTGGATCTTCCCAAAAAAGAATAGTAGTGTGCCCCTTCTCTCTTTTTATTTTTTTCTCTTTCTCCCTTTTTTTCTTTTTCTATTTTTTTATTTTTTGTATTTTTTGGTGGCCTCAATGGCTCTTTCTATTTAACTCTCATTTTTCCTCTTTGGGATCTTTTAATTTGTCCACTTTGTGATCTTTTAATTTTGTCTACTTTGGGATCTTTTCCTCACTTTAGGGGCAAAACTCTATATATTACAAAAATTATAGAAGATCTTTCACACTTTACAAAGTACTCGAATCATAAAGAAAATGTAAATATCAGGATGTATACAAATGTATGCCTCTGCCAGTGTAGCAGGATATGCAATGATACTAGCGCGTCATGCAACAATGATTAGGCAAGACCCAACTAGCATGCGGCTCATCGATCAAGCAAGTAGCATGTATGACATGAAGATCAAATCATGAGAAGATGGATGTTGCATGGCAATGTATCTCAGAAAGGCTATGGAAATGCCTGGATAGGTACGTATGGTGGCTGTTTTGAGGAAGGATATTGACGAGGGGTTGACCCCACGACTCCTACGGATAAGCCTACCTGGTGTCCCTGAAGACAGAAGGCCCATGAAGATACAGCCTCGGCCCGCTAATTGGCACTGACGTAGGAGTCTGCGACTCACAAGGAAGGTGCGAGGACCTGCCGTATGGAGCAAGCTAGGGTTAGGAAAGCTTACCTGTAAACGTAGATGAACTCCCCGAGACCTAGCCCAGTATATAAGGGCTAGGAGGGGCGACGAAAAGGACAACCAATATCATCTGTAACCCTAGCCTTGAGCGCTCCAGCCTTGGCATCCACTTTAATCGCATCTCCCCCATCAATAATATCGAGCAGGAGCGTGCCTTCCTGTTTGCCGACGAGCTATCGTCCAACCTGTGCCTCTCATGACTAACCCAGGGTCCCTGACCATGCGATTTGCCGGGGTTGATCCCCGTCAATTGGCGCCGTCTGTGGGAACTAAACAGGTTGGGATCACGATCTCGGCGGTCCCGTCTTCAGCAAGCTACAACTCAAGGGCAAGAACCAGATCTAGCCCACTCGAAGGACTAAAGATCACGGCGGACATCTCTGCCACCCCATCAGGACCGCTCGGGCTACAGCTGTGCCAGGACCGACAGTACGGTAACGGCCAAGTGCAGCGTCAACGCCGAAGGAATCGACGACCCAGAAGAACGGCGAGGGACCTCTACGAAGGAATTCCACTCGACGAACCGCAGCACGCAGCGGAGGACTCACAAATCTTTCGACAACCCACCGCCGCCTGGGCACCCGCCGCACATCAAGACGAAGACTACGAGATCGAAACCAGTGATCAACAGAACCATCACCAAGGAAGAAGGAATCGATGACCCAAAAGGCGCGCACGGGAGATCTACGGCGAGGCTCCAACGAACGAGCCACATCACGCACCCGTACAACCGACAACCAGTCGACGACACGCCGTCGCACGAGCACCTGCCGCCAACCAGGACATCGACTCCGAGACACCTGTGGGCGAGTACTATGACCCAGATCGAAGGTCGGATGAATTCGCCAACCTCATCAAGAACCAAGACATGAACCAAGGAATCGAAACCGACCCTCGCTTCCACGAACACCCGGAGGATCACGAGCAAATCTTCAGAATCTCAAGAAGGAAGAGGCACGCCGGATCTAGCAAACTCACGGCTAGAGAGCAGCTAGCAGGACCCTGCACGATCCACAGCTTCAAGGATGACTGGGGACGTGTCAAGTCAGGCCACACTTTGAGAGGCTGCCGCCTGTTTAACGAGCTAGCCGACGACCTCAAGAAGGAGAAGCAGAAAGAAGACAGGCGCAACCGGCGACTCGAACAATCGCCGCCCTCAAGCCCGGAAGGACGTCATAGCCCGCTGCAAGGACAGATGCTCATGATCCAAGAGGGAAGGGTGCCGCAAACACAATGCGACACCTACACCCTGCAAGCTAGAGCAGCCGAGAGCATAAACATAGTCGAAGTCTACCAGCTACATGATACGGAGACCAGCATCACGTTCTCACAGGACGACCATCCACCCGCAGTCCCAAGACCAGGGCACGCGCCCCTGGTGCTCGATGCACAAATCGGAGGGTACGACATGGATATGGTCTTCATGGATGGAGGCAGCAGCATGAATATCATCTTCGCCAGCACCCTGCAAAAGATGCTGATCCCACGATCAGTATGGAGAAAATCGAGCACCGAGTTACACGGGGTAGTCCCAGGAGAAGCAGCCACATCCCTCAGAGTCATCGAACTCGAAGTTGTCTTCGGCAACCGACGCAACTTCGCAAAGCACGTCCTCGAGTTCGAGGTACTCGACTGGCAATCGCAGTACCATGCCATATTGGGACAGCCAGCATTCGCGCAGTTCATGGCGGTCCCACACTACGCCTACCTCAAGCTCAAGATGCCAGGATCAGCAGGAGTTCTCACGATCAACGGAAGCTTCATCAAATCAGATCAATGGGATCGTGACTTCCACAGAATCTCCGACACATTCGGAGCCGAACAAGAACTCAGAGAAATAGCCATGGTGATGGACAAGAGTACCTTCCCATTGGTGAACCGAAGCGAATCCAAGGAATACGGACGCGACTTCAGCATCGACAGCGACACAGTCACTCACCAAGTGCACCCGACGGACCCGGACAAAACAGTCCGCGTGTACGCCCACCTACCAGACGAGCAGGCGACGGCTCTCGTCGCTTTCCTTCGAGATGAGTGGGAAATATTCGCCTGGTGCCCAGCCGACATGCCTGGGATACCACGCGAATTCGCGGATAACGCCCTACGCATCAAGAAAAAACACGAAGCCGGTGAAGCAAGCGCTGAGACGATTCTCGGATCCCAAGCGCAGAGCAATCGGAGAGGAAGTCAACCGGTTACTCGACGCCCAGTTCATCCGAGAAACGAAGAAATCCACCTGGATAGCCAACCCAGTGCTGGTGCCCAAGAAAGACACGACCGTGTTGCGCATGTGTGTCGACTACGGACCAGTCAACAAGCATTGCCCGAAGGACCACTTCCCCCTGCCTAGAATCGATCAGATAATCGACTCGACAACAGGGTGCGATCTACTTTCCTTTCTCGACGCTTACTCAGGATAAAACCAGATCAGGATAAAGGAAGAAGACGAAGAGCACACATCGTTCATCACCCCCTATGGCGTATTCTGCTATAGGACCATGCCCTTCGGGCTCAAAAACGCAAACGCCACTTACCAGCGAATGATGCAGGCCTGCCTGAAGGAGCAAATCGGAAGAAACGTGCAATTCTATGTGGACGACATCGTCATCAAGACCTACAAAGCAGCCACACTACTCGACGACCTGCGCGAAACCTTCGCGGCGCTCAACAAATACAGAATCAAACTCAACCCAAAGAAGTGCGCATTCGGCGTACCGGCGGGGAAGCTGCTTGGCTATATGGTCTCTGCCCGAGGAATCGAGGCAAACCCTGAGAAAGTCCAAGCCATCACCCGAATGCAAGAACCAACCGACGTCAAAGGAGTACAGCAGCTCACTGGAAAACTCGCAGCCCTAAGCCGCTTCATCAGCAGGCCGGGAGAACGCACGCTGCCTTTCTATCAGCTGCTCAGGAAAGGAGAGAAATTCGAGTGGACGGAGGAATCCCGCCAAGCATTCGCGGACCTGAAAAAGATACTCTCGATCCCACCTATCCTGGCGGTACCCAAGGAATGAGAGAAGCTATACCTCTACGTGGCAACACGTAACAGTGTAGTAAGCACATCGCTCGTTGTCGAACGCGCAGAAGAAGGCAAGGCCCAGAGCATCCAGAGACCAATTGAAAGGACGTGGATGTCGCCTAGAGGGGGGGTGGTGAATAGGCGCTTAAAATAATTACGGTTTAGGCATGAACAAATACGGAATAAAACTTAACGTTTAATTTGCCAAGCAAGAAACCTAAATAAGCTAGGCTCAACTATGTGCACCAACAACTTAAACTAAGCAAGATAAACAACTATGTGATAGCAATATATATAACAAGAACACTATGGCTATCACAAAGTGAGTGCGCAAGTAGATAGGTTGACTAGATAAGCAACTAGGAGAGCAACCTATGGGACAAGCAATGCAACAACAATATGGGCAAGCACAAGATAAACAAGGTAATAAGCTTGCTCAAAGTAAAGGTAGAGATAACCGCAAGTGGAGCGGATGGAGACAAGGATTTGTTACCGAAGTTCCTTCTCTTGCGAGAAGTACGTCTCCGTTTGGAGAGGGTATGGAACACAATGCTCACACGAAGCCAACAAGGGCCACCCTATTTCTCCTCACGCTCTCACCAATGCAAGATGCCGTGATTCTACTATGGGACACTTGAGGGCGGTCACCGAACCCGTACAAATGGTAACCCTTGAGGGCGTTCACCGTACCCGTACAAATGCTCGGGGCTATCTCCACAACCTAATTGGGGGCTCCCGTAGCGTCCGTAGCTTTACACCACAATGATTGAGCTCCGCAACAACACCAAGCCTCTAGGGGCCAAAGCACCCTAGGAACAAGCTCTAGAGTGCCAAAGCACTCAAGAGTAACAATCTTCTCAATACTCAACTTCACTTACTACTACCACGAATCCTCGGAGAGAACTCAACCCAATGCACCAAATGCAAATGGCAAGAACACACAAAGTGCTCAAATCCCTCACTCTCAAATCCCACCAAAGCAACAAAAGCTATGGAGGAATATGAGAGGAAGAACAAGGAGAAACACCAAGAACTCCAAGATCTAACAACAAATCTCCCTTCACTTAGAGGGGAAACTCAAATTGGTTTGGTGGAAGAGTAGATCGGGTGAATCTTCTCCAATCCCCAAAAGATCAACAAGTTTGGGTGGCTAGGGGTGGAGAGACCAAGATTTTTGAGGTCTAGCAATGCAGGAAGAAGCTTGGGGAAGATTGGGGTTGGAAGGAGGAAGCAGGAGGGTATAAATACCCCTTCCACGGATCCAACCGTTGGCAGCCGGCCAACCCCGGGCACCCGGAGTAAAGGGACTGGGCACCCGGACCATCTAGAGACATTTGGCCAGGGGACCGGGCACCCGGGGGTCCAATACCCAGGGTACCCGGACTATTCAGGAAGTTTACTACATACCCCGGGTACCCGGGGGTCCAAGACCCCGAGTGCCCGGAATACCCAGAGACAACCCATCTCAGGAAACGAAAACATGCGTAACTTTTTCATACGAACTCCGATTTTGATGATCTTGGGCTTGTTTTAAAGCTATGGAAAAGCTCTAGGTCCTCACATAGAGAACCACCCAAGATCAACAAAAAGAAATGCTGCAAATAAAGGAAAGGTTAAAATGCCAACAAGGTAGAAGGTGAAACCTTCACAAGATAAGAGCCGACAAAAACACCAACATCGAAAACACAAAAGTAGATGTATATGAAACCCGTTTTCGATGAAGAAGAGCTTGTAATGAATACGAACTCAAGCTCCATCACTCACAAAGAGAAAACCAAACAAGAACCAATAAAGATGATGCCAAGGATGCAAAGGTTTGAGCTCTCCACGAACGATGCGGCCTAACCTATAACCCGGTCTCCTAACTACCACCATGAGACCGGTAAACTAGAAACCCTATAAATGTCAAACCTTTGTCTTGCGCATAATCCACTGGAGCTTGATGATGATGATCATTCCCACCTCAAGTTGGAACATCTTTCTTGATTGCGTCGGCTCGATGAAGAGAAGTAGATTGCTCCCGCATACCCCATTATGGGTGAGCTTAGATTAGGCACATCTTGATGGCCATCACCACTTGATGCCATCCTCTCTCTTGGGCTATATGAAATCTTCCTTTTGATGCAAGCCCATGGAAAGATTCCTAACCTCACATAGAAACACCACACACATAGAAAATGGGTTAGTACACAAAGCATAATGGACAATGCTTACCATACCGTGAGATCACATAATCCCACAAGGTACATATTATATACTTTGTGTGTTGATCAACTCGATTCCATTCTTCGCACTTTGTCTTGATCAAACATGAGTATTTCCAACACTCCTCATTAAGATGATGTCTTGAAGGTAAACATGAATGTTTACACAACCTCCTTCTTCAAGACATGCTTGCAATATGCTCAACTCTCACATGACCAATCTTTGGATAACTCCATGAATAACACCTTGGTCATCACATGATCTTCTCCTTTCAACCTTGAAGCCAACATATGATCTTCAAGCACTGCCTATGGAAAAACCTTAAAGTACAACTCAAGAAAACCATTAGTCCATATAGATTGTCATTAATTACCAAAACCAAACATGAGGGCACATGCACTTTGAATCTCCCCCATTTTGGTAATTGATGACAATCACATCAAGAGGGTTTATATAATGAATTAAGTAAATCATGAAAAGAAAATATGCATGAGCAAGAAGGCGAATACTTAAGAACAAAACCAAAGTACGAACCTCCTCAAACTAAACCCTCTAAACTTCTCCCCCATTGGCATCTGTTGCCAACCAATGGGCGGAAAACTTGAGAAAGCCAATGTAGCATGTTTTCCTCCCAACAAGGGTGTATTTCTCAAGATATGAGTGGAATAAAATACACACGATCCAATATGCATAGTTGGTTGTAAAACAAACTATATTGAGGATCCAAAGATTGCAAAAAGATGATATGGCACAAAGGCATAACAAAAAAAATGAAGGCAATCAAAGGATCCAACAAGCCAAATGAATATAAGATATTATGATTTGAGCATACGAGTGCTCTAAAGAAAAATAGAGAAGTTCCCCAAGATTTGTTCACTATTTAGAATCTTTGTATTATAATACAAAGTTCACAAAAATTGGATCATCACTCCCCCAAAATCAATAGAAACACAACACAAGTGCAAGTGTGCAAAGATATGAGACAAAGTCTACCACTTGCAACATACCAATGGTTGAGCAAATAGCCAAAGAGACAATCATAGGAATGGGGCTCAACCAACAAGATGTGTGTGAGTCATGGCAAAGCACTTTATACGACTAATATAAGGATGACCATTAAGCATCAACATAGTCTTGAAGAAATGAGACTCAAGGTGCTAGACATGTCCTTCTAACCTAAGTTAAGAAGGTCACACACACACACAAATGGGTTCACAAACTTGATTAATAAATTTCAAAGAACATTCAAGACTTGTGACAACCCCATGATGAAGATATAAAATGATTGGCTCATTGAGACAAGCATGAGAACAACAATCTTCATCACCAAAAGAATGCACAAAGGTGAATACCAAAAAAAAAGGCAGAACCATCTAACCCCGTGTGCACGGGGGTCATGGTCCATGGGTACGGGGGCCCCGTGCGCACGGTACACCCCGTGGGCACAGGGTACTCTGAGGAAAATCGCACCAGTTTCCATGGAGGGAGGAAGCTGGATGACACAAAGCATCCTTACCTCTCCCCTAAATGGAAACCACACAATTTCCTCCGAGCCTCGTCGCACAAGAGTCCCTCCACATAATGTAAAGGTATTCATCAAAGAATTATCACATGCACTCAAAGACACAGGCTTTCATGTATCCACTAAAGAATTAATCACTAATAATAAAAGGTGGACATGAAAAAAAGAGGATATCCACTAGATGTAACTTTCTCATGTATACGAGATTCTAGGTAGATGAATATCCACAAAGAAGCATGTACACACGAAATAGTTACAAAAGAGAAGAAACAAGATATCCAAATGGAACTCATGAATATACCAATAAGATCTTTTCTTGAAAGCATAGTGCATGGCTTAATATTATCTTATTGTATATTAATGAAATCCACACACACAACCATCAAATTCATCACAACTAGCAATAAATAAGAGATAGTTGGGATGCTTTGAACAAGGAAACAAGTATCGCAACAAAAGAATATATCTTGCAATTATAGAACATTCAAGAACCGCAAAAATTGCAAATGAAGAATCTCATGCCATGGTTCAACCTACACATGGTTGAATGCAAGAAATGTATGCATGAGGTAGATACTTGTTACCGGGATAGCATGGGAATGATGTTTTAGATAGAGCTTCATCGATCGTCCTAGCTTGAATCCAAAAGGCACATGGTGTCAACACCTTCCATGGAAAAGACGATCCTCCAATGCATCTCCAAAGTTCCTAGAACATCATTAAGAAACAAAATGGTACCCAAACTCATTGGGACCAAAGAGTTAGAGGAACAAAAATACATAGGACAAACTCCACAAGAATAAGTGCATATGGACATGAAGATGAATTCCATGTACATATTAGCCAATAAAGAGGTGGATGGAGTTTAACCTATATATATGATAAAAGAAAGACATCGTGCATCGGACCAACACATAGCAAATATGCATGCACAAGACGTTCAAGAACCAAAAGGAAATACAATTTGGACAAAACACCAAGTAAACCAAGATGGTACCCCAAAGAGTGACACACCATAAGGTTGTCCGAATTATATCAAAGGTCCAAATCAACATATGATAGAATACAAGTAGCAATTAACATATGGTCAACTTCTACACTCACCAACGAATGAGAAGAAATACCAATTGAATCCCAACCCAATCAACACATGATTGAATAGGAAAACCATTGAAAAGGATACCAAGTGAACATAAGATTCCAATTGAAGATAAGATTCCAAAATAAACTTGTCACTTGAAGTATACCAAATAAAGGATACATCAAGGAATGGGGTATCAATTGACACACCAATTGATAGAGAGCATGATACCTAAATGAAAGATATCAAAGAAAGAGATATCACACTCTCAATAAGAGAGCACGATTCCAAACAAACTATGCCCTCAACAAATTTATGATGACACAAAGCACCAAAGAGAATATGCCTTCCAATAACACACACTTGATATGGACCATAAGATTCTAGCTCCCCCAAGAGATGTGCATTACATAGAATTTTCATTCGAACACAAAATGCACATGATGGGATCACCACTTTCACTAAATCTAGAGAAACACTAGAAAAGATCACGAAAAAAAATGATCCACAAGTGGCAAGGAAGACAATGAGAGTTAAAACCATAAAAAAATCTTGGCGAGTAATAAGGAAATTATAAACAAGCCAATATGTAAAGATGATCAATAATTTCTACCACATATAAGAGTACCAATTGTTAGACAAGAGGTCTATGGAGTTACTTTCCGGTGGTAGATAGCAATAATATATGTATTATCATCTTCACAACAACAACCATAAGCATGTGAAAAGATAAGAATTGAGCACCATGCTTACAAAGAGATTCTTGTTAGCTTCAAGTATGCATCCAATCATGCAAGCAATGATTAGAAAAACTTGGAGCAAATGGTTCCCACATAGGAAATACAAGTACATGTTGGAGGGAAACCTTAATAAGAAAATCTCACACACTCAAGAGCCATAGGATGAGAAATAAAACAACTAAGAAAATTGGAACTTGAGGAGCAAACATGCCACCTAGGAACTAGATAATTTATAATATCAAGTCTAAGTGGCACAAACCCCAAGTGTACACATTTTATAGGCGTGTAATATACACAAAGCATATTACTCCCCCATAATGTGATATCCCAAAATTTACAACTAGAGGCAAACAAATACCAACAAGAGATAATTAATGGACATTTTCGAATTTGAATTTCTCATGAGTACAACATACCACATAGAGACTAGATAATCTTGTAATATCAATACTAGGTGGTATTCCTCATGTATACACATTTTAGGATTGTGAAGTGCACAAGGCACACCACTCCCCCAAAATGGGATGATCCATTAATCTCTCACAAGAGCCAACTAAGATAGAACCAATATGAAAAAAGGCTCAACACAACATTCACACATACATGATGTGCAAACCAACATACACAAAATTGATTACTCAAGATACGTAAATTGGAAGCACAACATATACAACCACATGCTAGGTACAAAACCAAAACATGCAAAGGGACAAATAACTTTCAATGTAAACAAATTAAGTACAAGTTACCGTAAGGAGGCACAATGGATATAAGATAGACACAAGATAATCCAAATGACTTGGCTTGAGATAATGTGATTAATGAAGGTCCCTTGAATCTTCATGATTTAGCCAAGTCTTCAATGCCCTCCACCAACATCTATTGATCAAGTTTGAGTTTGTTGGTCCCCAACCAAGTTGGGTCCTAAGAGATTAGTCACAATAGTCTTGGCAACCCAAATGGTTCTTTTCTTGACACCACTTTGAGTACCAACAAATTTGGCAACCACATTGCCAACCTTATCCTTCCAAAAAGAATAAACATCATCAACTATAATAGGGTTGGATAAGGTACCATTAGTGCATGAAGAAGCAAGATGACCCTTCTCACGACATAAGTAGCAACATCTACTATTTTCTATCTTCCTAGTTGATTTCTCAACATGAAGATCATTGACTTGAGTCTTCTTGGGAAGTGGCTTCACTTCACCTTACGGTTGAACTTGATGCCTCTTCCCTAGTTGCTTGTCACTAAGGGGCTTCTTCTTCAAAGGGCAAGATCTAACATGATGCCCTTCAACCTTGCACTTGAAGCAAATAATCTTGGCCGAATTCTTGACATGTGGTTGGCGCTTCTTCTTGTTGATCATGGACTTCTTATTGTTGGAGTTGAATCCAAGTCCACCCTTTTCATTGGGGGATTTTTTCCCACACAACACCTTGTCAAGTGTGGACTTCCCTTCATGACCCTTTTCCAAGTCTTTCTTCAAAGAAGTGACTTGGGCTTTGAGCTCTTTGATTTCCTGTACATGGTTAGTAACAACACAAGTACTAGAGGAAGTAGAAGCTTCGTTGTTAGAGCAACAAGGCAAGGAAAGTAATTCATCACAAGATGTAGCAACATTATGAGTGGATGAATTACAAGGACTAGCACAAGGCAATATAGCATATTAAGTAGAAGTAGTGCTAATGTCCACATGAGGAACTAACTTAGAAACCTTAGCCTCATGAGATAACTTTAGCACATTATGGGAGACTAAAAGATCATCATGAGAGCTTGAGAGATTTTCATGACTTTCTTCCAATTTCCCATACTTGCTAGTTAGCAATTCCAAGTGAGCCTTTAGCTCAACATTCTCCTTTAGTATGGATGCTTCACAAGAAATAGAGTTAGTAGCACAAGAATCATCAAGAATAACGGAAGGAGAAGACAACATGGCAAGCTCTTTTGAATAAGAAGCTTTTAGTTGAGCATGTGACTTGGTGAGTTTGATGAGCTCACCCTTAATGACCCGTGAGCCATTTTCGAGGTGCCCAAAATCCTCAAGGAGTTTAGCATGCACAACCTCAAGCTTATCATTTTTTGTTTTGATAACATTAGTCATCTCAAGGGCTCTATCATGGGATTCCTTTATTCTAGATAACTCTAGAGCAAAAGTCTCCTCAAGAGATTCCTTGGTAGTTTGTTCTACTTCAAGAGCTTGAGATAGTTCCGCAATCTCATTAGCGTAATCAAGCTCAAGGCTTCCCATTTTCTCAATGGTGTCCTCATTCTCCTCGAGATGAGCTTCCAACTCCTCAATGTAATTCTTGCCCACAATTGCAATAGCCATGATTTCCGTGAAGTTGGAACGAGCAATTTTATTTTTATGAGGAGCTTTATAAACAATTTCTCCCTTAATTTTTAAGGAAGCAATATCATCATTATCTTCAACATTTTCTATATTGTCACTATCTACATCATCACCAACACTAGACATATAGGATTTCAAAGTAGGAGATACCTTTGACTCCTTAGCTATAAGACAAAAAAGAGTAACATGTGATGATGATGTAGGATCCCTTGAGGCACCATTCATGGCCACATCTTGATCCATAGACCGTTGGTTTTCCTCTACATTGTTAGCACAATAACTAGAGGAAATAGAAGCATTTATATCATGGCAACAAGATATAGCAAGCATATCATCATGAGATTTATTCAAGTGATTTCTACATGATATGCATGGACTATCAACACAAGCATGTAAAACCTCTAAGTTGCTCGAAATTTTAAAGTCCAAAGATGAAGCATTGCAATAAGATAGTGTCAAAGGGTTATCAACAATAAGCTCACTATCATCAAAGCAATGACTAACACTACTCACCATTTCATTACCTTGTGGCAAACCAAATGTTGGTGAAGTAGAAGAAGTTGAGAACAATACGCGGCCGGAGGTGGAGGGAGAACAATCAACCCCACAAATCTTGGACACACCATATTTATCTTGAAGCTTTGTCCACAACTCATGAGCATCCCGAAACGACATGAGTTGAGATATATCTACATTACTCAAAGCATCAACAAGCACATTAGAAGCTTCAGCATTGAGATAAGAGTTTTTCTCATCCTCTAAGGATAGGTTTTGAGTATCCTTTGGAGGAGAAAAACCCATATCTACAATTCGCTCCAAACACGGGTCAATGGCCCGGAAATAATTAAGCATGTGAATTTTCCAAGCATAAAAATTTGTGCCATCGAAACTAAGAGTGTCAGTGAAACCTAATCCCCTAGTCGACATCTTTACTCTCAAGGCGGTGAAGCCCTATAATGAGAGACCAAGCTCTGATACCAATTGAAAGGACGTGGATGTCGCCTAGAGGGGGGGTGAATAGGCGCTTAAAATAATTACGGTTTAGGCTTGAACAAATACGGAATAAAACTTAACGTTTAATTTGCCAAGCAAGAAACCTAAATAAGCTAGGCTCAACTATGTGCACCAACGACTTAAACTAAGCAAGATAAACAACTATGTGATAGCAATATATATAACAAGAACACTATAGCTATCACAAAGTGAGTGCGCAAGTAGATAGGTTGACTATATAAGCAACTAGGAGAGCAACCTATGGGACAAGCAATGCAAGAACAATATGAGCAAGCACAAGATAAACAAGGTAATAAGCTTGCTCAAAGTAAAGGTAGAGATAACCGCAAGTGGAGCAGATGGAGACAAGGTTTTGTTACCGAAGTTCCTTCTCTTGCGAGAAGTACATCTCCGTTTGGAGAGGGTGTGGAACACAATGCTCACACGAAGCCAACGAGGGCCACCCTATTTCTCCTCACGCTCTCACCAATGCAAGATGCCGTGATTACACTATGGGACACTTGAGGGCGGTCACCGAACCCGTACAAATGGTAACCCTTGAGGGCGGTCACCGTACCCATACAAATGCTCAGGGCAATCTCCACAACCTAATGGGAGGCTCCCGTAGCATCCGTAGCTTTACACCACAATGATTGAGCTCCGCAACAACACCAAGCCTCTAGGGGCCAAAGCACCCTAGGAACAAGCTCTAGAGTGCCAAAGCACTCAAGAGTAACAATCTTCTCAATACTCAACTTCACTTACTACTACCACGAATCCTCGGAGAGAACTAAACCCAATGCACCAAATGCAAATGGCAAGAACACACAAAGTGCTCAAATCCCTCACTCTCAAATCCCACCAAAGCAACAAAAGCTATGGAGGAATATGAGAGGAAGAACAAGGAGAAACACCAAGAACTCCAAGATCTAACAACAAATATCCCTTCACTTAGAGGGGAAACTCAAATTGGTTTGGTGGAAGAGTAGATCGGGTGAATCTCCTCCAATCCCCAAAAGATCAACAAGTTTGGGTGGCTAGGGGTGGAGAGACCAAGATTTTTGAGGTCTAGCAATGCAGGAAGAAGCTTGGGGAAGATTGGGGTTGGAAGGAGGAAGCAGGAGGGTATAAATACCCCTTCCACGGATCCAACCGTTGGCAGCCGGCCAACCCCGGGCACCCGGAGTAAAGGGACCGGGCACCCGGACCATCCAGAGACATTTGGCCAGGGGACCGGGCACCCGGGGGTCCAATACCCCGGGTACCCGGACTGTTCAGGAAGTTTACTGCATACCCCGGGTACCCGGGGGTCCAAGACCCCGGTTGCCGGGAATACCCAGAGACAGCCCATCTCAGGAAACGAAAACATGCGTAACTTTTTCATACGAACTCCGATTTTGATGATCTTGGGCTTGTTTTAAAGCTATGGACAATCTCTAGGTCCTCACATAGAGAACCACCCAAGATCAACAAAATAAAATGCTGCAAATAAAGGAAAGGTTAAAATGCCAACAAGGTAGAAGGTGAAACCTTCACAAGATAAGAGCCGACAAAAACACCAACATCGAAAACACAAAAGTAGATGTATATGAAACCCGTTTTCGATGAAGAAGAGCTTGTAATGAATACGAACTCAAGCTCCATCACTCACAAAGAGAAAACCAAACAAGAACCAATAAAGATGATGCCAAGGAGGCAAAGGTTTGAGATCTCCACGAACGATGCGGCCTAGCCTATAACCCGGTCTCCTAACTACCACCATGAGACCGGTAAACTAGAAACCCTATAAATGTCAAATCTTTGTCTTGCGCATAATCCACCGGAGCTTGATGATGATGATCATTCCCACCTCAAGTTGGAACATCTTTCTTGATTGCGTCGGCTCGATGAAGAGAAGTAGATTGCTCCCCCATACTCCATTATGGGTGAGCCTAGATTAGGCACATCTTGATGGCCATCACCACTTGATGCCATCCTATCTCTTGGGCTATATGAAATCTTCCTTTTGATGCAAGCCCATGGAAAGATTCCTAACCTCACATAGAAACACCACACACATAGAAAATGGGTTAGTACACAAAGCATAATGGACAATGCTTACCATACCGTGAGATCACATAATCCCACAAGGTACATATTATATACTTTGTGTGTTGATCAACTCGATTCCATTCTTCGCACTTTGTCTTGATCAAACATGAGTATTTCCAACACTCCTCATTAAGATGATGTCTTGAAGGTAAACATGAATGTTTACACAACCTCCTTCTTCAAGACATGCTTGCAATATGCTCAACTCTCACATGATCAATCTTTGGATAACTCCATGAATAACACCTTGGTCATCACATGATCTTCTCCTTTCAACCTTGAAGCCAACATATGATCTTCAAGCACTGCCTATGGAAAAACCTTAAAGTACAACTCAAGAAAACCATTAGTCCATATAGATTGTCATTAATTACCAAAACCAAACATGAGGGCACATGCACTTTCACCAATCTACTACCTCAGCATGCTCCTAACCAAATCCCAGCAGCGGTACCCGCACTATCAGAAGCTACTACTGGCCATCGTCATGACCTCAAGAAAGGTGTCCCACTACTTCGACGAGAACCCTATCACAATCGTGAGCAGCGCACTACTCGCTGACATACTCAACAACCCTGGAGCGACTGGATGAGTCGCCGAGTGGAACATTGAGCTCAGCCCACGGGACCTGCAGTTCAAGCACCCAACAGCCATCAAAGCCCAAATACTCCCAGATTTCCTGGTCGAGTGGACGGAGGTTCAGACACCAGGCCCCCCAGACCTATCAAGTTCATGGTCAATGTTCTTCGATGGGTCCAAGAGACAACAAGGAGCTGGGGCAGGAGTTGTGCTCATCTCCCCTAAAGGAACAAAGCTGAAATATGTCCTCCAGATTAACTTCAGTCACGCCTCCAACAATGAAGCAGAATACGAGGCACTCCTCCATGGCATGCGCATGGCCAAAACGTGCGGAGCCACTCGCCTCATAATTTACGGGGACTCCAATCTCGTCGTCCAGCAGACGATGAGAAACTGCGACGCAATAGCCGACAACATGGCGGCCAACCAGAAGCTCTACAACAAACTCGAAGGAAGTTTCGACGGTTGCGAGATCAACTACATCACCAGGGCCAACAACACAGAAGCTGACGAGCTCGCGAACATCGGCTCGACCCGGGGACCTTTACCACCCCGCGTTTTTCTTGAAAGAATCAGCCGGAGATCCATCAAGGTACAAGCAGCAACACCTGAAGCAACCATAGACGGCGAAGACGCAACAGAACTGGCGCAGGTGGCAGCAGCAACCCCATCAGAAGGCACAAGCACCAGCACATCCGACAGCACAGCTTCGACAGAGCTCGAAGGACCCGTCTGGACAAACCCGTTCCTCCGATTCCTAATCGAAGGTACGCTACCACAAGACGTGGCCGAAGCACGACGCATCAGCCGACGATCCAAGGCATTCACGGTGATCAACAAACAACTATACAAGCGCAGCATCACCCAGATATTCCAAAGGTGCATCGACGAAGAGGACGGCAAAGCCCTACTGCTCGAAATCCACGAAGGCACCTGCGGACACCATGCAAGCAGTGGAGTACTCGTGTCCAAAGCATTCTGAGCCGGGTTCTATTGGCCCACAGCCAAGAAAAACGCAGAGGAAATCGTGCGACGTTGTGTCGCCTGCCAGAAATTCGCCAACAGGCCACACGCTCCCGCCTCAGAGCTCAAGACCATACCACTATCCTGGCCGTTCGCCACCTGGGGACTCGACATGGTGGGCCCACTCAAGAAATCATCAAAGGGCGGAAGGACACACCTACTCGTCGCAGTCGACAAGTTCACTAAATGGATCGAAGCAGTGCCCATCACCAGCTCCACAGCCCTCACGGCTGTCAACTTCATCAAACCGATCATCTTCAGGTTCGGAGTGCCACACAACATCATCACGGACAACGACACAAACTTCACAGGCGCAGAATTCCAGAACTTCTGCGAAGAACTGGGCATCAAAATCAATTATGCATCAGTCGCGCACCCGCAGTCCAACGGCCAGGTGGAAAAAGCAAACGGCCTTGTGTGCGGGGGAATCAAGAAACGACTCCTCGCACCACTCGAGCAAGCCGCCGGCAACTGGGTAGAAGAACTCCCCGCGGTATTATGGAGCCTACGAACTACACCAAACACCGCGACCCAGTACACACCCTTCTTCATGGTGTACGGGGCAGAGGCAGTCCTACCACATGACCTCAAGTTCGGAGCACCTCGGGTCACCGGATACGAAGAAGAAGAAGCAGAAGAAGCACTGCAAGATGACAAAGATACAGCAGACGAAGCAAGAGATACAGCCCTGGAAAAATCAGAGGGGTACCAGGACAAGCTATGCACCTACCAAAGCAGTCGCTTGCGCACTAGAACCTTCAACAAAGGTGACCTTGTCCTACGGCTGATACAAGAGAAGGTCCATAAACTTGCCCCCAATGGGAAGGACCATTCATAGTCTCAGAAGTCATCGGAGGTGGCGCCTACAGACTGAAGAACCCGAAGACAGACGATGACGTGGGCAACCCATGGAACGTAGCAAACTTGTGACTGTCCTATCCATAGTCCCCATCGGTCAGACATGACTGGCAACTCATGTAGCCGCTCGACCGCAATAAAATAAATGGTGACCAAATACTGCCATCTCAAAGCACTCGGGGGCTTAAGAATAAAATCCCCCCGAGAGACACCTATCGCCTACGCGAGCTTTACCACAGCACTCGGGGGCTTAAGCATAAAATCCCCCCGAGAGACGCTATCGCCTACGCGATCTTAACCACAGCACTCGGGGGATTAAGCATAAAATCCCCCCGAGAGACGCTATCGCCTACGCGATCTTAACCACAGCACTCGGGGGCTAAAGAATAAAATCCCCCCGAGAGACACTATCGCCTACGCGATCTTAACCACAGCACTCGGGGGCTTAAGAATAAAATCCCCCCCAGAGACGCTATCGCCTACGCGATCTTAACCACAACACTCGGGGGCTTAAGAATAAAATCCCCCCGAGAGACGCTATCGCCTACGCGATCTTAACCACATCACTCGGGGGCTTAAGAATAAAATCCCCCCGAGAGACGCTATCGCCACTCAAGTGATCTTAAACACAAACACTCGGGGGCTCGAGCACAAAAACTCCCCCCGAAAGACGCTATCGTCGCTCACGCGACCTCTACATCCAAGCACTCGGGGGCTTAAGAATAAAATCCTCCCGAGAGACGCTATCGCCACTCAAGCGATCTTAAACACAAACACTTGGGGGCTCGAGCACAAAAACTCCCCCAAAAGACGCTATCGTCGCTCACGCGACCTCTACATCCAAGCACTCGGGGACTCGAGCACCACCTCCTCCCGAAGACCGCTCGCGCAGTCTGAAGCTTAAAAAGCCCAAGCAAAAATACCCGGCTAGCCCCACCTGCTGAGAGCAAGGCTCGAAAGACATGGCCACAATCAGATGGAGCACCAAGTACTCTGAAGAAACTTTGGAGGAAGCACAGGACACAGACTCATTTAGTCTTCATCCGATCGCCAACGATCACCTAAAGACTCGGGGGCTACTCCCATCGGGATCGCTATCGCGCACCCGATAAAAGACATAAATTAACGGAAGAACAGCAAGGGAAACAAATCTCAGCCTACGCTCGACCCTCCGACTCAAGCGTAGCCTCGGGGGCTACTCCCATCGGGAGCGCTATCGCGCACCCGAGACAACCCACAGTGCAAAGTTTGGACGGACTCGAGAACAACTCTCGATCGCAAAGGACTCGAACATAGCTCCCGGTTGCAAAGAACTCGGTGACAGTTCCTGATCGCCAAGGACTCTAACACAGTTCTCGGCTGCAGAAGGCCCAAAGATAAATTCCATTGCAAAGGCTCAAGCATAGTTTACATCATAAGGATCATTTTCAGTACAAAAAGGACTCAACTACATTTGGATAGAAGGCAACTCCTGTTACAAGAGGGAATTACCCAAGGAATTAAGACTTCTACATGTGTGCCCATGAGGGGTAACCGACCCTAGTAAAAGGGCATCACCACAGACAAAGGAAAAAGAAGCTAGCTGAGAATGTCAATGACATAACAAAAGGGTGAAGATCGACTTATTTGTCGATGCTCCACCAGCTTCTTCTCCTGATCCACCAGCTTCTTTGCCAGCTGCAGCTGCACGCCTTCTTCTCCGGACGTACAGCCTCTTCCCCGAGTTGCCAGCGAAGATGAGGCCGCCTCCAGTTCTACAAGGTCGCTTGGCGCGCCCGCTTGATCGATGGCTTGACATCGATGTCCTCTTCGGAGCTGATGGAGACGGCACCACCACCTGAGGTGTCGCTAGAAGACGGAGCTGTATAAGATGCAGGCGTAGGACTCCTCGACCTTGTGGAGCTGTCGCTGCTCGACTCCTGCCAGTATGGATCCATGCTATTTCCGCTCAGATCGAACGCGCGGACAGTTACAGTGCTTTCGCCATCAAAAAGACAGCTGAGCATATCGCCATCTCGCAGATTCAACCGCCGAGCAAACAAACTCCAACCAGAGCCAAGAAAAATCAAGCGGGAGCTATCAACCTCCAAGTCAACATAAGAAGGAGATCGACAACTCTCTTGAAGATGCAGAAGCAAGCCATCCAAGCCACGTTCAGAGACAATGGTGGAAAAAGCAGAGGGAAGAAGAACGCGATTGGCACTCTGGCCACGAACACGTAAAAGAAAGTCATAGCGCCAGAATCCCTCCTCCAAGGGAGAATAGGAAGGCACAGGCGCCGTACCATGGCGACCACCACGGCATGAGCGTGGTGTACGGCCACCACGGCCACGACGAACACGGCCACGGCCAACACCCCGCTTGGAAGCCATGAGAGGAACAAGAGAAGAAAGAAGAGGCAAAGCAGCAAGCCGGATGGAGGTGAAATGCTATGGAAGAGAAAGGATTATTTATAGAACAAAAATCTCCCAGCACGGAGAAGCCTAGACGACAGCAGCAATTAATTCAAAGACCAAACGTCGCAGACGTCTCAGATTCCAAGACCAAGATTCTTTCCCATGTGACGCACTGTGCGTGAGACGCGTCAATTCACGCGCGTTTCCAACGCGCGTATCGGAAACTCAACCAGTGTCTGCCGCACGCCACAGCGGTCATCATTATGACCGGTCATGAAGACGTGACGGTTCACTGGCGAGGCATCCCTGACAACCATCAAACAGAGGCATCGTTATCCTGACAAGCGGTGAAGAAAACCAATAGACATCAAGGCTCAGAGATTCCATCTTTCAGATCTTTTCCCCGATGAAGAAAAACATCTTACTCCCATCGGGAGAGTACATCCTAAGAGTCCCGGGTGCTCCCTCACCTAAAGGTCGGCAATGTGCTCGAGTGACCACTCGCACTCACGAGAGTCCCGGGTGCTCCCTCACCTAAAGGTCAGCAATGTGCTCGAGTGACCACTCGCACTCACGAGAGTCTCGGGTGCTCCCTCAACCCGACGCAAGAAAAACATGTATTCGCCAAGGTCATATGGTGCTAAGAGTCTCAGGTGCTCCCTCACCTCAAGAACCGAAATGGAATTCGAGTGACTACTCGCGAAAAAAACCCCGTCTGAGCACTCGAAACAAGCTCCACGGGTGAATGAGTGAACAACTCGCTTGATGTTTTGTTCCAAGCGGGTGCAATGCTATAAGGCTCCGCGCCTCAAAAACACACATTCCTGGAACATGATACACTGTGCCCAGATGCCACGCAAGATTAGCGTGTAGGTAAGACCCCGCTGCGAAGTTCGGCCGGGCTGGGACTTGCCGAAGAGCGATTTCACTCCCAACCTTTTCCATGCTCTGCGCATGATAGAAAAAGTCGGGCGGACGCGCCTTAGGCTACGCACATTACTGGCGGCAAATGAACACCGTAAGGCCTGAAGCGGCAGGACTTTTGCTCGACACCAGTGTTCCAAGCTCACGTCGAGGGATGTGAGTTTGATTGGGCTACTGCGGTATTTTCCCTAGTGCAATTCACCAAGGCTCGACCAGTCGACTCCTTGGGCCCTATCAGCTTAGCATCCCTCGAAACAGGTTTTGTCATGGCCACCAGACTGCCAGCGACCCGCGGATGTACTGCACATACCAATAATCGACAAACGAATGTACTCGAGTTCCTGCGTGACTCTTGGAGTCCCCCAGGCACTCGGGGGCTACTTACGACGGGGTGACCCCACGACTCCTACGGATAAGCCTACCTGGTGTCCCTGAAGACAGAAGGCCCATGAAGATACAACCTCGGCCCGCTAATTGGCACCGATGTAGGAGTCTGCGACTCACAAGGAAGGTGCGAGGACCTGCCGTACGGAGCAAGCTAGGGTTAGTAAAGCTTACCTGTAAACGTAGATGAACCGCCTGAGACCTAGCCCAGTAAATAAGGGCTAGGAGGGGAGACGAAAAGGACAACCAATATCATCTGTAACCCTACCCTTGAGCGCTCCAGCCTTGGCATCCACTGTAATCGCATCTCCCACATCAATAATATCGAGCAGGAGCGTGCCTTCCTGTTTGCCGACGAGCTATCGTCCAACCTGTGCCTCTCATGACTAACCCAGGGTCGTCCCTGACCATGGGATTTGCCGGGGTTGATCCCCGTCAGATATAAGGAGGCTTATGATGACAGAGCGTATCGTGCCAAGGGGTTGGATGTACCGGCGAAAGTGGACGCTAACTCTCGGAGTGAGAAGAAAGCAATGCACGGCACAGGGAAGGCTAGCAAAATACGGGAAGGTGGAAGTGTCAACTTTCGAATACTCACATTAGTCCGAAGAACTCATGCACTTATTATCGGTAACTCTCAATCTAATAAGGAGGTTCACAAAGAGACAAGTACCCCGAGGAGGAGTGTATGGGGGTTTGGTTATCCTTGCGCATCCTCGACTCATGGTACGTGAGTGTACTCTAATATTCGACCCCTCGGAAGAGTAGTGATCCAACTTAGTAGCTAAAGTTCTCAACTAATTTGTAGGTTTTTGAAAATAAACACGGATTGCCCAAAATACGACATCTATCACTAATAGGTTAAAGCTCTTGACACCAAAAGTCCAAACATTACTCAAAACAACACCTCAAAACTTTTGCAAGTTACTACTACAAAAAGAATAGCAACCTCAATTACCTACTTCAAGTCAAGACACAAAACTCAGTGCAACAGGCAAACAATCTAAACAACATAAAAATGAAAACTCAAGAGAGTTACAGTAACAAACTAAACAAAAGCTCTTTTAAAAGATAAACATGAAAGCTAAGAGCAAAGCATGACAGCAGCTACGGAAAGATAAAAAACAAACACAACAAAGATAAGCAAGAAAAAGTCCTATGTTGTGTTCTAAATTTTGGAAGTGGAGCATGTTTCTCTCCCACACAAAGAAAGCTGGGTTCTAACTTGTTATGAACAGCAAGCAAAGCTAAAGAAAACTAAAAACAAAACCTAAGAGCGAGATGCTCCAAGAATAGCACATAACGCATGAAATGATAAAAATATAGTGAAACGAGAGACGAACTGATAATTGTCGATGGAGAAGGGGATGCACGGGGGCATCCCCAAGCTTAGACGCTTGAGTCTCCTTGAATATTTCTTGGGGATGCATGGGGGCATCCCCAAGCTTGAACGCTTGACACTTCTGAATCTTCTTTCATCATCTTCCCTCGCACACTTGAAAACTCCCTTCATACATAACACATCATAATCTGATTAGCGAGGTTAGTACCCATAATAAAATTATTTTTTATCTACTGGAAATAAGGATAACATTGAAGAGCTACCGTTTCTCAATATTTCCAAAAAGTTTTTGCAAAGAAAAAGCAAGCTTAAGGTTTGCAAAACGAAGAAAAGCCCAAATAGGACAGAATCTTTGAAATACCAGCAGGTAGTAAAGAATTTTTTAGGGATACTTATGCAACTCAAATAAAAAAAACTCAGAACATACGAAAGTTTTGTAATTGTATAGAGCACGCTGTGTAAAAAATTCAGCTCAAAAAGATGAACTGGGATTTTTCTCTGATTTTTCTAGTCACGAGGACAGAATCTTTTTTCTGGACAACATGTCACAACTTTCACTTCCCTTGTCGTATGAGGCTATAAAAGGCACAAAGATTGAAAAGTAAAGATACAATGATGTTGCTACAGTAGTAACAATCATCAAGACCACTAAAAACAGAAGAAAAACAAAAAGGAAATCCTAAATTCGTTGTGGGTTGTCTCCCTAAAGCGCTTCTTTAAAGTCATTAGCTAGGCTTAATGCAAAAAGATCAAGTCTTTTCAAGAAAATATCTAGCCCGTGTGACGGACTCAAAAGGCAACTTAATCTTTTTCCTAGGGAAGTGTTCCATCCCTTTCTTGAGAGGGAATTGGAATTTTATAATCCCTTCTTTCATATCAATAACAGCACCTACGGTGCGAAGAAAAGGACGTCCCAAAATAATTGGACAAGAAGGTTCACATTCAATGTCCATAATAGTAAAATCAACGGGAACATAGTTGTCATTGAACATCATGTATCTTCCCCAAAGGTTTCTTTACGGAAGAATCGACGAGACGAACACCAAAAGAACAAGCATCAAAAGGTTTCAACTCAAATATATCATACATTCTTTTGGGCATAACAGAGGTACTAGCTCCAAGATCACATAAAGCAAAGTAAGAAAAGTCATTCAACTTAATTTTAATCATAGGATCCCAACCATCTTCTAGATTTCTAGGTATGGAGGCTTATAACCTAAGCTTCTCCTCACTAGATTTGATGAGAGCATTAGTGATATGCTCCGTGAAGGCAAGATTAAGTGTGCTAGTGTGGGGGTCTCTAGACATCTTGTGAAGGAAACGAATAACTTCAGAAAGAGTGCAATTATCAAAATCAAGGTCACTACTATCAAGTAAAGTGGTAGTGGTGTCCTTTAGGCTCACTTTTTTGGTAGCTTCTATAGTCATAGGAATTTCTTCTTCTACGGTTGAGGTCATAGCATCACCATTAATAGGTCCTATGGGACCAGGGGTGCATTGGGTTCTAAGAGTTTGGATATCCTCAACCACTTGGATAGTAGCAAAAGTATGGTGTGTAGGAAGGCTCTTAATTCTATCTTCTTCCTCCTTTTCTCTAGCCCATCTCTCTTTGAGTTTAGCCATCATCCTAATGTTTTCATTAATTTTCAATTGGACAACATTCATAGGAGTGACCTTCCTCTCCTCAAGGGGAGAAGTTTTAATTTTAAGAAATTCTACTTCGTGGGCTAAGTTGTCTACCTTCGACGAGAGGGTATCTAGTTTGTCTAGTTTTTCCTCTACACTCTTATTGAACGCTTTTTGGGTAGTGATAAAGTCTTTAAGCATACTCTCTAATTCATAGGTGGAGTTTTTGGTGCTAGGATAAGTGTTGTTGTTCCCATAGTTGTTGGAGGGGAACAGTCTAGGATTGCTACCAAAGTTACTCCTATAAGCATTGTTGTTGAAGTTGTTTCTAGAGATAAAGTTCACATCTACTTGATCCTGAACAATCAATGAATTTAAAGGAACATTTTGAGGATCAATAGGAGAATGCTTGGTAAGTAAAGACATGATCAAATAAACTTTTTCATTTAGGGAGGAGATATCCTTGACAGAGTTTACCTTCCTACCTGTTGGAGCTCTTTCGGTGTGCCATTGGGAATAGTTTCTCATCATCTCATCGAGAATTTTGTGGCAGCACCAAGTGTAGTTGACATAAAGGTTCCTCCCGCGGCCGAATCTAACAAGTTCCGTGAGGTAACGTTCAAGCCTGCATAAAAAGTCTGGATAACCATCCAAGTAGTCAAACCATGCGCAGGGAAATTCTTAACAAGAGATTTCATGCGTTCCCAAGCTTGGGCAACGTGTTCATTATCCAATTGCTTAAAATTCATAATAAAGCTCCTCAACTGGATAATCTTAGCAGGGGGGCAGTACTTCCCAATAAAAGCATCCTTGCACTTATCCCAAGAATCTATGCTATTCTTAGGCAAGGACTGAAACCAGATTATAGCTTCATTCCTCAAAGAGAAAGGAAAAAGCTTAAGCTTAACAATATCACCATCTACGTCTTTGTACTTTTGCATATCACAAAGCTCAATAAAATTATTTAAATGCAAAGCAGCAGCATCTCTAGCACCAAAGAATTGATCTTTCATAACAAGGTTCAGCAAAGTAGGTTTAATCTCATAAGAAGGTGTTGAAGTAGCAGGTGTAGAAATAGGAGTGCAGATAAAGTCACTGTTGTTGTGACTAGTGAAGTCACACAACTTGGTGTTTTCAGAGGAACCCATAGTAGCAGCAAGCAAGATCACTATTTTTTTGATTTTTGATAAAAGACACTAAAGCAAAAACTGAAAGGTAAACTAACAAGACTAAAAAGCAAAGATAAAAGATAGTGTGCAACTCCCCTATCTTCAAGAGTAGAGTCCCCGGCAACGGCGCCAGAAATTTTCTTAATATACGAGATAACTTCTCGCCCTCGTTGGTTACCCCAAGTGGAAGGTGAGATGTAGCGTAACGGCAAGTTTCCCTTAGCAAAGATGCTAAGGTTTGAAGTATCGAACCCGTAGGACTCCTGGTCGACAAGTAGGTGGTTTGGCAAGTGAGGCGCCGTTTGAAGATAATCACTTGCTTCCCCTGGACCTGCACACACCCAGATAACTTTGCTCCCAACGAGTTCAGAGGAGTTGTCAATTCCTCTGGCCTTGTTGTTTACAAAGGATAAAATGCACGGGATAATAATGATAGTGATAGCAACTGAAAAGTAAATACTGAATGTAAATTCAAGGTGTAAACAGTAGTGGTAGTATGGACCGGGATCCCATGATGTTCACTAGTGATGTCTCTCTCCCAAAAGATGATAAAATAGCCATGTGAGGTAAACAAATTACCGTTGGGCAATTGACAGGATTATGTGCGCAAACCAATGCTAATTATGCAAAACAGAAAGGAAGAGGCTCAAAAGCACGGGCGGTACGCCAAGACAAGTAGACCGAAATCCATCTGTATCTACCCACTAATCATCCACCTTGAGATATCTATCCAGAACATCTCGTTGTTATTAAGTTGTGAATCCCACCCAAAGTGTAAACTCAAAGCAACGGACAACTGCATTAAAGAACTTTGCGTAAAGTAAACAATCCTTGCACCCGCAAGTACAAGCACCGTTGTTTTCCCCCTGGTGGCAACAACACATCCCCTAGAATCATGTTTCTTTCACTCAAGCTAGTCATCGGGGGGGGGGGGGGGCGGCGGAACAGAGGAGAGATCGCGAAAAAGGGTTCCGTCCCCGTGGGTTTCTCGTCACGGGGAATAAATAGGTGAAAGGGGGCAGCAAGAGGTGGGCCAGGAGCTCCAGGCGCCCGCCTGGCGCGGCCAGGCTCCTGGTCTCTTCGTGAAGCTTCCGGTACGCTGATTTTTCCTATATTTTTCCCGGAATTTTTCTAGTACTTTTAATAAGGGGGAAACCTGAAATAGAAAAATAGCAAAAAACAGGAACTGGAACTGGGGTGCACTGAGTTAATAGGTTAGTCCAAATATGATCAAAATTGTATGAAAGCTCATCAATATCATAGAAATATCACACAAAAGAGGCATGGAACAAGCAGAAATTATAGATACGTTTTGGACGTATCAATCACTTGCGCCAACAACGAGTGTGTGTGTCTCGGCAGGTTCTGGCATGAATATTTAGCCGCCCGCGCGTACAACGTTGCGGCGTGGAGGCTCGGCCGCCCGCGCGCGGAGATGAATAACTGCCACTGTCGCAGCTTGGAAGAGGCGGACGACATGGCAGATCCGCCGCTCCTCCTCACCCAAGAGGACCACCGCTTCCATCGTCGACGAGCGGTGCTCGGCCTCGCCTCGGAGCAGGACCAGCGTGCCGTGCAGGATTGGTACGCGAGCCATCTTCGTGAAGCCTCGGAGGAGGCGAAACACTGGACGAGGCTGGCGGCCGAGAGCGCGGAGCGGCGACAGGAGCGTCATGAATGGCGGGAGGAGCGGCGGGCGGCCAAGGCGATGGCGGAGGAGGAACTGGCGAGAGGCGCCGCCAGCTGGCCCGTCGGTGACCCCCGCTGGATAGCGCTGGAGGATGACATCAACTCCCTCACCGAAGACGATTTCTCCGACGACGAGGAGGAGTAGTTTTTTTATGTTCTAGGTGTGAGATGTTAAGTTGTTGAATGTTTTAAGTTTGCCGCGTCGCCGCCACCATGCCACCATATGTTATAAGTTTCCCGCCACCATTCAATATGCGTCATTCAAATCCACATACTAAAATTTCAACCCTTTCTGACTTCATTTGCTATTTTTCATGCATTTAATGATTTATTTTGGGCTAAATGACCCTGAAATTGGAAAGCACTACAACTAAACTCAGAAAAGGTTGAAACTTCTAATGGTATCATCATTTGACCCACATAACATGTGTGCAAAAGTTGAGAGGGTTACGACAAAAGCTGGATGCATTCGTGTACAAACTGGACCATCTCTTTCGAAGTACGAGGGTTTTAGACGAAAACTCATCTGTTACAAAGGCATTTCATTTTTATAAACTTATTTTAACTCAAGACTTTTTGTGCATTCAATATGCATCATTCAAAGCCACATACTAAAATTTCAACCCTTTCTGACTTCATTTGCTATTTTCATGCATTTAATGATTTATTTTGGGCTAAATGACCCTGAAATTGGAAAGAATTACAACTAAACTCAGAAAAGGTTGAAACTTGGCATGGTATCATCATTTGACCCACATAACATGTGTGAAAATTTTGAGAGGGTTACGGAAAAATCTGGATGCACTTCGTGTACAAAATGGACCATCTCTTTCGAAGTACGAGGGTTTCAGACGAAAACTCATCTGTTACAAAGATATTTCATTTTTCTCAAATTATTTGAACTCAAGAATTTTTGTGCATTCAATATGAATCATTCAAAGCCACATACTAAAATTTCAACCCTTTCTGACTTCATTTGCTATTTTTCATGCATTTAATGATTTATTTTGGGCTAAATGACCCTGAAATTGGAAAGCACTACAACTAAACTCATAAAAGGTTGAAACTTGGCATGGTATCATAATTTGACCCACATAACATGTGTGCAAAAGTTGAGAGGGTTACGACAAAAGCTGGATGCATTCGTGTACAAACTGGACCATCTCTTTCGAAGTACGAGGGTTTCAGACGAAAACTCATCTGTTACAAAGGCATTTCATTTTTCTAAACTTATTTTAACTCAAGACTTTTTGTGCATTCAATATGCATCATTCAAAGCCACATACTAAAATTTCAACCCTTTCTGACTTCATTTGCTATTTTTCATGCATTTAATGATTTATTTTGGGCTAAATGACCCTGAAATTGGAAAGAATTACAACTAAACTCAGAAAAGGTTGAAACTTGGCATGGTATCATCATTTGACCCACATAACATGTGTGAAAATTTTGAGAGGGTTACGGAAAAATCTGGATGCACTTCGTGTACAAACTGGACCATCTCTTTCGAAGTACGAGGGTTTTAGACGAAAACTCATATGTTACAAAGGCATTTCATTTTTCTAAACTTATTTGAACTCAAGACTTTTTGTGCATTCAATATGCATCATTCAAAGCCACATAATAAAATTTCAACACGTTCTGACTTAATTTGCTATTTTTCATGCATTTAATGATTTATTTTGGGCTAAATGACCCTGAAATTGGAAAGCACTACAACTAAACTCAGAAAAGGTTGAAACTTGGAATGGTATAATCATTTGACCCACATCACATGTGTGCAAAATTTGAGAGGGTTACGGCAAAAGATGGATGCATTCGTGTACAAACTGGACCATCTCTTTCGAAGTACGAGGGTTTCAGACGAAAACTCATCTGTTACAAAGGCATTTCATTTTTATAAACTTATTTGAACTCAAGACTTTTTGTGCATTCAATATGCATCATTCAAAGCCACATACTAAAATTTCAACCCTTTCTGTCCTCATTTGCTATTTTTCATGCATTTAATGATTTATTTTGGGCTAAATGACCCTGAAATTGGAAAGCACTAAAACTAAACTCAGAAAAGGTTGAAACTTGGCATGGTATCATCATTTGACCCACATAACATGTGCGCAAAAGTTGAGAGGGTTACGACAAAATCTGGATGCACTTCGTGTACAAACTGGACCATCTCTTTCGAAGTACGATGGTTTCAGACGAAAACTCATCTGTTACAAAGGCATTTCATTTTTCTAAACTTATTTTAACTCAAGACTTTTTGTGCATTCAATATGCATCATTCAAAGCCACATAATAAAATTTCAACACGTTCTGACTTAATTTGCTATTTTTCATGCATTTAATGATTTATTTTGGGCTAAATGACCCTGAAATTGGAAAGAATTACAACTAAACTCAGAAAAGGTTGAAACTTGGCATGGTATCATCATTTGACCCACATCACATGTGTGCAAAAGTTGAGAGGGTTACGGAAAAATCTGGATGCACTTCGTGTACAAACTGGACCGTCTCTATCGAAGTACGAGGGTTTCAAACGAAAACTCATCTGTTACAAAGGCATTTCATTTTTCTAAACTTATTTTAACTCAAGACTTTTTGTGAATTCAATATGCATCATTCAAAGCCACATACTAAAATTTCAACCCTTTCTGACTTCATTTGCTATTTTCCATGCATTTAATGATTTATTTTGGTCTAAATGACCCTGAAATTGGAAAGCACTACAACTAAACACATAACATGTGTGAAAATTTTGGGAGGGTTACGGAAAAATCTGGATGCACTTCGTGTACAAACTGGACCATCTCTTTCGAAGTACGAGGGTTTCAGACGAAAACTCATCTGTTACAAAGATATTTGATTTTTCTCAAATTATTTGAACTCAAGACTTTTTGTGCATTCAATATGAATCATTCAAAGCCACATACTAAAATTTCAACCCTTTCTGACTTAATTTGCTATTTTTCATGCATTTAATGATTTATTTTGGGCTAAATGACCCTGAAATTGGAAAGCACTACAACTAAACTCATAAAAGGTTGAAACTTGGCATGGTATCATCATTTGACCCACATAACATGTGTGCCAAAGTTGAGAGGGTTACGACAAAAGCTGGATGCATTCGTGTACAAACTGGACCATCTCTTTCGAAGTACAAGGGTTTCAGACGAAAACTCATCTGTTACAAAGGCATTTCATTTTTCTAAACTTATTTTAACTCAAGACTTTTTTTGCATTCAATATGCATCATTCAAAGCCACATAATAAAATTTCAAGACTTTTTGACTTCATTTGCTATTTTCATGCATTTAATGATTTATTTTGGGCTAAATGACCCTGAAATTGGAAAGAATTACAACTAAACTCAGAAAAGGTTGAAACTTGGCATGGTATCATCATTTGACCCACATAACATGTGTGAAAATTTTGAGAGGGTTACGGAAAAATCTGGATGCACTTCGTGTACAAACTGGACCATCTCTTTCGAAGTACGAGGGTTTCAGACGAAAACTCATATGTTACAAAGGAATTTCATTTTTCTAAACTTATTTGAACTCAAGACTTTTTGTGCATTCAATATGCATCATTCAAAGCCACATAATAAAATTTCAACACTTTTTGACTTAATTTGCTATTTTTCATGCATTTAATGATTTATTTTGGGCTAAATGACCCTGAAATTGGAAAGCACTACAACTAAACTCAGAAAAGGTTGAAACTTGGAATGGTATAATCATTTGACCCACATCACATGTGTGCAAAAGTTGAGATGGTTAAGACAAAAGCTGGATGCATTCGTGTACAAACTGGACCATCTCTTTCGAAGTACGAGGGTTTCAGACGAAAACTCATCTCTTACAAAGGCATTTCATTTTTCTAAACTTATTTTAACTCAAGACTTTTTGTGCATTCAATATGCATCATTCAAAGCCACATACTAAAATTTCAACCCTTTCTGACTTCATTTGCTATTTTTCATGCATTTAATGATTTATTTTGGGCTAAATGACCCTGAAATTGGAAAGAATTACAACTAAACTCAGAAAAGGTTGAAACTTGGCATGGTATCATCATTTGAGCCACATAAAATGTGTGAAAATTTTGAGAGGGTTACGGAAAAATCTAGATGCACTTCGTGTACAAACTGGACCATCTCTTTCGAAGTACGAGGGTTTCAAACGAAAACTCATATGTTACAAAGGCATTTCATTTTTCTAAACTTATTTGAACTCAAGACTCTTTGTGCATTCAATATGCATCATTCAAAGCCACATCATAAAATTTCAAAACTTTTTGACTTAATTTGCTATTTTTCATGCATTTAATGATTTATTTTGGGCTAAATGACCCTGAAATTGGAAAGCACTACAACTAAACTCAGAAAAGGTTGAAACTTGGAATGGTATAATCATTTGACCCACATCACATGTGTGCAAACGTTGAGAGGTTTATGGCAAAAGATGGATGCACTTCGTGTACAAACTGGACCATCTCTTTCAAAGTACGAGGGTTTCAGACGAAAACTCATCTGTTACAAAGGCATTTCATTTTTATAAACTTATTTGAACTCAAGAATTTTTTGCATTCAATATGCATCATTCAAAGCCACATACTAAAATTTTAACCCTTTATGTCTTCATTTGCTATTTTTCATGCATTTAATGATTTATTTTGGGCTAAATGACCCTGAAATTGGAAAGCACTAAAACTAAAGTCAGAAAAGGTTGAAACTTGGCATGGTATCATCATTTGACCCACATAACATGTGTGCTAAAGTTGAGAGGGTTACGACAAAAGCTGGATGCATTCGTGTACAAACTGGACCATCTCTTTCGAAGTACGAGGGTTTCAGACGAAAACTCATCTGTTACAAAGGCATTTCATTTTTCTAAACTTATTTTAACTCAAGACTTTTTGTGCATTCAATATGCATCATTCAAAGCCACATACTAAAATTTCAACCCTTTCTGACTTCATTTGCTATTTTTCATGCATTTAATGATTTATTTTGGGCTAAATGGCCCTGAAATTGGAAAGAATTACATCTAAACTCAGAAAAGGTTGAAACTTGGCATGGTATCATCATTTGACGCACATAACATGTGTGAAAATTTTGAGAGGGTTACGGAAAAATCTGGATGCACTTCGTGTACAAACTGGACCATCTCTTTCGAAGTACGAGGGTTTCAGACGAAAACTCATCTGTTACAAAGACATTTCATTTTTCTCAAATTATTTGAACTCAAGACTTTTTGTGCATTCAATATAAATCATTC
The DNA here is from genome assembly GCA_950022295.1 of Bromus sterilis. Taxonomy (NCBI): domain Eukaryota; kingdom Viridiplantae; phylum Streptophyta; class Magnoliopsida; order Poales; family Poaceae; genus Bromus; species Bromus sterilis. The sequence continues at coordinate 117,774 of OX465597.1, forward strand.
AAAGCCACATATAAAAATTTCAACCCTTTCTGACTTCATTTGCTATTTTTCATGCATTTAATGATTTATTTTGGGCTAAATGACCCTGAAATTGGAAAGCACTACAACTAAACTCATAAAAGGTTGAAACTTGGCATGGTATCATCATTTGGCCCACATAACATATGTGCAAAAGTTGAGAGGGTTACGACAAAATCTGGATGCATTCGTGTACAAACTGGACCATCTCTTTCGAAGTACAAGGGTTTCAGACGAAAACTCATCTGTTACAAAGGCATTTCATTTTTGTAAACTTATTTTAACTCAAGACTTTTTGTGAATTCAATATGCATCATTCAAAGCCACATACTAAAATTTCAACCCTTTCTGACTTCATTTGCTATTTTTCATGCATTTAATGATTTATTTTGGGCTAAATGACCCTGAAATTGGAAAGAATTACAACTAAACTCAGAAAAGGTTGAAACTTGTCATGGTATCATCATTTGACCCACATAACATGTGTGAAAATTTTGAGAGGGTTACGGAAAAATCTGGATGCACTTCGTGTACAAACTGGACCATCTCTTTCGAAGTACGAGGGTTTCAGACGAAAACTCATATGTTACAAAGGCATTTCATTTTTCTAAACTTATTTGAACTCAAGACTTTTTGTGCATTCAATATGCATCATTCAAAGCCACATAATAAAATTTCAACACTTTCTGACTTAATTTGCTATTTTTCATGCATTTAATGATTGATTTTGGGCTAAATGACCCTGAAATTGGAAAGAATTACAAGTAAACTCAGAAAAGGTTGAAACTTGGTATGGTATCATCATTTGAGCCACATAACATGTGTGCAAAAGTTGAGATGGTTAAGACAAAAGCTGGATGCATTCGTGTACAAACTGGACCATCTCTTTCGAAGTACGAGGGTTTCACACGAAAACTCATATGTTACAAAGGCATTTCATTTTTCTAAACTTATTTTAACTCAAGACTTTTTGTGCATTCAATATGCATCATTCAAAGCCACATAATAAAATTTCAACACTTTCTGACTTAATTTGCTATTTTTCATGCATTTAATGATTTATTTTGGGCTAAATGACCCTGAAATTGGAAAGCACTACAACTAAACTCAGAAAAGGTTGAAACTTGGAATGGTATAATCATTTGACCCACATCACATGGGTGCAAAAGTTGAGAGGGTTATGGCAAAAGATGGATGCACTTCGTGTACAAACTGGACCATCTCTTTCGAAGTACGAGGGTTTCAGACGAAAACTCATCTGTTACAAAGGCATTTCATTTTTATAAACTTATTTGAACTCAAGACTTTTTGTGCATTCAATATGCATCATTCAAAGCCACATACTAAAATTTCAACCCTTTCTGTCTTCATTTGCTATTTTTCATGCATTTAATGATTTATTTTGGGCTAAATGACCCTGAAATTGGAAAGCACTAAAACTAAACTCAGAAAAGGTTGAAACTTGGCATGGTATCATCATTTGACCCACATAACATGTGTGCAAAAGTTGAGAGGGTTACGGCAAAAGCTGGATGCATTCGTGTACAAACTGGACCATCCTTTCGAAGTACGAGGGTTTCAGATGAAAACTCATCTCTTACAAAGGCATTTCATTTTTCTAAACTTAATTGAACTCAAGACTTTTTTTTCATTCAATATGCATCATTCAAAGCCACGTACTCAAATTTCAACCCTTTCTGACTTCGTTTGCTATTTTTCATGCATTTAATGGTTTATTTTGGGTTAAATGACCCTGAAATTGGAAAGCACTACAACCAAACTCATAAAAGTTTGAAACTTGGCATGGTATCATCATTTGACCCACATAACATGTGTGAAAAAGTGGAGAGGGTTACGGAAAAAGCTGGATGCACTTCGTGTACAAACTGGACCATCTCTTTCGAAGTACGAGGGTTTCAGACGAAAACTCATCTGTTACAAAGGCATTTCATTTTTCTAAACTTATTTGAACTCAAGACTTTTTGTGCATTCAATATGAATCATTTAAAGCCACATACTACAATTTCAACCCTTTCTGAATTCATTTTCTATTTTTCATGCATTTGATGATTTATTTTGGGCTAAATGACCCTGAAACTGGAAAGCACTACATCTAAACTCAAAAAAGGTTGAAACTTGGCATGGTATCATCGTTTGACCCACATAACATGTGTGAAAAAGTTTAGAGGGTTACGGCAAAAGCTAGATGCACTTCGTGTACAAACTGGACCATCTCTTTCGAAGTACGAGGGTTTCAGACGAAAACTCATCTGTTACAAAGGTATTTAATTTTTCTAAACTTATTTGAACTCAAGACTTTTTGTGCATTCAATATGCATCATTCAAAGCCACATACTAAAATTTCAACACTTTCTTACTTCATTTGCTATTTTTCATGCATTTAATGATTTATTTTGAGCTAAATGACTCTGAAATTGAACTAATGCTTGTGGGCCAGCCTTTCGTCCCGGGTTGTGCCACAAACCGGGACTAATCGTTGTGGGCCAGGAGCGAGGCCCATTGGTCCCGGCTCTTGTCCGGAACCGGGAAATATGCCCCCAGACGAACCGGGACCAATGCCCCACGAGGCCCGGCCGGCCCCCTGGGCGCACGAACCGGGACGTATGCCCCCATGTGTCCCGGTTCATGGCTGAACCGGTGCTAATGGGCTGGCCAGGCTTGAACCAAAGCCCCTTTTTCTACTAGTGCTTGTGTGTTTGACCCTTTGTAAACGACAAGACCGGAGAGATTGACAACCTCTCTGAACTTCATTGGGAGAAAAGTTAATTGTATCGTGTGCAGGTCCGCGTCAGGTACGCCGCTGACACCTACTTATCATCGCCGGAGTCCTACGAGAGACAAATCCTATCTTCTACATAGGGGAAATTTGCTGCTACCCTATATCTCACCTTCCACTTGGGGTAACCAACGAAGGGAGAGAAGCCATTACCACTTCCACGCTATCAGTTGCCAACTCGCCGGCCTACGCATCCGTGTCGTAGTCGTCCCTGCGCCGTAGAGCCATCCCCTTCGCCGCGGAGATGGAGGACCTCGTCACCGCCACCTCCGAGGCGTACGCCGCCGAGGAAGGCGACTTCACCCAGGAGAGGGATGGGGCCGAACAGGAAGTCGTTGAGGAGGACGCCGAAGAAGAGACCCAGGAAGCGCCGAAGGAGGCGAAGAAGGCCGCCGCGAAAGGAAAGAGGAAGAGGAAGAACGACGAGGTTTTGCCGAATCGCGTCAAGTGGACGGCCAAGGAAATCGAATGCCTGGTCGAAGCTTGGAAGACGGTGAGCTTGGACCCCATCATTGGCACCAACCAGAAAGGCGACACGTACTGAACGAGGGTCAAGGCGGTGTTCGACGAAAGAATGATGGTCGACCCCTATTTCAGCGGCGTATACATGGAGTGCGGCCCGAAAGCCAAGGCCTCCCACTAGTCGGCCATCCAGGCGGCATGCAACAAGTGGCACGGCATCCAGGAGGAGGTTCTTGCCCGGCCGAAAAGCGGTGCAAGCAACGACCAAAAGGTATACTCTCGTCTTGAACTCGCCGTGAACTCGTCTGTCCTGACCTCGTCGTGCCAGATTGCGCGCATGTTCGACATGTTTCGGCAGGATAATGGCGCCGAGTTCAAGTTCATCACCGTCTTCTGCCGGCTCGAGTGGTGTGAAAAATGGAAAGAGATCCGCCTCCAGCTCTCGAAGACCAAGAACGGCGTCTACATCCTAGAGGCACCGCCACCGGCGGCGTCCGAGGGCCGCCCTTCAGAGAGAAACCAGAAGGCGAAGGTGGCGAAGGCCGCGGCGCCAGCTGCCGAGCGGCTGCAGTCGGCCATCAAAAAGTGCATCGCCGACGTTGCTAGGAACGTCGCAATCAGAGAGGAGGAGGCCCAGGCGAGGTGGTCTGAGTTGCCGACGAAGAAAGACGCCAAGCTCGACCTCCTCAGGAAGAGCTCGCCGCAAAGAAGAGGAACACCGACCTCACGTTTCTGGCAACGATGTACTTGGCGGCGATGGACGCGCCGGTCAGGGAGTGGTTCGTCTCCGAGCACGCCAAGATCTTGGCTCAAATGACGCCGCTTGTGACCACGCCGCCCGCGCCGCCCACTTCCTCGCCTACGCCGACTGCGGCAACGTCGCCAGGAGCACGCCGTCCACTCCAGACACGCCGTCCACCCTGCCCGAAGAACTCTGCGAGCCAATAGCGTCTGTCGTCGACCTCGACGGCCCCCTTCAAGGCACCTATTGACCTACTTTTTGTTCTCCGCGTAGATCACGCTGCCTGTGGCATGTTTAATCGCCGAACCTTGCAATTTTTTAAAGCGGGAAGACAGGATTTCGAAACTGTGCGAATTCACCGTTTTGTTTGGGGCCGACCTTGTGACCGCTAGGGAGGCGGTCGCCCCAAGCCTTTTCGCCGCCCGAGCGCCCCCCAAGCGACGCTAAAATAGCGCCGAAAAACGTCTTGGGGGGGCGAACGGCTCGAGACGTTCTTGGACCTCGCTACCACTTGCCTCGGCGGGCTTGGTGATATGCCTCGTCGCCTTCTTGAGCAATGCTACATTCACGGAGGAATTACGGGCTGGCCATGGGCTCGTTACTGATTGTTGGAATTTATTAAGGATAGGCAGGCCCACATGATTACTTAGGGGGGTGAGGGTGAGGGTGCGCAATTAGGTCATGTACAATGGTGCTATCTTAGTCTTATCATGTTGATGTGGAGGAGAGAGAAACTAAAGAAAAAAAGGCTTTGAGTTCTCTTATTTAAGAGGTCATTTTTTAGCAATAATTTTTTCACCAATAATTTAGGAATCTCTAGCTAAGCTAAGATAGAACCATTGTTATGTGGCGGCGCTAATATAGAATAGTCTTATCAATCATTGTACATGCCCTTAGTGAAGGGGAGGCAATCTTTCCATGCGTTCATTGCCGTGTACGTATTATTGCGTCTCCTTCCTCCCTGAGAAAATTGAGCGACACAAATTTGATTTCCAGGTAATATAAAAAAAATGATTCAAGAATTGATTGAAGGAGGGTAGATGCCACGTGCATGCTTTAGAAAAAAAATCTTTTAGCTGCATGCATGGGTGCACTCGCAGCCCAAGACGCACGATTTCATCTCAAAAAAGAATGCACGCTTCACCCAGGCGCTGCACATAAGGCAAGATCACAAGTGTGAAATGTTAATTTAGCCATGTGCATGGACGTCAGAGGTTTCAGGTCCCACCTGGTGAGCGCTACGTTGGCAGCGAGACCGGAGTCGGTGCACACACACGATTTTCAGGAAAAATGATCGGACGGGGACAGTGACAATGACATATCAAGGAAAATGTGTTTGCACATATTTATACTCTTGGCGTGTAGTTGTTCGTTGGCGATGCAATACACGCATGGTGAAGATCTTTCGAGAATGTGTACCCAAGGTGCAAATGATGATTACATAAATTAGGTATTATACGATATTGCAGTATCGGGTTGAGAGAGCGCACTAGTGGACAGACCCCCTTTCGTCCAGTCCAAAAAAAGCATCGTTCCCGGTTCATTTCAGAACCGGGACCGATGCCGGGCAACGGTCCCGGTTCATCTGGAATGGGCAACGGTCCCGGTTCATGTGAGGCAACGGTCCCGATTGTTGCCACAAACCGGGACCAATGCTCTGGCGACCAACACGTGGCGCACTGCGAGGCATTGGTCCCGGTTGTTGGCAAAAACCGGGACTGTTGCCCTGGCTATATAAGCCCTCAACCAGCACTTTGCCATTTTGCCTCAAAAAATTCCAGGATTGTGTTGGGGTGGGGTGGGTGCTAGAATTTTTTTCCTTTGATTGCACACCAGGTGTTCGACGAAATGTCCGAGCCACACTTAGGTCCTCAGAACACCGTATCCTCAGCCGAGGTTAGCAACCTTATCTTCTCCATCTGTAACTGATAAAAAATACTGCACGTGTGCATATATAGTGGTCTTTTCACTATTCACGAAGTTATTGTAATGGTTAATTATATGACGCAGATCGAAGCACGGATGCGATGGATGTACAGCGATCGACGCGGGTCCGAGTTTATTACAAACCTGCATACATTTCTCAATGTGGCTAATGCAAACAAAGTGGATAATTTTATGCCTTGTCCCTGTATTGACTGTCGGAACGTGGCGGAGTACTCTTCCTCGAGAACACTTCAAGGCCACCTGCTTCGGAGAGGTTTCATTCCCGGATATTATTGTTGGTCCAAGCACGGAGAAAGAGGGGTTAGGCAGGAAGACAATGAAGAAGAGGAGGATGATGATAGCTATCCTATGTCCCCTGAAGAATTCGGTGACACTGCAATGGAAGACAATGAAGAAGATGGAGCTCCTCGAGATGACAATGAAGAAGAACAACGGGAATCGGATGAGACCGCTGATGGTCTTGGTCGGGTCATCTCTGATGCAAAGCGAGACTGTGAAACAAGAAAAAAGAAGGAGAAGTTGGAGACCATGCTAGAGGATCACAAAAAGCCCTTGTACCCAAATTGCGAAGATGGCAGCACAAAGCTCGGTACCACACTGGAACTGTTGAAATGGAAGGCAGATTTTGGTTGTTCTGACACCGGATTTGAGAAGTTACTGCAAATAATGAAGTCGAAGCTTCCACCGGATAACGAATTGCCCGCGACAACACACGAAGCAAAGAAGGTTATCTGCCCTCTAGGATTAGATGTGCAGAAGATACATGCATGCATTAATGACTGCATCCTGTACCGCGGTATGTACTGCGAGTTGGTACAAGAGTATGGATAAAAGCCCGGTATGTACTGCGAGTCGGTACAAGATCAGACAAGATGACCCTGGTGATGTTGAGGGAGATGAGGAGCCCCCGAGGAAGAGGGTTCCTGCTAAGGTTATGTGGTATGCTCCTATAATACCACGGTTGAAACGTCTGTTCAGAAACAAGGAGCATGTCAGGTTGCTGCGATGGCACAAAGAAGACCGTAAGAAAGACGGGAAGTTGAGACACCCCGCTGATGGGTCGCAGTGGAGAAAAATCGAGAGAGGCCACTCAGACTTTAAAAATGAAGAAAGAAACTTATGGTTTGGTCTAAGTACAGATGGCATGAACCCTTTTGGAGAGCAGAGCTGCAGTCACAGCACCTGGCCTGTGACTCTATGTATCTACAACCTTCCTCCTTGGGTGTGCATGAAGCGGAAGTTCATCATGATGCCAGTGCTCATTCAAGGACCGAGGCAACCACTACTGGAAACAGGTTCTTTACCGACCGCCATGGCGGTCGGCAAAGGGCACAAGGACGGTCGGCAAAGGCTTTGCCGACCGCAAGTGGTCAGCAAAGAATTCGGCACCGATTTGGCCGGTAGAGACCTTCTTTGCCGTCTGCATCAAATCGACGGACGGTAAAGAATGTTTTCGTCGGCCCCGTAGCTCAAGCGGACGGCAAAGTATCTGGACGGCAATGCCATCCACTCGGTCCCGTTAGACATCTAACGGTAGGCTTTGCCGACTTCCTGCGGTCGGCAAAGATATAGCACCTTTTCCGACTGCTTGCTGTCGGTAAATGCCTCTGTACTCAGCCTGCTCCAATTTCTTTGCCGACTGCTCGCAGTCGGCAAAGCGACCATATGGCGACCATATGGCTAGCCGGTGCTCCCAGGTTGTACAGCCTGTTGACACGTGGCTTCTTTGCCGACTGCCTACGGATGGCCAATGCCTTTGCCGACCGCAAGCGGTCGGCAAACTGTCCGTACTTTTCCATTTTTTGGATTTTTGAAATTCCAGCATTTTTATAAAACAGATACATATGTATATATAGAATTGCATATCACATCATTTATATGTCTGCTAGCATCACATCATATATATCGACATATCACATACACTAGCAAAGTCCATATCACATCATAGAGTCCACAGATCACATCACAATATATGTCCATACAAGTGCACAGATCACAATGAAGCAAAAAAGACTAGCAAGTGCACATATACAAGTCCAAAGTCCGGGCACAAAGAAGCTACAAAAGTCCATCCAAGAAGCAAGGCTGCAAAATGTAATCAAAGTGATGTTAGATATGAGAAAAAACTAAAAATTGTAGTAAACTAAGTAAATAAAGATTGGTATATATGAACTACCAAAATCATGAACGAAACTACACTAGCTAACTAAGGAGGAGGAAAATAAGATGAAGAAGGAGAAGAAAAAGTATAAGAGGAACAAAAGAAGAGAAGAAAAGGATTTGGTAAGAAGGAGAAGAAGATGAATAAGATGGACAAGATGAAGATGAAGATAAAAAAAGATGAAGAAGATGTGAAGGAGATGAAGAAGATGAAAATGGAGAAGATGAGAAGGAGAAGGAGAAGGAGAAGATGAATGAGAAGGAGATGAAGAAAATGAAGAAGATGAGAAGGAGAAGGAGAAGATGAATGAGAAGGAGATGAAGAAGAAGAAAATGAAGAAGATGAGAATGATTGGGATAGCTAAGCTATTAATGTCTTTTTTGAGCCAACTAAGTTAAATATATGTCTTTTATGAGCAAAATAAAGCAATTATGGCATTTATGAGCTAACTAAGCTAACTATGTCATTGTTGAGCAAAACCAAGATAAGTTAATGTCATTTTGGAGCTAACTAAGCTAACTATGTCATTTCTAGCATTTATGAAGCTAACCATGCATTGTTTAAGATAATTAATCATTTATCAATCAAATGAACCAAAAAAATAGAGAAGAACGTACCGCATTCGACATCACGGTTGAGTATCACTAGGTTGGTTTCTCGGGCTAGGATCGGGAGAAGGGTTATGCGACGCAACTGCGGAATTATGCTGTACCAAAGATCAATTGCAATATCTGGTTAGCATGATGAAACTAATTTGTAAGAGTGAGCAATAATGATCATTGAAATGAAAAGTACGGTTCCCACAGGAGTAGGGATCATCGGCATAGGCGGAGGGGTACGACCTTGGCTCTCGAACATAGTCTGCATATTTGTTTTCGAGGAGTCAACAATATTTGTTAGTACTTAAACAAACATACACTCACGATTTGACTAATATGCACAAGTAACTTACCGCAAAGAGGTCATAGATGGCCTTGTTTGCCGCCTCATTTCGTGCCCTCTCCTCCTCTAACATCCTTCGGGTCCTCTCCTCTGCTAACGCCAGATCTTCCGCTGCCTTCCTGTCTCTCTCCGCCAATAGCTCTTGGGTTGCATGTCTCTCTTTCTCAAGAGCAGCCTACAACCACCTCATTAGAAATGTAATCATCGGTCCGCAAACAGAAGAATGTAAGATTGAAGTATGAGTCCGCATAGCTAACCTCGATGGCGAGATCAACTGGCCGCGCGCGAGTCCGTATAGCAGGAGAGGAGCTTGTTTGGCGCACCTTGATTTGAGGGAGAGTGTAAGGACAACGGATTAACCCATCACCCATGGCAATCGCGCCATGGGGCCTCCCGCCACCAGATATCATCAACACCTCCGTGTCAATAGGCTCCTTCACCAATTATCTCTTTGCCATCCGCCCCGATGAAACACAGACGGCAAAGAGAAAACAGATGGCAAAGAACCTGTTTCCAGTAGTGAACCCGGCAACGACATTGATGTGTACCTAAGGCCATTAGTCGATGAACTTTTGGAGCTGTGGGCCAAACCAGGTATACGCGTGGGATGAGGACAAACAGGAGGAATTTGACCTGCGAGCGTTGCTTTTCGTAACCATCAATGATTGGCCCGCTCTTAGTAACATTTCAGGACAGCCAAAGAAGGGATACAATGCATGCACGCACTGTTTAGATAAGACTAAAGGTATATATTTGGATAAATGTAAGAAGGTTGTGTACCTCGGGTGTCGTCAATTTCTGCCGCCCAATCATATCGTGAGAAAGAAAGGAAAGCATTTCAACGGTGAGGCAGATCACCGGAAAAATCCTAAGCTCCCTAAAGGTGCTGATGTATTTGGTATGGTGAATGACCTAGAAGTAATCTTTGGAAAGGGTCCTGGCAGTCAATCTGTTCCGAAAGACGTCGTTACCGGACACGCGGCCATGTGGAAGAAGAAATCTATATTTTGGGAGCTACCCTATTGGGTAGACCTAGAGGTCCGTTCTTCAATCGACGTGATGCATGTGACGAAGAATCTTTGCGTGAACCTGCTAGGGTTCCTGGGCGTGTATGGGAAGTCAAAAGATACACCAGAAGCACGGGAGGACCAGCAACGTATGAAAGACCCATACCACAGGCATACTGATAAAGGGCGTCTAAGCAGCTACGCTCTTACCAAAGCAAAGAAGGAAATCTTTTATGAATGCCTTAGAAGTATCAAGGTCCCGGCAGGCTTCTCGTCAAATATAAAGGGAATAATAAATATGACAGAGAAAAAATTCCAGAACCTCAAGTCTCATGATTGCCACGTGATTATGACGCAGTTGCTGCCGGTTGCATTGCGGGGGCTTCTACCAGAAAATGTTCGAGTACCCATTGTGAAGCTATGTGCATTTCTCAATGCAATATCTCAGAAGGTAATCGATCATGCAAGTCTGGAAAGGCTACAGAAGGATGTGGTCCAATGTCTCGTCAGTTTTGAGTTGGTGTTCCCCCCGTCCTTCTTCAATATTATGACGCATCTGCTGGTTCACCTGGTCGACGAGATTGCCATTCTAGGTCCTGTATTTCTACACAATATATTCCCCTTCGAGAGGTTCATGGGAGTTTTAAAGAAATATGTTCGTAACCGTGCAAGGCCAGAAGGAAGCATCTCCAAGGGCTATGGAACAGAGGAGGTCATTGAGTTCTGTGTTGACTTTATTCCTGACCTTAAGCCGATTGGTGTCCCTGAACCGCGCTATGAGGGGAGACTGAGTGGAAAAGGAACGCTAGGAAAGAAAGCAAAGATATTTCAGGACGGGCATTCTTTGACTCAAGCACACTACACAGTTCTACAAAGTTCTATCTTCGTCCAACCGTATATCGAGGAACACAAGAATGTTCCACGCTCCAAGTTCCCGGGGGAGGATGACCAATGGATTCAAGTCAAACACATGGAGACTTTCGGCACTTGGTTGCAATTACGTCTCATGCATGACACCACTATTGGAAATCAACTCTACTTGCTGGCCACGACACCGTCTGAGACTGTATTGACTTTCCAAGGGTACGAGATAAATGAGAATACATTTTACACGGTCGCCCAAGATAAGAAGAGCACCAACCAAAACAGTGGTGTCCGCTTTGATGCAACAAACGAGGATGGTACAAAGGACACATACTATGGTTACATAGATGAGATATGGGAACTTGACTATGGACCTACTTTTAAGGTCCCTTTGTTTCGGTGCAGTTGGGTCAACATGAATGTAGATGGGGTAAAGGTCGACCAGCTGTACGGAATGACAACAGTGGATCTCAAGAATCTTGGTCACACAGACGACCCATTCGTCCTAGCCAAAGATGTGGCTCAGGTTTTCTATGTGAACGACATGTCTTCTAGACCGAAAAAAGGAAAAACAAGGATACGAATACATCAGACAATGAGCCCAGGCGTCACATAGTTCTTTCAGGAAAAAGAAACATCGCGGGAATCGAGGACAAGACAGACATGTCCGAAGATTACGATAAGTTTCATGAAATTCCTCCATTCACAGTGAAAACTGACCCAACTATCCCATTAAGCATTGAAGATGCTCCGTGGTTACGGCCCAAGAAGCGATCATAAGCAATGTAGGAAACAAGTGATGTGTAATAATGTATTGAACCATTGGTGATTTTTTGTGTGATGTTTGCAATTAGCCAAATTTGAACATGATGCTTTCCAATTGTAGTGCTTTCCAATTTCAAAATGCGGTCAAAACGGGGGAGAGGGGGCATGGCCGGTGATAGCTAGGTGTGGAATCTTGCAAAACTCTTCGTAGATCTCTGATGAAATGAGTAATTGTGCAGTTGGAAATGTTTTTTTGAAAAAATAAAGAGCAATCTATCAAGCACTTGTAGTTCAAATTTCACCCCGTTCCAGCTGAATTGGCGGCAATTTGTCTTCTCAGCAGAGGTGCATAAGAAACATTTTACATAGAAACTTTTGTAAATTGTTAATAAAATATGGTCTAGTATAATACAAAAATGGGTTGGTTCAAATTGACATCAAATATTTGGTAGATCCTTCACAAAAAGACCCTACTTTCGGCACTCGGAAAATGAAAAATGGAATTTTCGTGCAACGAAAATGAAAACTTCCTTTGGCAAACTTGTTGGCCATTCAAATATACACACATATGCAAAATATGAGATCATTTGGGGAAACTATCATTTGAAATTAGCTATAACTTCGGCCATTTGGCTTGAAAGCCATGAACCTTCATACTCGATAGCCCATTTTGAGAAGACTTTTTTAATAGTTTTGCATTATTCCAAGTTTGTTGGTTTGTATTGTTACTAGGACATAAATTAGGATGCAACGCGAAGGTTTTATATATTTTTGATTTTTTTTGAATTGTTTAAGCACCGATTTCAAAATGTGGTCAAAACGGGGGAGGGGGGCATGGCGGTGATAGCTAGGTGTGGAATCTTGCAAAACTCTTTTTAGATCTCTGATGAAATGAGTACTTGTGCACTTGGAAATGTTTTTTTGAAAAAATAAAGAGCAATCTATCAAGCACTTGTAGTTCAAATTTCACCCCGTTCCATCTGAATTGGCGGCAATTTGTCTTTTTCAGCAGAGGTGCATAAGAAACATTTTAGATAGAAACTTTTGTAAATTGTTAATAAAATATGGTCTACTATAATAAAAAAATGGGTTGGTTCAAATTGACATCAAATATTTGGTAGATCCTTCACAAAAAGACCCTACTTTCGGCACTCGGAAAATGAAAAATGGATTTTTCGTGCAACGAAAATGAAAACTTCCTTTGGCAAACTTGTTGGCCATTCAAATATACACACATATGCAAAATATGAGATCATTTGGGGAAACTATCATTTGAAATTAGCTACAACTTCGGCCATTTGGCTTGAAAGCCATGAACCTTCATACTCGATAGCCCATTTTGAGAAGACTTTTTTAATAGTTTTGCATTATTCCAAGTTTTTTGGTTTGTATGGTTACTAGGACATAAATTAGGATGCAACGCGAAGGTTTTATATTTTTTTGATTTTTTTTGAATTGTTTAAGCACCGATTTCAAAATGCGGTCAAAACGGGGGAGGGGGGCATGGCCGGTGATAGCTAGGTGTGGAATCTTGCAAAACTCTTTGTAGATCTCTGATGAAATGAGTACTTGTGCACTTGGAAATGTTTTTTTGAAAAAATAAAGAGCAATCTATCAAGCACTTGTAGTTCAAATTTCACCCCGTTCCAACTGAATTGGCGGCAATTTGTCTTTTTCAGCAGAGGTGCATAAGAAACATTTTACATAGAAACTTTTGTAAATTGTTAATAAAATATGGTCTAGTATAATACAAAAATGGGTTGGTTCAAATTGACATCAAATATTTGGTAGATCCTTCACAAAAAGACCCTACTTTCGGCACTCGGAAAATGAAAAATGGATTTTTCGTGCAACGAAAATGAAAACTTCCTTTGTCAAACTTGTTGGCCATTCAAATATACACACATATGCAAAATATGAGATCATTTGGGGAAAATATCATTTGAAATTAGCTATAACTTCGGCCATTTGGCTTGAAAGCCATGAACCTTCATACTCGATAGCCCATTTTGAGAAGACTTTTTTAATAGTTTTGCATTATTCCAAGTTTGTTGGTTTGTATCGTTACTAGGACATAAATTAGGATGCAACGAGAAGGTTTTATATATTTTTGATTTTTTTTGAATTGTTTAAGCACCGATTTCAAAATGTGGTCAAAACGGGGGAGGGGGGCATGGCCGGTGATAGCTAGGTGTGGAATCTTGCAAAACTCTTTTTAGATCTCTGATGAAATGAGTACTTGTGCACTTGGAAATGTTTTTTTGAAAAAATAAAGAGCAATCTATCAAGCACTTGTAGTTCAAATTTCACCCCGTTCCAACTGAATTGGCGGCAATTTGTCTTTTTCAGCAGAGGTGCATAAGAAACATTTTACATCGAAACTTTTGTAAATTGTTAATAAAATATGGTGTAGTATAATACAAAAATGGGTTGGTTCAAATTGACATCAAATATTTGGTAGATCCTTCACAAAAAGACCCTACTTTCGGCACTCGGAAAATGAAAAATGGATTTTTCGTGCAACGAAAATGAAAACTTCCTTTGGAAAACTTGTTGGCCATTCAAATATACACACATATGCAAAATATGAGATCATTTGGGGAAACTATCATTTGAAATTAGCTATAACTTCGGCCATTTGGCTTGAAAGCCATGAACCTTCATACTCGATAGCCCATTTTGAGAAGACTTTTTTAATAGTTTTGCATTATTCCAAGTTTGTTGGTTTGTATCGTTACTAGGACATAAATTAGGATGCAACGCGAAGGTTTTATATATTTTTGATTTTTTTTGAATTGTTTAAGCACCGATTTCAAAATGTGGTCAAAACGGGGGAGGGGGCATGGCCGGTGATAGCTAGGTGTGGAATCTTGCAAAACTCTTTGTAGATCTCTGATGAAATGAGTACTTGTGCACTTGGAAATGTTTTTTTGAAAAAATAAAGAGCAATCTATCAAGCACTTGTTGTTCAAATTTCACCCCGTTCCAACTGAATTGGCGGCAATTTGTCTTTTTCAGCAGAGGTGCATAAGAAACATTTTACATCGAAACTTTTGTAAATTGTTAATAAAATATGGTCTAGTATAACACAAAAATGGGTTGGTTCAAATTGACATCAAATATTTGGTAGATCCTTCACAAAAAGACCCTACTTTCGGCACTCGGAAAATGAAAAATGGATTTTTCGTGCAACGAAAATGAAAACTTCCTTTGTCAAACTTGTTGGCCATTCAAATATACACACATATGCAAAATATGAGATCATTTGGGGAAACTATCATTTGAAATTAGCTATAACTTCGGCCATTTGGCTTGAAAGCCATGAACCTTCATACTCGATAGCCCATTTTCAGAAGACTTTTTTAATAGTTTTGCATTATTCCAAGTTTGTTGGTTTTTATGGTTACTAGGACATAAATTAGGATGCAACGCGAAGGTTTTATATTTTTCTGATTTTTTTTGAATTGTTTAAGCACCGATTTCAAAATGCGGTCAAAACGGGGGAGGGGGGCATGGCCGGTGATAGCTAGGTGTGGAATCTTGCAAAACTCTTTTTAGATCTCTGATGAAATGAGTACTTGTGCACTTGGAAATGTTTTTTTGAAAAAATAAAGAGCAATCTATCAAGCACTTGTAGTTCAAATTTCACCCCGTTCCAGCTGAATTGGCGGCAATTTGTCTTTTTCAGCAGAGGTGCATAAGAAACATTTTAGATAGAAACTTTTGTAAATTGTTAATAAAATATGGTCTACTATAATAAAAAAATGGGTTGGTTCAAATTGACATCAAATATTTGGTAGATCCTTCACAAAAAGACCCTACTTTCGGCACTCGGAAAATGAAAAATGGATTTTTCGTGCAACGAAAATGAAAACTTCCTTTGGCAAACTTGTTGGCCATTCAAATATACACACATATGCAAAAAATAAAGAGCAATCTATCAAGAACTTATAGTTGAAAAATAAAGAGCAAATATTTGAAAATGCATTTTTAATTGAAAATAGTAAAATTGTATAGTTAAAAAAATATTTTTCAAAACAAAAAATGGTTTTGGATTAGTTAATTAAATTGAAGCACTTTTGCTGTTAATTTGTTTTTCAAATTCCAAACAAAAAATCATTTTAAATTGAAACAACTAACTAATGAGAAAGAAAATAAATTTGAAAAGGGCGGGAAGTCGAAAAGCTTGCATAAAATGGGTCACTGGTCCCGGTTGGTAGCACCAACCGGGATCAAAGACTCAACGGTCCTGGTTGGTGCTACCAACCGGGATCGATGACCCTGGTGCGACGTGGCAGCACCACGCCCCTCCCCGCCCAGGCCAACGATCCCGGTTCGTGGCACCAAACGGGACCGTTGAGTCTTTGGTCCCGGTTGGTGCTACCAACCGGGACCAATGACCCTTCCTATATACGCGCAAGTCTTCTTCCTCCTCCCCCAACTCCACCAAATCCATCTTCGTCGACGCCGAAACAACTGCCCGCGCGGAAATCCCTGTCGACGCCGGCAGCTGCCCGCCGATTCGCCGCCTTCGTCTTCCCCGCGCGCGTGGCCGCTGCTCCGCGTCGCCGTCGCCGGCCACCCTCTGCTCCGCGGCGGCGCCCCGAGCAAACTGCCCTACCCCTACACGCTCACGGTGAGAAGCCGCCCGTTTCGCCCTTCCTCGTGCGCCGATTTGTCCTCTCCCTCGCCGTTCCCGTGCGCTGGTACTCCGGCCGCCGCCACGGTTGATTTGGCTGTCGCCGTGGTCTGCTTCTGCCCGCGGTTTTGGCACCGTTGGGCGGAGCTTAAGCCCCCTGTTCGAGCTCGCCCGCTCCCGCGGCTGCTCGTCATCGGAATGGACCGGACCGGCGACCTTACCGTGGTCTTCTTGGCGTCGCCGGCGAGCACGGGATTAGCCCCCCTAATCCGGTTAATTAGTGCCCCTATGAAAGTGGGCCACCCCCCCTTTAATTGTCTGTTAAGACAGAACAGAGAGTTAAAAAAAACAAATGATAACCCCCTGTTAGGATGACATGTGGGACCTCCCACCTCTAAATATACTAGTTGATTTAATCTGTTAAAAAACCTACTCTATGACATGTGGGCCCTGCCTAGTTAAAACCTAATTAAAATGTTTAGTTAATATATAAGTGACTTACATGTGGGTCCCCCCACTGATTAATTAGATTTAATTAATTTGTTTATTAACTGTGTCACTGACCAGTGGGACACACTGGTCAGTTAATTAGAAATGATTATTAATTCATTTAATAATAAATAAATGAATTAATAAATAGAAATTGATTTAATTGATTTTAAAATGTAATAAACTTGTTTAATTAATATCTTTTAATCCGTAACCCGGATTAAAATAATTTATACATGAAAGTTGCTCAGAAAAATTCAACGAATCCAAATACGGTATCCGTATGTCTACCACACCCCCCTAACATACCGAACATTGAACCGCCCCCCTCCGGACCGCCAGTCCAATGAATTGTCCGGTACTGCTATAGTACCCGGATCAATTTATTTCGAACACGAAAGTTGTTCGGAATAGGTCAACTCACCCGGATACATAACCCACACGTGTGTCGGATGTCCACGACCCCTCCGGCATCACCCCCCCTCCGGACACCCTGTCCGGTAATCACCCGGAGCCGGTAATCCATCCCCGGATGAATTTCTGCTCCGAGCTTATTGCATCGTACCACGTTAGAGTAACGTTTACAATTCATCTGTCTTGTCTTGCATTGATTGCAATTGCTTGCTGTGTATTTACTGTTTCTCCCCCCCTTTAATCTCCGGTAGACTCTGCGCTTTGCTAGTCATAGGTTAGCTAGCGGGCCGTGATCACTTTGGGAGCAGGAGTACCCCAGCGGAGCTTACTACGACGTCGAGTACCCGACTGACCAGGAGTAGTTTCGGCGGTTCCCAGGCGAGGTCGCCATTAGCGCCGAGCTTATTGCATCGTTTTACGTTAGATCACCGATTGCATTTCATTTGTCATGCCTTGTATTGTTTGCTATGATTGCCGTGTATTTACTGTTTCTCCCCCCCTTTAATCTCCGGTAGACTCTGCTGCTACCGTTGACTACACCGCTGCCGCCTACATTTTCATTATAATAGCTTGCAATTCTTAATTTGCAGATACTATGGATCCAATATTTCATAGAGATGAAAATGAGGAAAACTTGCTTCACGATATGATCAACGACAATGAAGGTCAAGATGTCACCCGCCGGTTTCTGAACGATTCCGGTGAGGGAGACGAGTCTCTCCACCGAGAAGAAGCATCGGACGGGAGACAAGTCGGCTCCGGCTCCGCCTCCGGCGGAACCTTTAATCTCGAAAACACCGGCGAGGTTGATTAAAATGTTGTTAATTAAAATGCAGTTGTATATGTACATGCATATATTAACACTCTTTCTTCTTTTAGCCCTCCGGATCCGGATCCGGTCATTCCTCCGCAAGACCGAAACGAGGCCCAACCAAAAAGTTAGCTGACAATGTGAGGTATAGGATCGAAGAGGTCGGTCCAGACGGCGCCGTTAGCTCCGGATGATGTCAAGAAAAAATTTGGGAAGGCATGCGAAACTCTTGTGAGGGACAACATCCCGATCACCATTCGAGAATGGATGCAGCTAAAGGACCCTACAATCTTGTTTGTGTGCGACACCATGAAAGACAAGCTTTGGAACATGCTCATGCATAATTTTCTCCTGCGGATGCCAGAGGTGGATAATCCATCTCAGGAGGCGGCAGCTAGACTGGAGCTAGAGGCTAGAGTCAACAAGTTTGCTCTCAGCAAGATGGCCGAGCAATTCAAGAATTGGAAGAAAAACTTGTACCTAAAATTTGTCAAGTTAGACAAGACTCCGGATTTCGAACACGGCTATGGTAAGATAAGAGAGCAGTGGGATGATTTTGTGGCGTACAAGAAATCGGAGCACGCGCAGCAAAGGTCTGAAATAAATCAGACAAATGCCGCTAAGAAGATTTACCACCATAAAATGGGCCTGCTGGCTACGCCAGTTGTATGCCTAGGTGGGAGGCAATTGAGGCCAAGTATTTTGATGCCGGGATCACTCCAGAGCCTACAACATGGAACGAACGGACAAGAAACTGGTTTTACGGCCATGGGGCACGTTGGACCAAGATGGGAAGGCAATATATAACCAGTCACACATAAATGATCCCTTGCTGCCCATCGATGATATTAGAGATGCAGTACGTGATATTGAAGAGGGATGGTTCATTCCCGATAGAGAGGACGACGAGCTCACACGCGCCCTAAAAAATAGAAAACACCCAGGACGAGCACGAGGCACGCCAGGCTCCAAGTGTTGGAAACTTGCCTTCCCTTTGGAAAGCAAGAAATATCCAGATAAAAGCCATCAGAGGAGGAAGGAAAGGGAGGCAGCTGAGAAAGCGGCGACTGAGAGAGAGAAAGTGGCGAATGAGGCTGAGAAAACGGCCACCAAAGAGCGGCTGCGTAATGTAGAAGAAGGCTTAAAGCGGGCGGAGGAGCTGATCGGCAGACTTAGCCAGCAAAGTGGCGGCCAACCTCAACAGCTCTTGTTAGAAAATGGATTCGATGCTACCGGCGCCCCATCGAATCGGAAAAGCTCCCAAGCTTCCACGCAGCTGCAGCAGGATGATGATGATGCACTTACAACGGCTGCTCCTAAATGCTACCAAGTGGATTATATCACGGAGAGCACACGTTGTGAGCTTAAGGTGCAAGTGATGAACTTAAAGGTCACGGTGGCGGTCGGCATGGCCCTATCAATCCCGGAGAAACCAACTTATCATTGCAACCCGACTCCAGAAGGGTACGCTGTCGTCATGGTGGATGATGTGATGGATGATTATGAGGAGCTGAAGCTGGACCACCCTGCAGGTGAAGATGGGGAGCTGAAAGAACTAGGAGAAGCAAAAAAGGGGAGTGTTCTATGGCGAAAGGAGCACATCGTGCTTCCAGATTATGTGCCGCCAAGGTCACCCACTCTTCAGAAGAGCAATCCACCTTCGCCGCCACGTGACCATTCTTCACCGCAACCATCGCCTTCACCGCCTCACCACTCTCCGGCTCAGCCGTCTCCACCGTCGCCTCAGGCATCTCCACCGTCGCCTCAGCCGTCTCCATCTCCTGAGCCTCAGAGCCAGAAGCGGAAGCGTACCTATACTAGTAGGGGCAGCAAGAAATCACCGAAACGTAAGCGATCACCCCTCCCAAAAGTTCCTCATCAGAATATGAAGAAGCTACCCGGAGAGATGACACCTGAGGAACTGGAAGTGTCCGTAAAAATGTCTTATGAAAAGTGGAAGATTGATGTGGCCAACAAGAAGAAGCCGATAGAGCCATTGTTCCCGCGCACCCCAAAAGATCACGCCGCGTGCGCGAAACTAAAGAAGAAGCTTCACAACCCCATACCGCTCACATCAGACTATGAACGCTCTATTACAAAGTCGGCTGAGGCAAAAGAGCGGAGAGTCGGAAAAGAGATTGCCCAACTCGGACTACAGAAAGAACAATCGATCGAACCGCTCAAAGTGCACACTTGGCCGCGCCCCCAGCAGCATCAGGTCGATGCGTATGATCCAAACAAAGATCCGGAGTTTATAAGACAGTACGGAGCAAAAGCCCAGGCAGTAGGATTGTCTATTACTGATTACCTGAGCCGTCTGGATGAGTTCGGGAACGGCGAGGAATTCGTACCGGCATACCAATACCAACACGGGTATCCTCTCGTCAAACCCGAGTTAGTCAAGGATCTACCAACAAAGATGCGAAAATTGCATGACTAGTACATGGAAAATTCTGCTAAATCCGAAAACTGGATCTACGCTAAATTTCAGAACGAGCATTACGGGCATGGACAAGGCTTCGATCTGATTGAATTCTCAGAATTATTTCAGTTTTACAATGGAGACGCCATCGACAAATCTATCATCAGTGCATATTGTCTGTAAGTACCATTAATTTCAGTGATCAAGCCTTTCTAGCTCAGTTCATTCGTTTCATGTACAATCTTACACTCATCACTAAACTAATTATATATGCAGAATGAAGATTCTCGAATGCAAGAAAGGACAAATCTATGACATTGGGTTCGTTGACTGCCAGTTCGTTCATGAAAGAACTCTCAAAGAGAAGCCCAACCAGACAGAGAACAACTTGTTGCAATCGTTGACGTATTTCGGCACAAGAAGGGAAATACTATTTCCTTACAACTTCGAGTGAGTGTTACTGTCTCGCACACATTCTATTTTGCTTGCTCGGTGTTAAGCGTATAATTGACTCTTTATGCGTGTGCAGCTTCCACTTTATTCTGTTGATCATTGTTCCGGACGAAGGAGTAGTAAAAGTCATGGACCCGGGACGCAGATCTATGAAATCATGGGAGGACATGCAAGCATGCCTCCAGAGGGTTTGGAAACGGTTCACCGCCAAAACACCGGGTCTTCCGGCAAAGCTTACATTTGAATCACTGAATGTAAGTACTACTTGCTAGATCCGTGCATCTTTTTGATTCTAGTTTCAGTATAATTATCATGCTGATTATAATATTCATTGATCTCCGTTCTCGTAAAGTGTTTGAGACAGGGACCCGGGAATAACTTATGTGGATATTATGTCTGCGAGTTCATTCGCCAGACGACCAAAGAGACGGCCGCAACCCGAAACATAAGGAAAATTGAAGTACGATAAACAACATTCAATACTTTAATTTATTGCGTTAAATTGTGTTTAGTTTCATTCATATATATTGATCCCTTTCTTTTAATTAGATCGAACGAATGCGGGACGGTCTTCTACCACGAGAACGCGTGCGAGCAATTCAAGAGGAAATCGCCAGATTCTTATTAGACCATGTCATAGCTCCGACCGGAGAGTTCTTTCACCCTCATTTTTTGGAAGACAAGCGGCCAAGGACCGATGTAAATTAGATCGAACTCGTGTGAGTACCGTTTGTGTAATACATGTTCGACCAAGCACGAGGAATGAGATGGTGTATATGATATATTCGTGACAATAATGTGTAATATATATTGTGGTTCCTTCATTGTTGCTTTAATTTATATATATATGGTACCATTTAATTGAATACAAAACACAAAATAAAATAAATGAAAAAAAATCAAAAAATAGGGCTAAAAAGGGGGGCAGTGGAGCCTCTTCGGTCCCGGTTCTTCCTATCAACCGGGACCGATGACCCCTCCCTCCCTCGCTGCGCGCCTGGCCACGTGGAGCCTCTTCGGTCCCGGTTCGTGGGCCAACCGGGATCATCATTGGTCCCGAGTTATTGGTCCCGGTTGTTGAACCGGGACCGAAGGCCCATATGAACCGGGATAATATGGTGGTCTGTCCACTAGTGGTGATGTGCGATACGCATATACTCCTACTCCATATATATTATGGAGTGTAAGAAAATCTGACAATTGTGTAAGAAAGCTGGTGCAATCGCTGTGCATGTTTTCTCCGGGCCATACGTGGAAATTGATGGGCATACATGGACCCCAAGGGGGCGTTAACTGCATTGATTTTCTTCTCACGCGTGGTTCACGTGGTCACGCGGAGGATGGGGACAATTTGATCATGCATGGATCTCATGCCAAACAGCGATCGTGTACCAGCCTAAAATGAATAGCTATAGCTATAGGAGGGGCTGCTCCGATGCGGTGCACTGCTGATTATGTACATAAGATTCAATCTAAAAATTATTCCTCTATAAAGTAATGCAAATGTTTTAAATCACTATTTTAATAATTTAAAACATCTCATATTTATGAACGGAGGGAGTACTAAGTCTAGTTTATTTTTGCTACATGTTGTCTATGGTATGTTAGTTAATTGAAAACTACGTATTAGTATGTTTTCCAATGATTATTAGCACAGAAAGAGTAAATATAACTACACTATTTACTTCTCTTTGATTTCTGTCAGCTCGTTTTTTGTAGGAAGTTCATAGTTCGACCCAAATATGTATCCTCCTATTATTACCAGCATACAAATTTAAGAATGGAGATAATAATATCTTTTGGTATTGACTTAATTATTGTTTTGATAATTTTCATAGAATTTTTGTTAAATAGTAAGTGTAATATTTTACATGGAGCAAATTCTATTAGCATGTGGTTCCTCGCGTAAGGAAAGTACGAAACACTGAGAAAACGCTCTACAATGTTCAAGACATGCACTAATTAATGAATGTTGACGCCTAGTTATCGGGCATGTGCTCATGAGTAGTCAAACCATAACCCGAAGCACTCTTGAGTTTCAAGGAAGAATGAACATATGCATGTCTCCGCAAAGAGTCACCGTACTTTGTCGCGACTCCCTCACCAAAATACCACATAGAGCCTACAGGGCCATATGCCTTCTTGATAAGCTTGTCAAAATTTAACCTTTGAAGGAATCCATGGAGGAAACTGAAAAATGAGAGCAGCTAGGCTTTAGTTCGCTTGAATTTATTTTGTGCCAAATCAACTTTTGTTCCATTTGATCCAACCCAACGGATCCTACATCATATTCAGTATGTAATGTTCCATTTTTCATCTGATCGATACCGATCTAGCCCAAGTCAAACCGCCCGCCTCCGTCACCCGCGACTGCTAGAGCTGCCGCACTATCATCGCAGCCCCGCCCTCCCCTCACCACCGTGCCCCGTCGCCTACTTCCTCCACGACGAAAACTTGAATTTTCAGGCAATTTGAAGCTAAACTTGCCCAAAGAAAAATACAGGAATTAACTGAAGGAGGGTAAATGCCCACGTGCATGCCAGTAGAAAAACCTGTCATGCATGTGTGCACGTGGTTTGCGCGGGGCTCGGAGACAAGATGCACGATTTCATGTCGCTGCACCAATCGATAGGTGCGATCTTGGGTCTCCCTCTCATGCACGGTCCTGCATTTGTGACGCTCAGAAACAGCTAGCTAGCCCCGACCACGACCCCTGCCGCTGCCCTCGTGTCTCACGAGTGGAGCATATTCTCCCATAGAGAGACCTACGTGCAACAACTACGATACTCCAATTAGTTGGGCTCGTCTGGATCCCTTCCCACGGTTGCATTCGCGGCGGGGGGGGGGGGGGGGGGGGGGGGGGAGGGAAAGGTTTTTTAAGTTGATTTACGTAGGTTTATCTAGGTGTAGCACTTTTACCTATAAATAGCTCTAGGGGCTGCTCGGGAATCGACACCAATCCACATTTGCCATTGTTGTGGTGCATTGCATTTGCAGGCAGTGCATCAGCGCCTAGAGCCAGCAACCAATCTCGAGTGCATCTCCACCAATGGCTCCATCACTATGCTTCGACGCCGTCACCGGTACAGCCGTGCCGCCGGTGGTGACTGAGAAGCCGGAGAAGAAGGTACATTGCCCCAACCTGCTCGACGCTGACGAGTTCCGGCGCCAAGGTCACCAGGTGATCGACTTCATCGCCGAGTACTACGGCGGAATGGACGACTACCCCGTACACCCCAGCGTCACCCCCGGCTTCCTCCGCAACCTGCTCCCGGCAGAAGCGCCGTCCCGTCCGGAGCCGGACGCCTTCAGCTCCGCGCTCAAGGACGTCCGCGACATCATCCTGCCGGGCATGACGCACTGGCAGAGCGCCCGCCACTTCGCGCACTTCCCGGCGTCGAGCAGCACCGTCGGCGCCCTCGGGGAGGCGCTCGCTGCCGGCATCAACGTCGTCCCGTTCACGTGGGCCGCCTCGCCGGCCGCCGCTGAGCTTGAGATGGTAGTTGTCGATTGGCTCGGCAAGGCGCTGCACCTGCCTGAGAGCCTCCTCTTCGCCGGAGGCGGCGGGGGCACGATTCTTGGCACCTCGTGCGAGGCCATACTATGCACGCTCGTCGCCGCGAGGGACAGGAAGCTCGCCGAGATCGGCGCGAATAGGATCTGCGACCTCGTCGTATACTGCTCTGACCAGACACACTTCGCCTTCCGCAAGGCCGCGCGCATTGCCGGCATCCAGCGTGACCATTGCCGCGCGATACACACGTGCCACGACAACATGTTTGCCCTCTCGCCCACGGAGCTGCAGGCCGCCATGCAAGCTGATGTTGACGCCGGGCTGGTGCCACTGTTCCTGTGCGCGACGGTCGGGACGACCCAGACCACCGCCGTCGACCCCATTCGCGAGCTGTGCGCCGTCACGGCACCCCTCGGTGTGTGGGTGCACGTCGACGCCGCCTACGCCGGCTCTGCGCTGGTCTGCCCGGAGTTCACCCACGTGATCGACGGCGTGGAGGCCGTGGACTCGTTCAGCATGAACGCCCACAAGTGGCTTCTCGCCAACAACGACTGCTGCGCCATGTGGGTGAAGAAGCCGAGCGAGCTGCTGGCGGCGCTCGGGACGGAGCAGGAGTACATCCTCAAGGACGCCGCGTCGGAGGGACACGACGTGGTGGACTACAAGGACTGGACCATGACGTTAACCCGCCGGTTCCGCGCGCTCAAGATGTGGCTCGTGCTCCGCTGCTACGGCGTCGAAGGCCTCCGCGACCACATCCGCTCTCACGTGCGAATGGCCGAGGCGTTCGAGGCCATGGTCAAAGCCGATGAGAGGTTCGAGGTGGTCACTGATAGGAATTTTGCACTTGTGTGTTTCCGACTTCGACCGACGGAGAAGTTCGGCGGTGAGAAAACGGCCAACGAGCTCAACCGAGGCCTCCTCGAGGAGGTGAACGCCGTCACCTCAGGCCCCTACATGAGCTCCGCCAACGTTGGTGGCATGTTCATGCTAAGGTGTGCCGTCGGGAGTACGCTCACCCAGGAGCACCACGTCAATGATGCATGGAAGGTCGTGCAGGATCGGGCCTCGGCAATCCTTCAAAAGATGGAGATCATCTACAGCGTTCTTGGCTAATTTTACGGTAAAATATTCTTTTTGAGATGAACTCAATTTCAAGGTCCACTTGAATAATTAGGTGGGTCACTCATGAGCATTGCATTTAGTTTACTTGCTTCCATCGCTTGTATACTTTCTTTATATAGGATTTTGCATTTTTGTACTTTGTCTAAGGATGTGTAATAATTGAGATGTAATAAGGTGTGATGCGCACCCATTCTTCCATTTCGATGGGTATGTAGTAATTATGAATATTGTATGTGTTTGATTTCATGATTTGGAAGTCAAACTACAACTTTTTCTTGTGAACCTTGTATGTGTAGTAATTATGAATATTGTATGTAGTAATTGTGAACCTTGTAACCCGCCGCCGTCAGCTACATCTCATTTGTAGCCAAGGCCTTGTCGGGGTCCTTGGACCTCGCTAACACTTGCCTCGCCGTAGCCTGCCGTCGGCGGCCTTGGTGATATGCCTCTTGGCCCGCTTCCTTCCTGAGGAAATTGAGTGCACAAATTTGATTTTCATGCAATATCAAAAAAATATACAAGGATTGACTGAAGGAGGATACATGCCACGCGATGCATGCTTTTGAAAAAGGTGATTACTAAATCTCGGTCGACCGAGACTTAACCAAGTCTCAGTCATTGTTATATTTATAAGATAGTGTGTGAAGATTCATGCCGAAAAAAATGTTTTTTTTCTTTTACATGTTCTGTCACTTGTGTGAGACTTCGTTAAGTTTTAGTTGACTGAGATCTATGCACACATGTTGTCCGCATGCAGCATCGGCGCAAGTTGTTTGTCTGGGGCTCACAGCCCAAGATGCATGATTTCGTCCGTCTCGGGCGACACGGGCAGCGGCTAGGGTTCCCTCCAGCGCCTCCCCTCCCCTTCCTCTCCTCCCTTGCCTCCACCTGAGGAGGTCGTCGGAAACCTCCCGCGGACGCCTATGACGGTGGCGGCGAGGCACCGGTCGCTCCTTCCCCGGAGGAGGACCTCGAATCTGGGGCGGCGGCCCTTCATGGCGAGGCGGCGGCGCCTTCGGCTGGCGTCGTTCGCTGGCGTTCTCTGATCGGCGGCTTCGTCCACGCGGGTGGGGAGACGCCGGCGGGTGGTGGCAGCGGCGCGGGGCTACTCCTTGATACGTCCAAAATGTATCTATAATTTCTGCTTGCTCCATGCTTCTTTTGTGTGATATTGCTATGATATTGTAGCACTTCCATACACTTTTGATCATATTTGGACTAACCTATTAACTCAGTGCACCCCAGTGCCAGTTCCTGTTTTCTGTTGTTTTTGTATTTCACGTTTTCCCATTATTTAAAGTGCAAGAAAAATTCCGGGCAAAATATAGGAAAAATCAGCGTACGGGAACCTTCCAGAAGAGCCCAAGTGGGGTCAGAGGGGGCCCAAGGGTGGCCCAGACGGCCACCTGGCGCGGCCACCCCCTAGTCCGCGCCAGGGGGGCGCCTGGGGCCCCTGGTCCACCTCTGGCTGCCCCCCTTCGCCTATTTATTCCCCGTGACAAGAAAACCTCGGGGCCAGAACCCTTTTTCGCGATCTCTCCTCTGTTCCGCCGCTGCCGCGCAGATACGTCCAAAACGTATCTATAATTTCTGCTTGCTTCATGCCTCTTTTGTGTGATATTGCTGTGTTATTGCTGAACTTCCATACACTTTTGATCATATTTGGACTAACCTATTAACTCAGTGCACCCCAGTGCCAGTTCCTGTTTTCTGCTGTTTTTGTATTTCAGGTTTTCCAATTATTTAAAGTGCCAGAAAAATTCCGGGAAAAATATAGGAAAAATCAGCGCTTCGGAAGCTTCGGGAATCACCGAGAGGGGCCAGAGGGGACCCACCAGGGCCCCAGGCGCCCTCCCGGCGCGATCTAGGGTTGGGTCACGCCAAGGGGCGCCGGGACCCCTGGTGGCCCCCCTGGCTACCCCCCTTCGCCCATATATTCTCCGTGACGCGAAACCCCCGAAACAGGAACCCTTCTTCGCGATCTCTCCTCTGTTCCGTCGCCGCCGCGCTTCCAAGATCGGGAGCACCAGGAGACCTCTTCTCGGCACCCTGCCGGAGGGAGGAACCACCTCCGGGAGCTTCTCCACCACCATGGATGCTTCCCGGATGAACCGTGAGTAGTCCACCTTGGACCATGGGTCTATGATCAGTAGCTATGTGATGTTCTCCTCCCCTCTTTGTTCTTCATGGATTAGACCTCGTTAGCTGCCCTACATGATCGAGGCACATATGTAATCTTTATGCTGTTGCTATGTTGAGTTTGCTGGGATCCGATGGATTATGAGACTATGTTCAGATTGTGTTTGAGTAATATATTTGATTCTCCTCTTTTATATTTATGTTCTTGAATAATTCTTGCATGTTCTCCGTTGCTGTTTATTGCTTTGGCCAAGTAGTAGGTAGTGACTCCAAGAGGGAGCGTTATGCATGATTGTGGGTTCATGCCCCCCGATGACTAGCTTGAGTGACAGAAACATGAGTCTAGGGGATGTGCTGTTGCCACACAAGGGAGAAAACAACGGTGCTTGTACTTGCGGGTGCAAGGATTGTTTACTTTACGCAAAGTTCTTTAATGCAGTTGTCTGTTGCTTTGAGTTTACACTTTGGGTGGGATTCACAACTTAATACCAGTGAGATGTTCTGGATAGATATCTCAAGGTGGATGATTAGTAGGTAGATGCAGATAGATTTCGGTCTACTTGTCTTGGCGTACCACTCATGATTTTGAGCCTCTTCCTTTCTTTATAGCATAGTTAGCATTGGTTTGCGCACATAATCCTGTCAATTGCCCAGCTGTAATTTGTTTACCTCGCATGACTATTTTATCGTCTTTTGGGAGAGAGACATCACTAGTGAACATCATAGGACCCCGGTCCATATTTCCAATACTGTTTACACCCACTATTTATTTACTTCTTTATTTACTTTTTCGTTGCTATCACTATCATTATTATCTCTTGCGTTGATCCTTTGTAAACAGCAAGGCCGGAGGAATTGACAACTCCTCTGTACTCGTTGGGAGAAAAGTTATTTGCTGTGTGTGCAGGTCCAGATCAAGGAAGCAACTTTTGTCTTAAAAATAGTGCCATTGTTTGCTTGCCACCTACTTGTCGATCTTGGAGTCCTACTGGTCGATCCTCAACCTTAGCATCTTTGTTAAGGGAAATTTGCTGATATCTACATCTCAACCTTCCACTTTGGGTAACCAACGAGGGGGAGAGAATCATACCATCACGCGCTTCCAAGATCGGGAGCACCAGGAGCCCTCTTCCCGGCACACTGCCAGAGGGAGGAACCACCTCCGGGAGCTTATCCACCACCATGGATGCTTCCCGGATGTACCGTGAGTAGTTGATAACCCACAAGTACGGTTCCTCGAACGTGGTTGGCGTAGACTCTGAACCTACGACCTCCCTGTCGTGTTGAAGAACCTCCGACGATGAAGTAGCACCACATGTGTAGTGCCTCGCGGGATTACACACGTACGGTGCAACCGACGTCCCTCCGGGCTCCGAACCAGAAGAGCAGCGGAAAGAAGATTGATCTGGATCCCGATTCCGGCAGCGAGACGGCGTCCGGATGATGGTGAAACCCCCAACCAGGTGCAAACTCCAAACCAGGGGAGTCCGCTCTAGGTCGAAGAAAGAGAGAGAGAAACTCAATGTTGTGTTGAAAAAGGCACCCCACCCCGAGTGCGAATTTCTGGAGGCCGAGCTACACGTAGCCCTTTATTTTCAAAATATCGAAAAATATATTAAAAAGTTATGAAAAAATTCGAAAAAAAATCTATGAAAACTTATATGTATTCCGTATGAACATGTCAAATTTGGCTTGAAAATATTGTAATATGAAGTCTGCACAAAAAAAACAAAATTTCAGCCCAAAACCAACAACAAAAAGGCCCATTTAAAATCAAATATTTGTCTTTTTTACATACGCCACATGTGAAAATATAATGGTATGAAAATTTGCATATATGTCATATACATGTGTATATATATTCATAAACAAATTCAACACTTTTTGAATAATATAAAATACATTTTATGACTTTTTCAAACTAAAGGGCTACGTGTAGCTCGGTCTACGTTTGCATTATCCGACCCCACCCCTCCTTATATAGGCCAAGGAGGGGCTCCACCCCCTCCTCTTCCCCCATGTGGGACTAAACCCCCAAGGGGGGGAGTGGTGCGGCTAGGAGGGGGGATGGGGCCCTCCCTTGGCGCCAAGCCCAAGGGGGAGGCGCCCCCTTCCCCTCATGGGCCTTTTAAGGCCCAAATACCTTTTCAC
Organism: Bromus sterilis; assembly: GCA_950022295.1. Lineage (NCBI taxonomy): Eukaryota > Viridiplantae > Streptophyta > Magnoliopsida > Poales > Poaceae > Bromus > Bromus sterilis. The sequence goes on from OX465597.1 coordinate 147,636, forward strand.
CTTTTTAATTAATTATTTAAATCATTTTTAGTATTTAATTCTATCAATTAAATAATAAAATATATTTAAACATTAATATATATATATATATATTATATTGAACCTTTCAAAATATCCGGAACAGCTTCCGGCACCTCCCGGTACATTTCCGGTGTTTTCTCTCTTTTCACCGATGATCCCGAATTAATCCTTGATGTGCCCCTACGCTTCCATCGAATAAACTTCATCGCTGTTGAACCGTTAACAATATGACTTGATCCCTTTGTGCTTTGGTACTATATTTGTCCGAGGTATGATCGTCGGTATCCAATACCTAGTTCTTCCTCGTCTCCGACATAACATGTTTACTCGTCTGTGAATATTACATCTCGTGTGACCTAGTCACTTGCTTGCAAGCTATTGATGCAACACCACCGAGTGGGCACAGAGTACCTATCCGTCACTCGGATTGAAAAATCCCGCTCTGATCTATTTCATACTCCTCAACATATCTACTTCGGAATACCCAAGATACACCTTTTCAGTTACCATGTTTCAGTGTAATGGTTAATGCACTCAAAGCATCCTAATAGATAGCAATTATGTATGATCATCACGGTCTAAGGATTCAGTCACTATGTTATTAAGTCATCGCAATACTGAACTTATGTGACTTGATCACACTGCAATGCTTAAGGTGGGTGTGTGTCCATCACATCATTCTCCTAATGATATGACCTCATTGTCAATAGACTATTATGTTCTCATGATCAGGAAACCTTGATCATCAATTGCCCAATGAGCTAGTATGCCTGAGTTTAACTAGGGACCAGCTTGTTATATATCACACGTGTATTAATGTTTCCGTTTAATACAGTTCTAGCACAATATATAACGTATTATGAACAAACAGATATGTGACAAATATCTTTATTAATTTGCCTTTAGGGCACATATCCAACAGGCTCCCACTTGCACTAGAGTACAAATTACACTAGTTTACATCAGGTATGTATCTAACACCAATAGTCTCTCGGTGTTGTTCAAACTTGGATTGTGGAAGAGGTTTAGTCATTGGGTCTGACGGTGTAACACCCTCACTGTCAGTTAACAGTAATCAGTGTTACTGTTCATCTCTACTGTTCAAAACTTTTGTTTGATCAACTTGGAACAGTTCAAATTCAAATTCCACTTTGATGTTCTTGGATGCATTGTGATCATGGACCCTAGTCAACTTGAATAAAAACAAATCCAAGCTCAATTCAAATTACCCTTTGAATTGAAATCAAAATCAAATGCTCTAATGCCTTTGGTGGAATATTAAAAACAATGTGAAATATAAACTGGGTCCAAAAATTTTGCTTCCATTTTTATCAAATCACTAATATTCAGTGGAGCATGTCACACCAATTTGGGGATTTTATTAATCTCTAGATTAATTCAAATAAATCTAAACAGTAGCTAAAACCCCAAATTAATCATTTAATATTTAATGCAAATATTAAATGACTTTTAAAATTGCCCAAAACTATTGTGGCACTGGTTTTGGTGGATACTCAATTAAGGGACACTTGCCACATTTTAATAAAATGCCTAGGTGTATAAAATAAATACAAAAATAAAATATAGAAACACAAAAGAAAAACAGAAAAAAACCTAATCTAACCTGTGCCCACGGGCGCATCCCCTCCCCTCCCCTTTCCCCCCGGGCTACACAGCCCAAACCCCCAGCCCACTTCCAACTAACCCCCCCCTCAACTCCTACCTACAGTGCGCAGGGGGTGCCGTGGAGGGCATCCCCCGGCTGCACGCCATGGCTAGGAGCCGTGGAGGCCATCCAAGCCCCTCCGGCGAGGATAAGGCCACGGACCCCCCATTTTGAGCAAACCCTAGCCCGCAGTCCCTCGTCGATTGGATCTCGCCATTCCTTCCCCTCCCCAGCGTCTCCCTTGCCATTCTCGCCGCCGCCCGTAGACCCCCGGGGCGTCGCTCGCCGTCACCGTGGCCCCTGGCCCCTGCAGAGCTCGCCTCCGTGTCCAGGACCACCGGCGTGGACGCCTCCTTCGACGACGACGGCGAATCGGACCCGAGACGCGCCGGGTGACCTTCCGTTCGCCGTTCCCTTCCACCTCGGCCCGGCGCCTCGTCGCCGAATTGCCGCCACCACAGGACGCCTCGCGCCTCCCTGAGCCCTCCATCGCGCATCCCGGTGAGCTCTCATCCTCTCCCCGATTGTCCCCGCCCGATTTGACGCCGTAGGACGGTGCCCCTGCCCGGGCCTCCATTGTCGGGAGCTTGAGCTCCCGAGCGAGCTCGTCGCTACTCGCCACGCCGCGCGCAACCGCGCTCGCCTTGACGGCCTCCGCAAACCGCGCCCCCCCGTTCGATTCCCCCTTCGACCGCCTTCTGGTCGCCGGAGTGTGCCACAGTGGCCTCGCCGCCGGGCCTCTTGCCTTGGTCGCCGTTGTGTCCGCACGGGGTTAATCCCCAGTTTAACCAGTAACCCCCCCTATACAGTATGACATGTGGGCCATGCCCCTTAATTAACCTGCAAATTAAAACAATAAGAAAACTATTAGTTAACTAGTAAGTCACTTACAGATGGGCCCCATGCCCTTAACATTAATTAAGTTGTTTAACTAACACTGTGACTCAATGACATGTGGGCCCCTGGCCTTTTATTTTATAAAAAATGTTTTATTAAAACTGTTACAATGACATGTGGGACCCCATTGTCATATAAATAAATTTAATGATTTTATTAAACTATGAGGATGACATGTGGGTCCCCTTTAATATTCAGATAAATAAAATGAATTTTATTAGAACTGTGTCTATGACAAATAGGTCCCACTGGTCAGTTTGACCAGTCAACAAACTGTTCTGGATAATGTTCTATTTTAATAATAAAAATAAATTAGAAATTGATTTAAAATGATTTAAACTTTGAATTTGAATATCTTTTAAACCGTAAGTCAAATTCAAAAACTTTATACATGAAAATTGATCAGAAAAATATAACGAATACGGATACGCTATCCGTATACCAATCACCCCCCTCTAACATACCGAACATCGAACGGCCCCCCTCCGGATCGTCTGTCCGATGATTTGTCCGGTACTGTTAAAGTGTCCGGATGACTTTATTCTGAACACGAAAGTTGTTCGTTTTTTTTCAACTAGCACAGTTACACCATTCAGACGTTTGTCGGATGTCCACGACTCCTCCGGCATGATACCTTCCCCCCTCTGGACACCCTGTCCGGTAATCACCCGGAGCCGATAGTTAATCCCCGGATGGACTCCCGCTCCGAGCAACGTGCATTGCACTGCGTTAGAACACCGTTAACATTGCATACGTCATGCCATGTATTTGTTTGCTATGATTGCTTTGTATTTACTGTGTTTATCCCCTTTATTCTTCGGTAGACCCCGCTGCTACCGCCGACTACACTGCTGCGGGGTACGACTACTTCGTCGACGACCCTACCCCTACCGTCGGGCTTCCAGGCAAGCAGAGCCATTCTCTTCGCCAGATATCGCCTATCTTTTCCGTACTTTCTTGCACTAGGCATTGTTACTGTTGCTTCTACGATTACAATCATATTCAATTGCATAGCCTGCTTTTGACGCCCCTTGATGTACCTTCCTTTATCCTATGCTGCCTACTTTAATTATGTATTATTTTCAGCAGCGAGCCCTGCGCATTGTTAACTGGACTAGATAGCGGGCCGTGATCACTCAGGGGAGTGAACCCGGATACAATATATACAACTGCACAGGTACGGTACAGTGCAGACACCGCCTAAGGCCCCCTAGCTCGGCTCTACCGAGGCACCTTCAAGTGTGAGCCATCAAGGAGTAATCCTTGTACTCCACTCGTTGATGACTCTGTATAGCCGCTCTAGGTACCTAAGCACGGTTGTCCTTAAGGTAAGAAGTCGGGTGACCCAACGGTGCCCGCGAGCGGTATATCGTCGGGAACGACAGGGAGGGTACGACCGACGTTACTAGCGTGCTTGGCCCCTGCTCGTATCTCGCGAGAGTTACCAAACTACGTAAAGTCGAGCTCTACCAAGAGCAAACGCGAGACAAGGTAAGGAGACGGTTCACCTTGTTGGTAACCACAGTGACTTGGTGGGACGACAGGGCAGGCACCGATGTACTGGTGGTCCTGACTGCTGTCGTTGACCGCGGGTCGGTTAAGTCGAGGCAACGATAACGGTTGTCACACAGGTTAAGTAAAATGCTAAATGGTTTGGAGGATGACTTGAGAGGCCGCAAAGGCCTATACGCGCTACCTTCACGTGGGATAAGGAGTTATGGGCTCCCCTGCGTTGTAGTTTGTCCGAAAGCTCTTCAGACGTCAGCAGTACCGCGACCTGCGCCGGGAAGTGGTGTATTCTTCGTTCGGACGGTGTGTTTTTGGATTTTCTTTCGCTTCACCGGTCAGCCACGCACCGTGCAGGAGCGTGCAAGGGTGAGGGTCCTAGACCCCTTGGCGCATAGGATATAGTCCGGCGGATGGCCTCTTTGTTGAGCCTAGGATGGGTTGCGTCGTGTCGGATAGCCTCGGTGGGGCGTTCCCTAACAAGGTTCACGCCACCCTAGAGATCCGAGCATGCAGGCTGAACAGTAGTGCACCCCTGCAGGGAGTTTAATCTATTCGAATAGCCGTGTCCATGGTAACAGGACGCTTTATGCTGACGCTGGATCTTACCACTAGAAACTATTACTATTAAACTGTATGGTTACGGGTCTTCTTCCTCGGAGGGAGTCGAGGAAGGGAACCCGGAGGCATTATTATTATTATTCATTACAACTTATATTATACAATGTTGCAGGAACTTCTGCTTCGTTGTTACTTTATGCTTATATGAACTGTTGGTTGTTTCTCTTCTCATGCTGCAAGAGACGTCAGAAGATGCTAGTCTTCGATAGGCCTAGCTTCTTATCCTTATACTGATTTCTATCTTGCAGTCCACTATATACAGCCTCCCCTATTCATTTGATACAATGCATAATGCTTAGTAGCGGACGTAAGACTCGCGGGTATGCTAGATACTCACCTTTGCTTTATTTCCCCCTTTATGTTTTGCCTAATCGGCCGCTGCAGTCGACGTTGGAGCCCAGGAGCAGTAGTACCCCGGAGGCGGATACTACTACGTCAAGACCCCCGCTGACCAGGACCAGGAGTAGTTTCGGAGGCTCCCAGGCAGGAGGCCTTGCCTTTTCGATCTGTATCTCTGATGTTTTTTGTGCTAGCCTTCTTAAGGCAAAACTTGACTAACTATGTCTGTACTCAGATATTATGGCTTGTATAACTTATGTATTCGGGTCCGCGTGACCCCCTTTATTGTAACATATTGGTTTATCCTTTTGTGTTTAGTGTTGTGCTGTGATATTCTCACCGTGGCACCCTAATCTCAGCCATGTACCCTGCGTGTATGATTACTGTACACGGATTGATTTTGGGGGCGTCACAAGTTGGTATCAGAGCCGACTGCCTGTAGGAAGCCACCCAACCACTACCTGGTCGAAGTTGAGTCTAGACTTTGAAAAAACTATTTGTCTAACTTAATGTTTGGCTTACTGGCCCACATCGATGTCACTACGTGTGATATCTATGGTATTAGGATCCTTTTTTCCTTACCTATGCTCTGGGAATCTGCTCTCTTATCCTTGCTGGTAAGTTTTACAAACTCTGACATTAGGATCACGTTCTCTTGATTCCACCCGGCGTTTGGGTGCTTCCCCATTGATTGAGTTGTGTCGCAGGAGTTCTACCCCAGGTCCCGGACCGCGGATCTCATTCTCATTCTGGGCAGGCCGCGCGTCCTCTGGCATTAACTCCTGTGGCCAACAGTTTTCTTGCGGCGTGATTGACATAGTGGAATCTATGTCGCGTCGTGTAATCTCTACCGCGGTCTGCGCGCCGCCTAGTGTGTCCTTTTTCTTAATTTCTACGACGTTACGCTGCCCGATTTTCCGGTTGACTCTATGTGTGGATGTGTATGTCTTATATGACTACTCCTATATATCCGCGCCTCCTCTTTGTTGTCGCTTTACCTCATACTCGTTTCCGGCATCTCGTTAAAATTTTCATCGCTTAAATACCCCTGTTAAATTCTAGCAGGATGGCTGGTCGTGGTTGTCGTGGTCGTGGTCGTGGTGCCAACGATCCACCTCCGCCGCCGGACTACATGGCCGCGATGATGCAGCAGTTTTAGATGAACCAGGTGTTTATGCAAGGATTCATAGATCAGCTCCAGAACCAGAATCACAACCAGAACCAGCATCAGAACCAACCGCCTGTGGTTACTCTGCGGGATTTCATGCGTCTCAATCCCCCTCTCTTCCACCAACCTGAACAGCCGCTGGATGCCGATGATTGGCTCCGTGACATCAACCGTCAGTTGGAGTTCGCTAATGTGAGCGCTGCTGATTACGTCAACTTCGCGTCCTATTTCCTACGTTGCCCCGCTGCTCAGTGGTGGGACACTTATAAGGGCTCGCTAGCTGAAGGGACTGTCGTCACCTGGAATGACTTCAGGACTACCTTCCGTGCTCGTTATGTCCCCCAGGCGATTATGAACCGTATGAAGGCCGAGTTCCGCAACCTCGTTCAGGTCAACAAAACTGCCGAGGCATATCAGAGGGAATTCCTCCGCCTCTCCCGCTATGCTGCAAGTGCCCTCCCAAATGATGCAAGTAGGCAAGAGAAGTTCCGTGATGGACTCAACGCAGATCTCCAGCTTGCACTGGCTTTGCACGTCTTCCCCGACTTCGCCACCATGGTGAACCAGACTATCACTCTTGAGACCGCTCAACTTAAGTTCAGTGGTTCGCCGAAGCGCCCCCGTGATGCTGGCTCATCTTCGGGCACAGCACAGAAGCAACACGTTTGGCTTCCGCACAGTGTGTATCGTCCACCTGCCCCTGCACCAAGGCCGTCGTATGTTGCGCCTCGTCTGCCTCCGCCTCCGCGAGACAGCCGAAGACTGAGACTGCACCCCTCCGTCCTCAAGATGGCTTGTGCTTCAAGTGCCATCAGCCAGGTCACTTTTCCAGAGACTGCCCCCAGCGACAGAATCAACTGGTAGTTCACCCTGCTGGCCGTGGTAACAACAGGACCCCCAACTATAACACTGGGTCTTCTGCCCACACTCGTGGTCATGCTAACCACATTGACGTTGAAGAAGCTCAGGCACAGCCCGCTACCATGATGGGTACTCTCCTCATTAACTCAATACCTTCTACTGTTTTATTTGACACAGGAGCATCGCATTCTTTCATGTCGGAAGCATTTGCATTGTCGCATAACTTTACATTTGGAAAGATGGACACACCGATGGTTGTTCGCACCCCGATAGGCCAATGCCGAACCACCATGATGGTGCCCAATACCGCCGTTGAAATCGAAGAAGTTGTATTCCACGTGTCCCCCATCATTCTGAAGTCTTCCACCATAGACCTCATCCTGGGAATGGATTGGTTGAAAGTCCACGATGCCGCATTGTATTGTGGTACCAAGTATGTCCAACTTTTTCACCCCTCCAGTGAGATTGTTAACCACACCACCCGGATTACCCGTGATGCTGAAACACATATCTATATGATGAATGCTCTGAACGTCTCGCCTCTTGAAGGAATTGAGCAAGTTCCAGTCGTTTGTGATTTTCCCGACGTCTTCCCAGAAAAACTGCCGGGAATACCCCCGATTAGAGAGGTTGAATTCGTCATCGACTTGAAGCCTGGCACCGTCCCTATTGCCAAGCGTCCCTATAAGATGCCACCTCACCACCTCCTTGAACTGAAGAAGGAGATCGACACAGCACTCGACAAAGGCTTCATCCGTCCTAGTTCCTCTGCTTGGGGAGAACCTTCGCTCTTTGTCAAGAAGAGTGATGGCACGAACCGTTTGGTACAAGATTACCGACCTATCAACCAGGCCACGATACAGAACAAGTACACACTTCCTCGGATCAATGATATTTATGATCAACTTGCTGGATCCAAGGTGTTTTCTAAACTCGACTTGAGGTTGGGTTATCACCAAATCCGAGTCCGTGAAGAGGACATTCCGAAGACCGCTTTCATTACCCGCTATGGTTCATACGAGTACACTGTCATGTCCTTTGGCCTGACCAATGCTCCAGCCACCTTTTCCCGATTGATGAACTATATATTCATGGAATATCTCGACAAGTTTGTCGTGGTTTATCTGGATGATATATTGATATACTCCAAGAATGAAGAAGAACATGCTGAACATCTCCGCCTTATAGTGGAAAAGCTTCGAGAACACAAACTCTATGCTAAGTACTCTAAGTGTGAGTTCTGGCTTCCTGAAGTAACTTACCTTGGTGACGTGATTTCCAAGGATGGCGTTGAATTCAACCCAGAACGTATCCAGGCTATTCTTGACTGGACTCCCCCAGGACTTTCAAGAAAGTCCGAAGTTTTCTCGGCCTTGCTAGCTATTGCCGCCGTTTCGTCGAGAACTTCTCCAAGATTGCCAAGCCTCTGACTAATCTGCTTCACAAAGGCATCAAGTTTGAGTGGACTGATAAATGTCAAGGAAGTTTTCAAGCTCTGAAGAACAAGCTCACTTCTCCCCCAGTGCTTGCTCCGCCTGATACTCAGAAGGACTTCGTGATATATTGCGACGCGTTTCGTCAAGGATTAGGCTGTGTCCTAATGCAAGAGCGCAAAGTGATTGCTTATGGCTCTCGTCAGTTGCGTGCTCACGAAGAAAAATATCCAACACATGATCTCGAATTGGCAGCGGTCATTTGTGCATTGAAGCTGTGGCGACATTACCTCGTCGTTAATCGTTGTGAGATCTACACCGACCACCAAAGCCCGAAGTACCTATTTACTCAACCAGATCTGAATCTCCGCCAGCAGAGATGGCTCGAGACAATAGCCGACTACAACATGGGAATTTCTTACACCCCTGGAAAAGCTAATGTGGTGGCCGATGCCTTAAGCCGCATAGCCTACTGTTCTGAACTTGAAGTCCAGATAGAACAACCACTTCTGTATGAAGAGCTCCGCAAGTTGAACCTTGAAATTGTTCCGCAGGGACATGTGAATTCCCTTGTTGTTGAATTAGACCTCGACAAAGACATCAAGTTCATCCAAAGAGCTGACTCTGATTACGAAAAGATGAAGCGATATCTCGCCACAGGAAGGCCCTCAGACTACAGGCTTGCTGATGATCAAGCGTTGTACTTCAAGAATTGTTTAGTGGTTCCTAGCAAGGGCAATCTAAACTTGACTCCGGATGTTATGAAATAAGCTCATGATACCCCGTTTTCGATCCACCCAGGTAGCACCAAGATGTACCAGGACCTTCGTCAACGGTACTGGTGGCCTGGCATGAAGAAAGACATTGCTCGTTATGTTGATGAGTGTGACGTTTGCCGTCGCGTCAAAGCCGAACATCAAAGACCTGCTGGAACTCTGCAACCACTCTCTATTCCTGAATGGAAATGGGAAAAGATTGAAATGGACTTCGTCACCGGATTTCCGCGATCACAGAAGGGTCATGATGCGATCTTTGTCGTCATCGACCGATTCTCCAAAGTTTCCCACTTTCTGCCTGTCAAGGAGACGATCTCTGCTAATCAGTTAGCAGACTTATATGTTTCCAGAATTGTTTCCCTCCACGGTATTCCGTTGGAGATCAGTTCAGATCGTGGCAGCATTTTCACCTCGAAGTTCTGGGATAGTTTCCAAGAAGCTATGGGCACTCACCTGAATTTCAGCACCGCTTATCACCCCCAGTCGCAAGGACAAGTCGAACGAGTCAACCAAGTGCTTGAAGACATGCTTCGAGCTTGTGTCATTTCATTCGGTAAGAACTGGGAGGAATCTCTTCCATTTGCTGAATTCTCGTACAACAATAGCTATCAAGCTAGTCTGGAGATGGCCCCCTTTGAAGTTCTTTATGGACTTAAGTGTCGAACCCCTCTGAATTGGTCAGAAACTGGGGAACGAACCCTCATTGGTCCGGACATTATACAGCATGCCGAAGATCAGGTCCGCATTATTCGTGAACACTTGAAGGCTGCTCAGTCCCTCCAGAAGAGCAACTATGACCGCAAGCACAAATAAATGATATATCAACCCGGTGAACAAGCTTACCTTCGTGTCACTCCCATGAGAGGCACTCATCGTTTCGGGATCAAAGGCAAGTTAGCTCCTCGATACATTGGCCCGTTCCGTATACTTTCCAGAAGTGGACCAGTGGCATACCAATTGGATTTGCCGGCAAACCTCTTTCAAGTCCACGATGTTTTTCACGTGTCGCAACTCCGACGCTGCTTCAAAGACCCTATTCGCGAGGTGGAACATGATCTGATTGAGCTGCAACAGGACTTGACTTATCAAGAACATCCGAGCCGCATTCTCGATCAGTCTGAACGCAAGACCCGCAACAAGACAACCAAGTTCCTCAAAGTTCAGTGGTCGAATCATTCTGAAGATGAAGCCACTTGGGAACGCGAAGATCGTCTTCGTGCAGAATACCCCGATCTTTTCCCCTCTACCACCTAAATTCTCGGGACGAGAATTCTTGTAGTGGGGGAGATTTGTAACACCCTCACTTTCAGTTAACAGTAATCAGGGTTACTGTTCATCTCTACTATTCAAAACTTTTATTTGATCAACTTGGAACAGTTCAAATTCAATTTCCACTTTGATGTTCTTGGATGCATTGTGATCATGGACCCTAGTCAACTTGAATAAAAACAAATCCAAGCTCAATTCAAATTACCCTTTGAATTGAAATCAAAATCAAATGCTCTAATGCCTTTGGTGGAATATTAAAAACAATGTGAAATATAAACTTGGTCCAAAAATTGTGCTTCCATTTTTATCAAATCACTAGTATTTAGTGGAGCATGTCACACGAATTTGGGGATTTTATTAATCTCTATATTAATTCAAATAAATCTAAACAGTAGCTAAAACCCCAAATTAATCATTTAATATTTAATGCAAATATTAAATGACTTTTAAAATTTCCCAAAACTATTGTGGCACTGGCTTTTGGTGGATACTCAATTAAGGGACACTTGCCACGTTTTAATAAAATGCCTAGGTGTATAAAATAAATACACCTAGTCTCGTCGATTGGATCTCGCCATTCCTTCCCCTCCCCAGCGTCTCCCTTGCCATTCTCGCCGCCGCCCGTAGACCCCTGGGGCGTCGCTCGCCGTCACCGTGGCCCCTGGCCCCTGCAGAGATCGCCTCCGTGTCCAGGACCACCGGCGTGGACGCCTCCTTCGACGACGACGGCGAATCGGACCCGAGACGCGCCGGGTGACCTTCACTTCGCTGTTCCCTTCCACCTCGGCCCGGCGCCTCGGCGCCGAATTGCCGCCACCACAGAACGCCTCGCGCCTCCCCGAGCCCTCCATCGCGCATCCCGGTGAGCTCCAAGCCTCTACCCGATTGTCCCCGCCCGATTTGACGCCGTAGGACGGTGCCCCCGCCCGGGCCTCCATTGTCGGGAGCTTGAGCTCCCGAGCGAGCTCGTCGCTACTCGCCACGCCGCACGCAACCGCGCTCGCCTTGACGGCCTCCGCAAATCGCGCCCCCCGTTCGATTCCCCCTTTGACCGCCTTCTGGTCGCCGGAGTGTGCCACAGTGGCCTCGCCGCCGGGCCTCTGGCCTTGGTCGCCGTTGTGTCCGCACGGGGCTAATCCCCAGATTAACCAGTAACCCCCCTATATAGTATGACATGTGGGCCATGCCCCTTAATTAACCTGCAAATTAAAACAATAAGAAAACTATTAGTTAACTAGTAAGTCACTTACAGATGGGCCCCATGCCCTTAACATTAATTAAGTTGTTTAATTAACACTGTGAGTCAATGACATGTGGGCCGCTGGCCTTTTATTTTATAAAAACTGTTTTATTAAGACTATTACAATGACATGTGGGACCCCATTGTCATATAAATAAATTTAATGATTTTATTAAACTACGAGGATGACATATGGGTCCCGTTTAATATTCAGATAAATAAAATGAATTTTATTAGAACTGTGTCTATGACAAATAGGTCCCACTGGTCAGTTTGACCAGTCAACAAACTGTTCTGGATAATTTTCTATTTTAATAATAAAAATAAATTAGAAATTGATTTAAAATGATTTAAACTTTGAATTTGAATATCTTTTAAACCGTAAGTCAGATTCAAAAACTTTATACATGAAAATAGATCAGAAAAATATAACGAATACGGATACGCTATACGTATACCAACCACCCCCTCTAACATACCGAACATCGAACGGCCCCCCTCCGGATCGTCTGTCCGATTATTTGTCTGGTACTGTTAAAGTGTCCGGATGAATTTATTCTGAACACGAAAGTTGTTCGTTTTGTTTCAACTAGCACGGTTACACCATTCACACGTTTGTCGGATGTCCACGACACCTCCGGCATGATACCTTCCCCCCTCTGAACCCTGTCCGGTAATCACCCGGAGCCGGTAGTTCATCCCCGGATGGATTCCCGCTCCGAGCACACTACAAGAAATATGTCAACTTGTGACCTTTTGTCAATAACCGTGGGTGAATTGGTCCTAAATCTACGACCATTTCGGACCAATTGGTTGTAAGCTGTTTGGGAGGGTCCAAAACCTAAACCATAACGACCATTCTGGTCAGAAAGGTCGTTATTTACTTACATGAAATGGTCGTAAATTTGTGAACATGATTTACAATATTATTTCTTGTCGATTATGACCAATTTAGATACTCGTAGTTTATACGATGATTTGATTTGGCATGACTGGGCAGACACCTCAGCAATCTGGCCTACATGGCATGTTTAGGTGTCATTCTCACTTACATTTCACTATTTAGCACTTATTTTTTCCTATTGACAGGTGGGACCTGTTGATCTTACGCGTAGGACCAACACCACCCACATCCCATTTGACATGTGGGGCCTATCTCCATTTACGGGTTTCCAATGACATGTAGAACCCACCACACCAACCAATAACAGCATAGGACCCGCCATACTTACATGTGGGACTAGGGAGCCTATATGTCAATAGTGCGTTGGCGGAAATATTCTCAAGTAATAAAAAGGAGAGCAAACGGGGTCGAACGCGCAACCTCGCGATGGAAAGAGAGAGCATCAACCATCGGGCCAGCCTCAGCTTGTGATAGTAAGAAACACAATTTTTTATTATAAACATAGCCCTCTGTTTATCTCAATTCATAAGAAACAAAAATATGGTTGGAGGGATTCGAACCCGAGCCGCCTCTACATAAATCTGGCGAGGCTAACCACCTGCCCATGCCATGGTTGGTGTGAAACTAACTAGCCGGCTGGTTTTACACTTAGATTTCCTTGCTGGGTTTGGGCCTCGGTTGGCAAGACCATTTTTTTCCTTTTTATGTGACGAGTGGGCCAATAGCCCATAGGCCGACAAGAATATGCATGTGTGGAAAATGCCGGCTTCGCACATCTTTGAGTCCATATAAATAAAGGGAGTTCAAATTTTAATCAAGCATTTGAAAATATTTAAATGTGTATAAAAATGTTGACCATATATTCAAGAAATATTAATCTTCTATATGAAATTTTTAATAAAGCATTTGAAAAATGTTAAAATGTGTATAAAAAACGTTGACCATGTATTAAATAATTGTTAATATTGTACATAAAAAAAGAATTTGGCAATCTTAAAATGTGTATTTTTTTGACCATGTATTCAAAAACAATATTCTTTTATTTTAAATTTTTTAACCAAGCATTTGAACAATGTTTAAAATGTCGAATAAGTATGAAAGTACCTTCAAATTTTATTTGAAATATGTTAAACATGTATTATAAAAATGTTCTTGACGTATACGAAAAAGGTAGAATGAAAACCAAAAGAAACAAAGAAAAATGTAAAAATATTGAAAACCAAAAAAATAAACAAACGAAATGAAAGAAAAAAGGAAACCAAATAGAAAACTGAAAAACTAGTGCAAAATAATGTAAACAAAGAATAATAAGTAACCGTTGAATACCAAGAAAGAAAATAAAAATAAAAAACGAAAACTTACTTCGTCAAAATTGTTTGAAATTACAAGATGCACTTGACATGCAACCATTTTTTAAATTTTTCATAAAATGTGTTCTAATATTTGGCAAACTTGTTGCCCATTCCAATATGCACCCATTTGCACAAAGTGAGATCATTTGAGAAAATTATCCTTTGAAACTAGCATTAACATCGGCAATTTGGCTTGAAAGCCACAAACCTTCATACTCAATAGCTCATTTTGATATGACTTTTTAAAGATATTTGCATTATTCCAAGTTTATTGGTTTGTATGGTTACTAGGACATAAATTAGGATGCAACGCGAAGGTTTTACATTTTTTGATTTTTTTGAATTTGGTCAATTATTAATAAAATATGGTCTAGTATTTAAAAAAAGGGAGTGGTTCAAATTCAAACCAAATATTTGGTAGCTTATTCACAAAACAACCCTACTTTTGCCACTCGGAAAATGAAAAATGGATTTTTCGTACAATGAAAATGAAAACTTCCTTTGACAAACTTGTTTCCCATTACAATATGCACCCATTTGCACAAAATGAGATCATTTGGGAAAATTATCCTTCAAAACTAGCACTAACATCGGTCATTTGGCTTGAAAGCCACGAACCTTCATACTCGATGGCTCATTTCGAGAAGAGTTTTTAAAGATATTTGCATTATTTCAAGTTTGTTGGTTTTTATGGTTACTAGGGCATAAATTAGGATGCAACGCGAAGGTTTTACATTTTTTTTATTTTTTTTATTGTTTAAGCCAGTTTTAAAATGCGGTCAAAACGGAGGAGGGGGTGCATGACCGGTGATAGCTAGGGGTGGAATATTGCAAAAATGTTGGTGGATCTCTGAATAAATGACTACTTGTGTACCTAAAAATGATTTTTGCTAAAAAATATGAGGAAACTATGAGGCACTTGTAGTTCAAATTTGATCCGCTTTCAGCTGAATTGGAAGAAATTTGTCTTTTTCAAAAGAGGTGGATGGAAAACTAGTTAGAGGCAACCACTTGGTATTTTGTACATAAAACATGGTCTAGTATTTTTTAAATGGATTTTCAAAAGTTTCAACATATTTGTGTTAGGCCCTTCACAAAAAAAAACCATTTTTCGCACTCGGAAAATGAAAAATTGTTTTTTATGCAAGTAAAAAGAAAACTTTGTTTTCAACATTGTTCGTGGTTCCATGATGCACGCTTGTGCACAATATGAGATCATTAGAACAAACTATACCCTGGATGTGGCCATAACATCCGTCATTTGGCTCGAAAGCTAAGGATCTTCGCAGAAGATAGCTCATGCATGAGAACACTTTTCCAAGATAATTGTCGTATTCGAAGTTTATATTTTTTATGGATACTTGGACACATATAATGACACAACACAAAGGTTTCCCATTTATTTAATTTTTTTTCAGAATTTCGTATGCCGGTTTCAAAGTACGGTCAAAACGGTCGTCATGACCGTTCGTAGCTAGGAGTTGAATCTTCTGAAAATAATTGTGTATCTCTGATGAAATAGCTACTTGAGTACCTAAAAATGATTTTTTTCTAAAAAAATATGAGCAAACTATGAGGCACCTATAGTTCAAATTTAACCTGCTTTCAGCTGAATTGGCAGGAATTTGTCTTTTTCAAAAGTGGTGGATGGACAACTTTTTAGAGGCAACCACTTGGTATTTTGTACATATGACATGGTCTAATATTTTTTTTAAATGAAAATTTCAAAAGTTTCAACATGTTTGTGGTAGGTGCTTCAAAAAAAACCATTTTTGCACTCGGAAAATGAAAATGTTTTTTTGTGCACGTAAAAAGAAAACTTTCTTTGTCAACATTATTTGTGTTTCCATGATGCACGCTTGTGTGCAATATGAGGTAATTTGAAGAAACTATACCCTCGATGTGGCCATAACATCCGTCATTTGGTCCGAAAGCCAAGAATCTTCGTAGAAGATAGCTCATTCATGAGAAAACTTTTCCAAGATAATTGTCGTATTTCCAGTTTATATTTGTTATGGAAACTAGGACACATATAATGACACAATGACGAAGGTTTCCCATTGTTTTGATTCTTTTTGAATTTCGTATGCTGGTTTCAAAATATGGTCAAAACGGTCGTCATGACTGTTCGTAGCTAGGAGTTGAATCTTCTGAAAATAATTGTGTATCTCTGATGAAATAGCTACTTGAGTACCTAAAAATTACTTTTGCTAAAAATCATGAGCAAACTATGAGGCATCTGTAGCCAAATTTGACCTGCTTTCAGCTGAATTGGCAGGAATTTGTCTTTTCAAAATAGGTGGATGGAAAACATTTTAGAGGCAACCACTTGTAACTTTGTACATATAACATGGTCTAGTATATTTAAAAATGGATTTTTAATAATTTTCAACATATTTTTTGTAGGTGCTTCACAAAAAAACTCACTTTTGAACAATAGAAAAATGAAAAATGAATTTAACACTATGATGCATTCTGATTGGTGCATGGACATGTCACACGGATCATGCATCAGGCACCGTCGGATTTCCCGGATCCAACGGTAGCCCTCATCCCCCCACCCTCTCACCTCTCGTCCCTCTCATCTCATCCACCAAGCCACACACATCGCGAACTCCTCTCTCGATCGTTTTCCCCTCTCCGCCGCACCACTCCTTGCCGCCACAACCACCTATGACGGCCCTTTCCGGCGGCCTCTAGCAGCTCCCAGCACCCCCACGTGATCCCCTAGATGCGCTCCTCCATCTCCTCCGATGGGCGCGTCCTCCTACGGCTACGCGCGACCCTACCGATCCATTAGGGTTTCGTTCTCCGCGCCGCCGGCGTTACTCCGGTGAGTCTCCACTCCTCTCGTCACATCCTCCCTCTCTTCCTCACCAAGTCCCATCTCCCTCTCAGATCCAGCAATCTGGTACACCAAGACGCCATGGATGGGAAGGTTTCTTCCTCCCTTGCCTCAACGCCATGCCATGGAGGACGCGGCTCCACCAGGACCCCGACGCCATCCAGATCCCGGTCCGCCCCATCTCCTCTCATATCCTTTTGGATTTCTTCTTCCCTTCCCTTCCCTTCCCTCCCGCCCCCTTGACTGATGTGTTGTGATTTCCTTCCTAGAGCAGGGGCAGAAGTGTGGGTGACATCCATCACCAACATCGTCATGGCCAGCAGCAGCAGCCCCCTATATTCTTCCTCTCTGTAGGCGCAGCAGGCAGAGCGGCCAAAGGAAAGGAGAAGGCCAACATCCAGTTTCATGGTGGTTATGGTAGAAGATTAGTGTAAACTTTTCTCCTGATTTCATGTCCAGTTTTGTATGTCTTCATGTGCATGCACACTCATGTAGTTTTTAAAACGTTATTCGACTTGGCTAGGTCAAGGCGTGCAGACACCACTAGATTCATAGAAGCAGTTATAATTTCATAGAACACATTACATTATCTATTTGGAATACTTGTGATCAGTGGGTTAATTAATTGACTTTGGGTTTACTCAGTGGTTCACTTTAATCTGTAATCTTGCATAAAAATTCAGAGAACTGTAATGAGAAGCACATGCCTTCATTTTACAGAATTATCATTGCTTTGATATGCATGTTTGGCCCGCAAGCATGCCCATGAAGTACAACGAGGGGTCCTAATCTAACTTTCTCCAATGGGTAAGCCTCGGTGGCAATCTTTCCACTAGTAGTAGTATGGTCTAGCTATCGCCTCTGTGTGTATATAAGTATGCCACTTGTGAGGTTCATCGATCTCTGTTATAGTGTTGATTTAAATCATGCTTTTGTGTATCTGTTTTACAACAGCGAACTGGTTACCCTCGTGTAGTCGAGCAATTAGTATCCATACATGCCGAGTGCATGTGTAAATCCTGAATTTTATTTTTAAACTCTTCTCCATGTATGTGCAGTGCCTACTGTAATTGCCAAGTGTGAATTCTGTAAATGAAATGTTCTATTCTCCTTCTTGTAGTAATTTCTAGAAGTCGGCTTGTTACATGGAGTGCATTTTGCCATGTGTATGGTCAGAGTCTGGCAATGTCAATATATGGTTGCTCTATTCGTTGTGTTGTGGTGTGCTGCAGGAGACCCCGGGGTACCATGTTGGGTGCGACAAGGTCACCAGCAAGGCTCCTGCAGAAGCAAGTCGATGTACGCCACGTCAACCAAACCAAATAAATTTTCAGTCACCGCTGCTTCATCCTGCTTTTCTTGGCGTTAATTCATCAGAGTTTGCTTGGTTTGTTTTTGTTGTTGCAGGGAGTCATTATTCTGATCGCCTACTTCAACAGCCGCTCAGGTGCATGTTGCAAAATCCCAGCATGAACACACGTTTGTGTGTGGGTGTCGGGGGGGGGGGCACACAAACGTCAATTGATGTATAGATTCCAAAATGTTTGTAGCTTGTTTATTTGCCCTTGGAGGATTTATAGTTATCATACTAATTCAATAGTGGCTGCAGCATGTGCTAAAACTTTAAGTTGTAATGCTAACTGTTTTCTGTGGCACAATGTGCCTCATGATGTTATACTTTAGTAATTAGAGTTGTGTGTATGGCAAGCTCTCAATTTTTTACATTAATGAAGTTATATCATCGTCAGTCATTTCATATTAGAACCATGCAACCTTTATATTGCTTTTTTATTTATCTTGCTTGATAATAGCTTTTAAAATTCAACATGTAATAACTTGTTGTGAAGATTTTAACTGTTAAAAATGGAATTATATTTCATTATTGAAGAATCACACAAATAACAATTGCTAGAGTAGGACGTTAGTTTATTAGGTGATGTGCTCTAAGTTTGTACCATTGGTGTGAGAGCTTGCAGATCTGGACGATGGCGGCTGACTGACCAAAAAACCACGGTTGGCGGCGGTCTCGGGGTATCTTTTGGGCGCAGGTGAACAACATCTTGCTAGAACGACTAGTTGACGTGCCTTGGCGCAACCACAGTAGGTTGGACTCGGCCACGACTACAACCGTGCCCGGTGAGCTCATCTTCTCCTCTGTGTGTACTGATCCTGGTGGCTGTGACTTGTATGCGGCTTGGGCTTGATGGATAGTTGTTGTGGTACTCCTAGCTCGTTGCCATGATGGATTTGGTGGTTGTGCTCTAATTTACATACTGTTTTATGATCTTTGTGCAACTGTGGTTTGAATTCAGAAATTGTGCACTGTAGGACACAATGTGCTCAATTTAACCTGTATTTACATGTTCCTGTCACTTGTAATTGTGCTACTTTTATTTTCTGAGACCTTTGTGCATTGGTTTAGGTTCTAGCATTCTTGTGCTCAGGTTTAGTCACTGGAACTTCTATTTTGTAGAATTGCTACTGTTTTAATCCTATGCTATGCTTCAGGATATGTTAGGATGTAAATAGTGCTGCTGTTGGTTCATGCTGCATTGTTATATCATATTTACGATCCACTAGATCATAAGCTACTATTAATACTCTACTCTGTATAATTCTACTTGATTGTTCTATGTTGTATATTTCATTCAGTTTGTATAAAAGAATAACTAATGGAAATCTACTGTTAATCATGTATGGGATCTAGCCCTTGTTCTATTCCTTCTATGTGTTTGCATAGATTAGTTTGTATGTTGGTTCAACTGCTCCAGCAAATTGTAATTGAATTTTTTTTGAACAACAACAGAGGCTCACTAGTGGAAGTAGGCTCATGCAGCAGCAGAGGCGGAGTCGGGATCGGCTGCAATGCAACTGCAATCTGAGCTTTTGTTTATGTTTCGCGAGCTCCAGAATGAATTCAGAAGAAAGATAGTTCTAGCTCATTGGAGCTAGTTATACGTGAGAGCTAGTTTAGTTTTAGTTGTTTAGTTTTTAGTGGCTGGATATCCAACGTGAACAATTTTCGATTGTAATATGCCAAGTTTGGCGATTTGATCTATTTAAAATATTAATTCTATTTTCTATTTGTTTCCATTTAAATATTTGTTTTATTTACTGGAAAATAATCTGAAGAATATGGCCCTGACAATTGGGTTCCACTTGCCTGAACCTAACAATTGGGACCCACTTACCAGAACCTTACATTTTGGACCCACCTAACTAGTGGAGTGAAAAAAAGAAAACTATGGCCGCTGAGCCAAAAAGGCCACATCCCAAAAATAAAAAGGCTAGATTGTTGGGCTTGGCCCATGTAACTGATCAATATTGAAAGGAAAAAATAAATAAAATGGGTTGAATTTTTGGGTTAGGCCCATATAGGTGGCTCAATTGGACCGGACTGATTTTGATATACGACCAATTCACTTAGACATAATTTTGCCAAGTCAACTTGCCATGTTGGATCTGACGTGGCCTGGCCAACAAGCCAATGACCAAACAAATTTGTCACAACATCTACGACCTTTGGTTTGGTCACAATCATCTATGACCATTTGAGAAAAAAGGTCACAGTGTCCGCTTTGTGACCCTCAGCTTTTGACCAACTGATTTTGGTCACAAAAAGGTCATAAATGAAGAACTGTGACCTTTCAGTGACCAATATGTAGGGTCACAAGTTAGCATATTTCTTGTAGTGGCAACGTGCATTGCACTGCGTTAGAACACCGTTAACATTGCCTACGTCATGCCATGTATTTGTTTGCTATGATTGCTTTGTATTTACTGTGTTTATCCCCTTTATTCTTCGGTAGACCCCGCTGCTACCGCCGACTACACTGCTGCCGGGTACGACTACTTCGTTGACGACCCTACCCCTACCGTCGGGCTTCCAGGCAAGCAGAGCCATTCTCTTCCCCAGATATCGCCTATCTTTTCCGTACTTTCTTGCACTAGGCATTGTTACTGCTGCTGCTACGATTACAATCCTATTCAATTCCATAGCCTGCTTTTGACGCCCCTTGATGTACCTTCCTTTATCCTATGCTGCCTACTTTAATTATGTATTATTTTCAGCAGTGAGCCCTGCACATTGTTAGCTAGGACTAGATAGCGGGCCGTGATCACTCAGGGGAGTGAACACGAATAAAATATATACAACTGCACAGGTACGGTACAATGCAGACACCGCCTAAGGCCCCCTAGCTCGGCTCTGCCGAGCCACCTTCAAGTGTGAGCCATCAAGGAGTAATCCTTGTACTCCACTCATTGATGACTCTGTATAGCCGCTCTAGGTACCTAAGCACGGTTGTCCTTAAGGTAAGAAGTCGGGCGACCTAACGGTGCCCGCGAGCGGTATTATCGTCGGGAACGACAGGGAGGGTACGACCGACGTTACTGGCGTGCTTGGCCCCTCCTCGTATCTCACGAGAGTTACCAAACTACGTAAAGTCGATCTCTACCAAGAGCAAACCCGAGACAAGGTAAGGAGACGGTTCACCTTGTTGGTAACCGCAGTGACTTGGTGGGACGACAGGGCAGGCACCGATGTACTGGTGGTCCTGACTGCTGTCGTTGACCGTGGGTCGGTTAAGTCGAGGCAACGATAACGGTTGTCATGCAGGTTAATTAAAATGCTAAATTGTTCGGCGGATGACTTGAGAGGCCGCAAAGGCCTGTACCCGCTACCTTCACGTGGGATAAGGAGTTATGGGCTCCCCTGCGTCGTAGTTTGTCCGAAAGCTCTTTAGACGTCAGAAGTACCGCGGCCTGCGCCGAGAAGTGGTGTCTTCTTCGTCCGGACGGTGTGTTTTTGGATTTTCTTTCGCTTCACCGGCCAGCCACGCACCGTGCAGGAGCGTGCAAGGGTGAGGGTCCTAGACCCCTTGGAGCATAGGATATAGTCCGGCGGATGGCCTCTCTGTTGAGCCTAGGATGGGCTGCGTCGTGTCGGATAGCCTCGGTGGGGCGTTCCCTAACAAGGTTCACGCCACCCTGGAGATCCGAGGGTGCAGGCTGAACAGTAGTGCACCCCTGCAGGGAGTTTAATCTATTCGAATAGCCGTGTCCACGGTAACATGACGCTTTATGCTGAAGCTGGATCTTACCACTAGAAACTATTACTATTAAACTGTATGGTTCCGGGTCTTCTTCCTTGCAGGGAGTCGAGGAAGGGAACCCGGAGGCATTATTATTATTATTATTATTATTCATTACAACTTATATTATACAATGTGGCAGCAACTTCTGCTTCGTTGTTACTTTATGCTTATATGAATTGTTGTCTATTTCTCTTCTCATGCTGCAAGACACGTCAGAAGATGCTAGTCTTCGATATGCCTAGCTTCTTATCCTTATTCTGATTTCTATCTTGCAGTCCACTATATACAGCCTCCCCTTTTCATTTGATACAATGCATAATGCTTAGTAGCGGACGTAAGACTCGCGGGTATGCTAGATACTCACCTTTGCTTTATTTCCCCCTTTATGTTTTGCCTGATCGGCCGCTGCAGTCGACGTTGGAGACCAGGAGCAGGAGTACCCCGGAGGCGGATACTACTACGTCGAGACCCCCACTGACCAGGACCAGGAGTAGTTTCGGAGGCTCCCAGGCAGGAGGCCTTGCCTTTTCGATCTGTATCTCTGATGTTATTTGTGCTAGCCTTCTTAAGGCAAAACTTGACTAACTATGTCTGTACTCAGATATTATGGCTTGTATAACTTATGTATTCGGGTCCGCGTGACCCCCTTTATTGTAACATATTGGTTTATCCTTTTGTGTTTAGTGTTGTGCTGTGATATTCTCACCGTGGCACCCTAATCTCAGCCGTGTACCCTGCGTGTATGATTACTGTACACGGATTGATTTTGGGGGCGTCACAGACAGATTCAGATCCGTATGTATTTTGCAAATCCTAGTAAGACCATCCTTGACGTAGTCCCGCGTCACATGGAAATGCTGGAGAATATGCTTGGCTGTAGAGTGAGTCCTCGGCTCCCTTGCGTTAGCAATGGCACCCGTATTGTCGCAATGAATGCTAACAGGGTCAGTGCAACTAGGGAATACGCCAAGCTCGATGACGAACTTCTTCAACCAATGCACTTCATTTGACGCTTCGCAAGCGGCAATATACTCCGACTCCATCATAGATTGGGCGACGACTGACTGCTTGCCGCTCCTCCAGCTAATCGCACCACCATTCAACATAAGCATGTATCCCATCTAGGATTTTGAGTCATCGGGATAAGTACCAAGACTGGCATCGATGTGACCTGTTACGGCGAGCTCTTCTTCACATCATCCATAGAGAAGAACCAGATCCTTAGTTCTTCGTAAGTACTTAAGGACGTTCTTCACTGCAATCCAATGATCCATTCCAGGATTACTTTGGAAACGATTAGACAGGCTAACCGCCAGGGCCACATCTGGTCGAGTACACAACATAGCATAGATGATAGAACCTATGGATGAGGCATAGGGCTTTGAGGACATTTCCTCCCTTTCTTTTGCTGTTGCTGGGGATTGAGTCACACTCAATTTACTTCCTTTCATAACGGGCAAGAGGCCTCTCTTGGTGTTATCCATATTGAACCTCTTCAATATCTTCTCAAGGTAAGTTCTCTGACTCAGTGCTAATAGGCGTCTTGATCTATCTCTATAGATTTTAATGCCTAATATGTATGCAGCTTCACCTATGTCCTTCATGGAAAATTGTCCATTCAAATATTCCTTTACCCCTCCAGAAATTTCACATCATTCCCTATCAATAATATGTCATCCACATATAGTACTAGGAATGCCACAGAGCTCCCACTCGCTTTATTATAAACACAGAATTCTTCTTCATTTTGGAAAAATCCAAAAGCTTTGATCACCTCATCAAAACGAAGATTCCAGCTCCGAGATGCTTGCTTCAACCCATAAATGGACCGTTGAAGTTTGCATACCTTACCAACATCCTTAGGATCAATAAAACCTTCCAGTTGTACCATATACAACTCTTCCTCAATGTTGCCATTTAGGAACGCGGTTTTCACATCCATCTGCCATATTTCATAATCGTAATAGGCAGCAATTCCTAGCAATATCCGGATAGACTTTAGCATCGCTACTGGAGAGAAAGTCTCTTCGTAGTCAACTCCTTGAATTTGTTGGAAACCTTTTGCGACAAGTCGAGCTTTATAGACAGATACGTTTCCGTCTGCGTCAGTTTTTTTCCTGAATATCCACTTATTCTCGACGGCCTTTCGGTCCTCGGGAATATCCACCAAAGTCCATACTTTGTTGGCATACATGGAGTCTATCTCGGATTTCATGGATTCCAGCCATTTCTCGGACTCGGGTCCCTCCATTTCTTCTTTGTAGTTCGCAGGTTCGTCAGGTTCATTTAACATGACTGCATTGACAAGTTGCCCATAAAACTGAGTTTTTACTCGCGCTCTTGATGACCTGCGGGGTACAATAGGATCCTCTTCATCTTGATCATGATCATCATGTATGTCATGATCGTTATGAATATCATGATGACCTTTCTCTTCAGCTCCCACTACGGAAGATGGTTTCGGAACAACTTCCATTGCCATTTCTTCCACTTGGAGTGATTGGTCAATCATCTCGTTGAGGTCTATTTTCCTCCCACTCAATTCTTTCGAAAGAAACTCTTTCTCAAGAAAGCATCCAGTCTTGGCGACAAACGTTTTGCCCTCAGACTGGTTGTAGAAGGTGTATCCAATGGTTTCCCTTGGATATCCCACAAAGATGCACTTATCCGCTTTTGATTCGAGTTTGTCAGGCTGAAGTTTCCTAAAATAAGCCTCACAACCCCAAATCTTCAAGTGAGCCAACTTTGGTTTCTTGCCATGCCATTCCTCAAATGGTGTTGTCTTTACGGATTTGGACGGTGCCCTATTAAGAATGCAAGCGAAAGTTTCTAATGCATACCCACAGAATGACACAGGTAAGTCGGTATGAGACATCATCGATCGTACGCTATCCAATAGAGTTTGATTACGTCGCTCAGAAACACCGTTACGCTGAGGTGTTCCTGTCGGCATAAGTTGTGGTACGATGCCACAAGTCTTAAGATGATTGCCAAACTCGTGACTTAAATACTCGCCTCCTCGATCGGATCGAAGGTGCTTGATTTTCTTCCCGAGTTGATTCTCGACCTCACTTTGAAATTCCTTGAACCTTTCAAAGGTTTCAGACTTATGTTTCATTAAGTAGATATACCCATATCTGCTTAAGTCATCTGTGAAGGTCACGAAGTAATGAAGACCATTGCGTGTTGGGACGTTCATAGGTCCACATACATTTGAGTGTATTATCCCTATCAAGTCTTCCGCACGCTCCATTGTTCCATTGAATGGAGTCCTTGTCATCTTGCCCATAAGGCATGGTTCACATGTGTCAAGGGATCCAAAATCCAATGACTACAGAAGTCCATCATCATGAAGCTTCTTCATGCGCTTTTCACCAATATGACCAAGTCGACAATGCCACATCGTCATGTGTTCTTCGCCATTAGGTTTTAATCTTTTGGCCTCTATGTTATCAATATGAAGTATATCACAATCGAGATTAAGAATGAATAAGCCATTTTTCTTCGATGCATGAACATAAAACACATCATCCTTATAAATCGCACAACCAATTGTATCCGACTTAAAAGAATATTGGTCTCGCTTCAAGCAAGAACCACTAACGATGTTCACACTCAATGCGGGTACATAGTAGCATTTATTCAAAATCAAAACTAATCCCGAAGGGAGACTAAGATGCTTCGTGCCGACCGCCACCACTTCAATCCGGCAGCCGTTTCCCACGCGCATCGTCACTTCATCTTTCATCAAGCGTCGCCTGTTCCGTAGCCCTTGAGAGGAGTTAGAAATATGAGCAACAGATCTTGTATCAAATATACAGGATTTGTTCCCAGTGCTTGTTAAGAAAAGATCAATAACGTGTATATCAAATATACCTTTATCTCTTATGACAATCTTGCCAGCCTTCTTATCCTCTAGGTACTTGGGGCAGTTGCGTTTCCAGTGACCATCACCCTTGCAGTAGAAGAACTCAATGCCGGTCTTGGGTCCAGGTTTGGGTGCCTTACGAGGAGTGACAACTAGCTTGTCACCCTTCTTCGGGCTTCCCTTCTTTCCCTTCTCCTTCTTGCCAGACTTCTTGAATTCAACGGTCTTGTTGACCATGAATACAGCATGCTCCTTCTTGATCTCAACCTCAGCAGTTTTCAGCATGGCGAACAACTCAGAAGGGGTCTTATTCATCCCCTGCATGTTGTAGTTCAACACAAAGCCTTTGTAGCTAGGGGGCAGCGACTGCAGCACCCTATCAACAGCAAGTTCATCTGGAATCTGACATTCCAGAGCATTCAAGCGTTGAACGTAGCCTGACATCTTGACCACGTGCTCACTAACACTTCTATGCTCATACATCTTTGCTGAGAAGAAAGCTTCAGAAGCCTCATAACGTTCAGCCCTGGATTGGGGTGCAAAGACGGCCTTGAGGTCGGTGATTATCTCATATGCACCCATCCTCTCAAAGCGTTTCTGCAGCTCAGCCTCCATGGAGTAAAGCATTCCACTCTGGACAAGGTTGTAATCATCCGTCTTGGAGAGGTAGACATTCTTCTCATTCGGACTAGCGTCTGCTGGTGGTTCGTCACCTAACGCGGCCTCTAGTACGTATGCCATCTTGAGGGGAACGAGGAGAATCCTCAGAGTGCGGAACCAGTTGGTGAAGTTTGACCCATCGGTTTTCAGTTTGTCTTTGTCTAGGAATGACCCTAAGTTGAATGAGGGGCGAGGTGCAGCCATCTACAATGGTTATTTGCAAAAAACATATTTAGACTTTGTTCATAATTGGAGTTCAATCTTAATTAATTCTAAAACTCCCACTTAGTTAAACATCTCTCCAAATTTACTAAGTGATTAACATAATCCTAGTTTGAATGATCGTCCTCGAATATCACACGGCCGACGACACATCTCCCTAGGTAGGCCATCATGCCAATCATATCCGTTATATGACTCATGCTTAATCTTTCAGTCATCCGTATCCCAAGCTCATATCTACATATGTAAAGCCTGCCAGTCGAACCTTAGTGTATGGCTGTTCAGCAAGGCCATATCCGCATATGCTAGGCTTGCCAAACCCAACCTCATGCGATCGCTAATGTATGTATGACACCCGATCGTCACGGCCTGCCTATCATAAAGAGATCCTTCCAGGCGGTGCCCACTAAGGGAGAATACAATCATGGTATTGAGAGAGATTAGCCTATCATGCTGCCGTCGCATATCTAGCATATTAGCAAGACAAGAAGTAAAACTGTAAATCATACAAGCTATGATCCCCCCTTACATGCAAATTAAAGTTAAAACGCCTTCTACTTTATCTTTTGCAAGTTTTACGTGGTTGCTAAGGGCTTTCGAGAGAGAACCGCTTTCTATCCTGCGAAAACAAGCCACAACACCAATCCTGCAATCGTCTCTATTACACCCCTGTCGGGGCCCTCCATTGCAAACGTCTTCGCGTCGCTAATGTTAGAGAGACAGACACCCCCAACCACTTATATGGTACAAGCCATATGTCAAGCGTGGAACCAGTCTCGCGTAAACGCGTAAGGTCGGTCGAGGCCGCTTCATCAGGACATTGCTGCAACGCTAAACGAGTACACGTGGGAGGGTAACAATTGGAGAATTGATGCACACATCCTAGATCAGTTCTATCCGTACAATACATCTACGCATAGCCTTGCTCTGATACCACTGTTGGGGATCGGCGCAGAAAACAAAAAATTTCCTACCTACGAGTCCCGAACCCAAGATCTATGCTATGCTGATGTATGTAACGGAAGGAATCAGTGTTCATACCTTTGAAGACCGAAAGAGGGAAACGTTCCTCGAACGTGGTTGGCGTAGACTCTGAACCTACGACCTCCCTGTCGTGTTGAAGAACCTCCGACGATGAAGTAGCACCACACGTGTAGTGGCTCGCGGGATTATACAAGTACGGTGCAACCGACGTCCCTCCGGGCTCCGAACCAGAAGAGCAGCTGTCACAACCCCACGTTAGGTATGTGCTAGGATTAGCAATTCACTTTGCATCATGTTAAAAATTTCAAAAGAAATCAATTGAAATCAAATTCAAATGCAAAATGGGAGAAGGAACCCCCCCAGATGAATTAATTAAAAAAGCCAGAAATAAATCTTCTCCAAAAATTCATGTTGGATTTTTGAAAATTCTTATAAATGAGTGTGATCACATATCAAGTGATGTGGGACCAACCCCATGCTCAATGATTTTTCAAATATTCAAATAGGACCTTGGATTAATTCAAAAACCCCTATTTGATTTAAGATTCAAATAATTTGAATTTTAAAAAGTGCCAAACTTTGCAAATGGCTAGTATATATTATTATAGGGCCATATAAAAAGTTTAAGCATTTTATAAATTGGTTTGCTATTTAATTAGCAGAGCCAAAAACAAATGTCAGAAGAAAAACAGAAAGAAAAAGGAAAAGGGAAAGTGGTCCACTTACCTGGGCCTCCCCAGCCCAACTCACCGCACCGCAGCCTAGGCCCGCTCCCCAGCTTGTCGTCTTCCCCGACGCGGCAAGCAGCTCGCTGGAGCGCATGCCGACGCCGGCATCAGCTGCTAGGCTGCCTGGCCCCCTCCCCATCGTCCTTATCGCGCCAGGAGACGCACAATGACACACCTCATCATTTCCCCCACTCGCCGCTTCCCCTCGAGCTCCCTGCGCGTTTTCCCCTTCTTCCCCGAGAACAACCGACGTTCACCGTCGCAAGAACTCGCGGCCAACGTTGGAGAAGAGCCCGGAGATCGTGTCCCCCTCGCGCAACGCCTTCGTCCACGCCAAGCCGTCGAAGATGGTGACATGATTGATCAAGGAGCCACCGCAATCTCCGTTTCCTTCTCGCCGGAGCCGCCGCAAGATTTCTTCGATTCCGGCTACCACAGAGCAGCTATGACCGCGCCACTGCCTCCGTTGAACTCACGGTGAGCTCACGGTTCACCCGAGCCATTCCTTCGTCTCCCTCCTCCTCTCTAGCTAGATCCTCCATGAACGCAGGAGCTCGTCGCCGCCATGGTCGACGGCGAGGAAGTTTCCGTGCCCCTTCGACCCAGCCATGGAGTCCACCGTGCTCCTGGTGCTCCAAGGAGTCGTCTGAGCCATCGCGTGCCCAAGCAAACCCACCGCAGCTTCATCCTCGTCGTTACCCTGCCACGGCCGTCGCAAAAGCTCGACGCCGACGATGTTCCGGTGAACCCCCGCGGCCTTGCTCTACTCAGCTTGACGCGGACGTGCTCGAGCTCCCGTTTGGTGGTCTCAGCACACCAAATGGTGGCCGGAGCCGCCGTCCCATGCGTCGCCGCCGCGACAGGAGGTCGCCGGCGACTTTCCGCCGGTGAGATCTACGTGGCCGGCGTGATTAGCCCCTAATCCAACTCCCTGGGCCACTGACCAGTGGGCCCAGGCCACTAACTAATCCCTGGTTAGTTTAAACTAACCGGGTTAGTTAACTAACCCACTGAAAGTGAGGCCCCACATGTCAGCACCCCCCCACGTCACTGTGACGTCATGCCTACGCAATAAACCCTTTTTCCAATTTAAAGAAATTTAGAAAATTCCAGAAAAAGGCTTAAACTTTCGAAATTCGTAGAAAATTCATATTAACTCCAAATTTAACATATAATATATGAAAAATGATCAAGAGAAAATAATATATCCAAATATACAACTTTCAACTATGTTTGAGTTGAATTTAAGATGGGACCAGTAGCATTTGCTATTTGGTTTAATTGGAATTTAATCAAATTAAATTCAAATGCTTTTGCAATTTGAACCTTAGCAACATGCCACATTTCACTTGGACATCAGAGGCATATCATACACATATCAAGATGAGTTACATTGATAAAACAATATCATTTTTAACTTGGCTAAATTGAATTCAAATTGGAGTTTGAATTTGCAATTCATTTGCAATATACTCCATTTAAATGGAATTGCCTCACACATCAGAAGCATGCAAACCAAGTTTCAACCTTCAACCATGTGTGACGAGGGGGTGACCCCACGACTCCTACGGATGAGCCTACCTAGTGTCCATGAAGGCAGAAGGCCCATGAAGATACGGCCTCGGCCCACTAGTTGGCACCGACGTAGGAGTCCTCGACTCACAAGGAAGGTGCAAAGACCTGCCGTACGGAGCAAGCTAGGGTTAGGAAAGTTTCCCTGTACACGTAGATGAACTCCCCGAGACCTAGTCCGGTATATAAGGGCTAGGAGGGGCGACGCCAAAGATATCTAATCTCACCTGTAACCCTAGCCTTGAGCGCTCCAGCCTTGGCCTCCACTGTAATCGCATCTCCCCAATCAATAATATCGAGCAGGAGCGAGCCTTCCTGTTTGCCGACGAGCTATCGTCCAACCTGTGCCTCTCATGACTAACCCAGGGTCCCTGTCAGAACCCTCTCTTAGGTAATGTGCTAGGGTTAGCAAGTCTCTTGCATCATGTTAAAAATTTCAAAAGAAATCTTTGAAATCAAATTCAAAAGCAAAATGGGAGAAGGAACCCCCCCAGATGAATTAATTCAAAAGGCCAGATAAAAATGTTCTCCAAAAATTCATGTTAGATTTTTGAAAAGTCTTAAAAATTAGTGTGATCACATATTAAGTGATGTGGGACCCACCCCATGCTCATGGATTTTTCAAATATTCAAACAGTGCCTTGGAATTAATCAAAAACCCCTATTTGAGTTAAGATTCAAATTATTTGAATTTTAAAAATGTTCAAAATTTATAAGTGGCTAGTATATTATTTTGTGAGGCCATATAAAAATTCTGAGCATTTATTAAAATGCCTAGCTATTTATTTAGCACAGCAAAACAAAAGTCAGAAGAAAACAGAAAGAAAAATAATAAAAAAGAGGGAACCACTTACCTGTCGCCCCAGGCGAAGGCCCAGGCGGCCCAGCCCACCAGGCCATTCTGTCGTCTTCCTCCCGCGCGCCCAAGCAGCTCGGTGGCGAGGCGCCGACGCCGTGGACGCCACCGCGACCCCCACGGGGTTCCATGCCTCCCCAGCTCACCAAAGTGCGCCAGGGAGACGTCTGCATCGCCCTCTCTCACTTTCCCCCATCGCAGCTTCCTCTCGAGCTCCATACGCGTTTCCCCCTTCTTCCCCGAGAACAACCGCCGCTCATCGTGGCAAGAACCCGTGGCCAACGCCGGAGAAGAGACAGAAGGCCGTGTCCCCCTGACGCAGCACCGTCGTCCACGCCAAGAGCCCGACGATGGTGACCTAGGAGCCACTGGAGCCGCCGCAATCGAGCTTCTCTGCTCGCCGGAACCGCAAGTCGCCGTCGATGAATTCGCCGGCCACACAGCTCCTCCGACCGCGCCACTGCCTCCGTTGAACTCACGGTGAGCTCACGGTTCACCCAAGCCTTTCCATCGTCCTTCTCCTCCTCTTTAGCATAATACGCCATGGGAGCCGGAGCTTCTCACCGCTGGGATCCATGGTGACGACCACCTGTTACGCGATCGAGCTCGCCTCGTTGTCCATCGTCTTCGCCGCGCTCCACTGCTTCAATTTCTCCCTTTTCTGCTTCAAGTGGAGCTCCATTTCAAGTTTTACCTCGATCCCGAGCCACGGCCGCCGCTTGGGCTTGACGCCGGCGTCGCTCCGGTGAGTTCCGGCCCCCCTGGTTGGCTCCATTCGATGCGGCGCTCTTCGAGTTCCAGTTTGATGCCACTGGCACGTCAAACGCGTGCCCAGAGCACGTTGCCGTGCCGCGCCGCCATGGCCAGGCCACCGGCGTCAAGCCGCCGGTGGGTTAGCCTTAACCCGTGATTAGCTTAATGCTTAATCCCCCCTGGTGTCACTGACAGTGGGCCCAGCCACACTAATCCCACCCTGTTAAGTTAATTTTAAATCAAATCGTTTTATTTAAACAGTGAGAGGCTGACCAGTGGGTCCCAGCAGTCAGTGGACCCCTGACGTCATGCTGATGTCACAGTGACGCAGTAAAAGCTTTTCCAGAATAAAAAGAATTCAAGAAATTCCAGAAAATCCAGAAAAAGGCTGAAACTTTGGAAATTCATAGAAAATTCATATCAACTCCAAATTTAACATATAATATATGAAAAATGATCAGGAGAAAATAAGCTATCCAAATATCCAACTTTCAACCATGTTTGAGTTGAATTTAAAATGTGATCAGTAGCATTTTCTATTTGATTTAAATGGAATTAAATCAAATTCTTTTCAAATGCTTTTGCATTTTGAACCATGTCAACATATCACATTATACTTGAACTTCAGAGGCATATCATACACATTTCAAAATGATTCAACTTGGTCAAACAATGTCAATTATAACTTGGCTAATTTGAATTCAAATTGGAGTTTGAATTTGCAATTCAATTTGCAATATACTCCATTTAAATGGAATTTCTTCACACATCAAAGCATATACATCAAGTTTCAACCTTCCATCATGTGATTGTGCATAGTATTTACTTTTCTACCTTGTTTGTTGTTTGTCGAGTAGAGGTGCAACCGGAACAGGAGGCTGCCCCCTTCGTTGAAGACCCCGAACCCCCATTGATCATGTCGATAAAATCCCACTTCCCTCTCATGTCTCTCTTATGCATTGTTTAGGATGATTACCATGATGCGTTTCTACCGCATAGATGAACCCATTCCTTTGCATGACCTATCATCTGTCACAGTAGTAGGCAAACCACAATCCTAGAAAATGTAGGAGTTGATTGATATCATGTGGCCCCTGCAATTGTTATTTCTTATTGCATGCTTAGAGTGATACCATGATGATACTGTTATGTGAGTCGGGATGGTAGTGATCATGATGATGTTGGTAGAAAGGTGTTGGTGAATCTACCCTAATACAAGGTGAACGATGAGAGGTTGTGTAGGAGTACACGATGGGTTGTCTCGTTGAACACCGCCCTAAGTCCGAGTTCTTGTGTGGTGATCCAAGATGAAGAGTACAACCACACATTGGGCTCACTGACCCCTCTCAACCTATTAACTCATCCCTTTCGATGTCCAAATGTCGCAATAGTTCGGAGTTCTGGTAGGTCTGTGGCCTGGCTGCTAAGTGAGAGAACGGCTCACCCGAGACCGGCTTATGAAGCACGCACACATCATCTGGGTCTACTTCGGTAAACCGGCCGGGTTCACGATAGTGGTAGCCAACCCAGGTAGGCGGCTTTCTTGGACTAGATAGGCTATGAGGTAACAGTTGTGGTGAGCATCCTCGCTGACACCCCTTGAATGGTGTTGAGATCAAAGGAGGTAACTGATGATCATGTGTGTGTAGCGGTACACCCCTGCAGGGTTAAAAAAAACTATTCGAATAGCCGCGACCGCGGTTAAGGACTGCTAGGAAAGCTTAGCTTGATTATTAGACAACTTGAACCGGTACTTCTAAAACACACCAAGATAAGTGTGTGTGCTATGGCGTGCTTTCTCGTGGGGAAGTCGAGGAAGGCACCATAGTGGTGTAATTGGTTGGAGAAAGTAGTGGACTCGTGTACGCTTCTTACCTCAAGTCTGGTACTCGTAGTTCAGGACTAGCCAAGTCAAAGCTGGCACTTCTGCAAGTGAAACCCCACCTACCTTTACCTTTATACATGTGCATGAGTAGTATAGCTTCAATGTAAGTCTTGCTGAGTACGACTTTGTACTCACGTTTGCTTAATCTATGTTTTAGATGAACCCACTGACCCGGAAGGTGGCTTCTTCATCGAGCTCGACGACTGAAGATCAAGCTAGTCTAGTCCCAGTTAGACGACTGGTTCCCTCGTGGAGGGCTTGTTTTTAAATAAGGCTTCTTAAGCCATTTGTTTTACTTGTCTGTACTCAGGCATACTTTGCTTCCGCTTGTTGTTGTAATGTTGGATCACATGCTTGTGATCTCTGTGTGCACTCTATAAGAGTTATCAATAAAATGTATACTTTCTAGAGAATTGCAATGATACCTACTGTTCATACAAGGCATGTGTGCTGCGTGTATGTTTATAACATGCATGTCTTTGTATGGGTTTTCGAGACCTTAGTTGTGATCTGGCTGGCGGTCTTTCATACACCAAGTGGCCCTTAGATGTGCGCAGCTTGGGGCATCACGATGCGATTGCATGAGACTCCGTCTCGTGCACACTTTGTGGTATGATTGAGCCCGCCCTAGACCCCGACTAAGTGATCGGGTTGGAGTAAGTCTATGTAAGAGTTATGAGATAGTCGATAGTATGGTTGAGGCGACTTGTCTGTGAATATGGGAGTCCATCACCCACATCATTAGACTTGTGTGCGGACGATGAGGACCCATCTCAGTTGATCATCCGGCCTGGATGGGATGCCCCTCACGTACGATGCTTTCCGAGAAAGTTCTGTGCTTGGCCTTGTCTGCTTAGACAAGTGGGTACGGTTCTCGGCTCTCCATATGACTATGTCGTAGCGGGACTTGCATACGCTAACCCCGGGTCCCGACAGACTTGGTATCAGAGCAGGACTGACTGTAGGAATAGCAGCCTTGGCCGAAGTCGAGTCTAGCCTTCTATAGTTATATAGTTACTCTAGGTATATAAGGGAACAACGCAAGGCTTCTTTTTTCTCCTTACCCCCTTCGTTCTGAGTTCTGAGTCACCCTCATCTTATTCTACGGGAAGATAGGACTAGGCTCTCCTCTGTCTGATTAGAACATCTCGTTGTTTGCTTCCTTGTAGCCGTAGGAAAGTTGTGATCGGTTTGTTAGAGTAGTTATGCTTCCTGATTTCTTACATCGTATGTAAGTGTTGTTTCCATGTTGTAAGAAATTGTCTTTTTCTTTCAATTACAGCCGTTATGCTGTCCGAGTCATTCCAAGTTTATCTCATAATCTGATGCATTTGAAAACTCCTTCTTTACGTTTCAGATGGCAGATCTTCCCCCTCAGCAGATTGTTCGTTTGACCAGGTGCCTCGGTGTGCGTGGCCATCCCGCCACGTTGATCGAGATGATGTCCTTCATTGGATACCGATGGTACCCTGAGTACACCGTCGAGGAGCAGTTCCACGAATTCAACCAGACCCAGTTACACTGCATTGTCAGGATCTACCCGCACCACAATGGAGTCACTCAGCCTATCCACTTTGGACATGGCATTGGCATGACAAAGAACATGGCTGTGCAGGATGCTGCATACTCATGTATTACCCTGCTGAGAGAGGAGCACACTATGCTGAGAGAGACCTCGTTCCGCTATATCCCTGCTGCACTTCCAGGAGAAGAGGGATATTACACCGGACTCTGCTCAGATCACTCTAAAGAAGATCCAATACTTCAGATGACTGCTAGGTTTGCTAGTGATCGAGATCGTGATGCACGCGCTCTCCGTTTTGAGCTTCACGCCACCCGTGTTCGTCTGTATCGAGCACTGACACTCTTGGCACCCTTCATGAGTGTTGGATCAGTCGAGTATGATGCTATCTACCCTGTGAGGACTCAGATGCCTTCTCGAGTTGCTTGGCCCGAAATTGGAGGCATTTTTCCACCCCGTGGTCCTTTGCTTCCACCCTACGCTGGACCTAGGCCCCATCCTTTCCCAAATGGATATCAGGGTCCACAGGCCTCCGTGTTTTCCGATGGTCACCTTCAGCTACCGGGATACGCGGGTAACTTTTATGAGGACTACTATGGAGATGGAGATGAGTGAGACCGCCTGTGGTCTTACTTAGTGAGGATGTAGTAGTATCTTAGTATATTGTACGCAAGGTATTCTAAGTTCCAGAGGCTTAGATAAATAATGTATAGGAAGTCATAGTGCCTCTGAAGGATGTATCATCTTCATCACGTTTGTATTAGCTTGGTGCTTGTACTAAAATGATGTATGGTTTGTATGACAGCTTGTGAATATATGGCTTGTATGCTTTTATCACCATGTTGTCAAGATGATTACTTCCTTTGCTCTGTAAACCTTCCAGTACTTCAATACCTTGATTAGATTCTTCCAATCAACTCTGTTTGACTTTGGTTTTCACCTTCAGGATGTCTCAAGGAACCCGTGGCCAGCTTGGTCGTGCCCAGGGTCGTGGGAATGAACAGGAGGAAGGCAACCATCCACCCCCACCCACGATGGCTCAGGTTCTGATGGAGGTTGAGAGGAACCGCCGAGACTCTCACCATTTGCTGGAAGTCATTGCCCGCAACACCACTCAGCAGCGCAACGAGTTGGTGTCTTTGAACGACTTCATCCGGCTTCATCCCCCGGTTTTCAGTTACTCCACCGAGCCCCTTGACGCCGATGACTGGCTTCGCAGCATCGAGAGGAAGCTCCAGGCAGGCCATATTGAAGATGGCGACAAGGTCAGCTATGCCACCTATCACCTTGAAGGTGCAACTAGCTCTTGGTGGGAGAACTTCCTGAACATGCGTCCCGTTGGACCTCCCGCATCTTGGGATGAATTCTGCACTTCCTTCCGTGAGCACCACATTCCAAAGGGTCTTATGGACCGCAAGCGTGAGGAGTTCTGCAACCTCACCCAAGGCAGAAGGACTGTTGACAAATTTAGTCGTGAGTTCAACCGACTTGCTCGTTATGCTACTGAAGAGGTCTCCACCGACGCCAAGAAGCAAGAAAGGTTCCGTCGTGGACTAAATTCTGGACTCCGTCGTGAGCTCAACCTACATGACTTTGCCACCTTCCAGGTCCTTGTCAACAAGGCCATCAAGGCAGAGGACATGAACAACCCCAATGACTTTCGGAAACACCCTAGAGACGATGGATCATACAGTTCCGGCTCCCAGAAGCGCAAGATCTGGATCCCCAACAGTATGTTTCGCCAGAACAACCCACCGAGGCCATCCTATGTGGCGCCTCGTCCACCAACTCAGTTCCACCCAGCTCCACCAAACAACCCAGCTCCACGCACTGTCTTTGGAGCCTGTTACAAGTGTGGTCAGGAAGGCCACTACTCCCGTGAGTGTCCCCAGAACCAGCTCCAGAATCAGAATGCTCCACCCCGTGCCGGAGGCAACAACAATCGTCGTGGAAGCCACCCCAGAAGGTCTACACCGCCAAACCCGCTCCTCCCGCCACTCGTGGACGTGTGAATCAGATTGCCGCCGAAGAGACTGACGACACCACTGACATCATTCTTGGTACGCTCCTAGTCAATTCTGTTCCTACTTCCGTTCTTTTCGACCCAGGGGCATCTCATTCATTCATGTCGGAAAGTTATGCACTTCGTCATGAGTTATCTTTTGTTGAATTGTCCACCCCAATGATTATCAAACTCCAGGGTCAAGATGGAAAACTAATAGAGTAGGCCATGGTAATCAAATTGCAATTGAGGGTTTAGTATTCCTTGCTTCACTCATAGCCCTCAAGTCTTCAGACATTGATGTCATCCTTGGCATGGATTGGCTATCAAGACAAAATGCCTACCTTGATTGCAGAGGCAAATCCGTGAAACTCACCCACCCTTCAGGCAAGACCGTCACCTACACCTCACCCAGAACAAGAACCCAAGTGCATTCTTTGAATGTACTTCCCCTTCCCGACCTTGAAGATGTTCCGGTGGTTCGTGACTTCCCGGATGTCTTTCCTGAAGAGCTGCCAGGAATGCCACCCGACAGATGTGTAGAGTTTATAGTGGATCTTGTGCCAGGAACCACACCAATTTCTAGACGCCCATACAAAATGGCCCCACGTGAGTTAGCTGATCTTAAAACCCAAATGGAAGCTTTGTTGGAAAAAGGCTTCATCCTCCCTAGCTCATCGCCATGGGGTTGCCCCGTTCTGTTCGTAACAAAGAAAGATGGAACAGAAAGGATGTGCGTAGACTATCGCCCGCTAAATTTAGCGACGATAAAGAACAAGTACCCACTGCCCAGGATCAATGATCTTTATGATCAACTCGCAGGATCCTCTGTCTTCTCCAAGATGGATTTGAGATTAGGTTATCATCAAATAAAAATCCGAAACGAGGACATTCCCAAGACGGCTTTTACTACTCGTTATGGTCTTTACGAGTACACCGTCATGTCCTTTGGTTTAACCAATGCCCCGCCACTTTCTCACGCATGATGAATTCGATCTTCATGGAGTACCTAGATAAATTTGTTGTAGTTTATCTCGATGACATTCTCATTTACTCGAAGAACGAAGAAGAACATGCCGAACACCTAAGGCTGGTATTGATGAAACTTAGAGAGCATCGCCTGTATGCTAAATTCTCCAAGTGTGAATTTTGGCTACCAGAAGTGACCTACTTAGGCCACGTGATTTTTGCAAATGGCATTGCTGTGAATCCCGAGAGAGTTCAGGCCGTCCTCGACTGGACTCCACCTGAATCGGTTAAGCAAGTTAGGAGTTTTCTTGGCCTAGCCAGCTACTGCCGTCGCTTCGTCAAGAACTTTTCTAAAGTTGCAAAGCCTCTAACTAAACTCCTCAAGAAAGATAAGAAATTCCTATGGACTCCCAAGTGCGAGGAAAGCTTTCAAGAGCTAAAAAGAAGATTCACTTCTGCACCCGTACTTGCACCTCCAGACACCAAAAAGGATTTTGAGATCTATTGTGACGCATCAAGGCAAGGGTTAGGATGCATACTTCTGCAAGATCGACATGTGGTAGCTTATGCTTCACGCCAGTTGCGGCCACATGAAGAGAACTATCCTACCCATGAACTT
This sequence comes from Bromus sterilis, assembly GCA_950022295.1. Taxonomy (NCBI): domain Eukaryota; kingdom Viridiplantae; phylum Streptophyta; class Magnoliopsida; order Poales; family Poaceae; genus Bromus; species Bromus sterilis. The sequence continues at coordinate 186,270 of OX465597.1, forward strand.
GAACTCGCTGCCGTAGTTCATGCCCTAACAACTTGGCGACATTACCTCCTTGGTAATCGTTGCGAGATCTATTCCGACCACCAAAGCCTCAAATACATTTTCACCCAGCCAGATCTTAATCTCAGTCAAAGACGCTGGATTGAGTTGATAAAAGATTACGACTTAGGAATTTCTTACACCCCAGGCAAAGCCAATGTCATGGCTGATGCACTAAGTCGTAAATCGTATTGTAACAACCTCATGTTACAACAGTATCAAGTACTTCTTCATGAAGAATTTCGCAAGCTCAATCTTGAGATTGTTCCTCATGGCTATCTTTCTACCTTGGTGGCGAAACCAACTCTTGAGGATCAAATCATAATTGCCCAAAGGCGTGCACGAGGTGTTCGCCGGATCAAGGAGAACATTGCTTGCGGAGTTGCTAAATGTTTCTCCACAGATAGCAAGGGAACGGTATTCTTTGAAAATCGTTTGGTAGTACCTAAGAATAGGGAACTAAGGCAACTCATCCTCAAGGAAGCCCATGACACACCCCTCTCGATTCATCCCGGTAGCACAAAAATGTACCGAGATCTACGCCAGAGATTTTGGTGGACTAGGATGAAGAGAGGCATTGCTCAATTTGTTGCCGAATGTGATGTTTGTCGTCGCATTAAGGCAGAACATCAAAGACCTGCTGGCACACTTCAACCTTTGCCTATTCCAGAGTGGAAATGGGACAAAGTCGGTATTGACTTGATCACCGGATTTCCAAAAACCCAAAAGGAAACAATGCCATCTTTGTTGTCATAGATAGGCTTTCCAAAGTTGCTCACTTCCTTCCAGTTCGCGAGTCTATAACTGCTAGCCAGTTAGCGGACTTGTACGCCTCTAGAATTGTATCCCTTCACGGTGTTCCTTTGGAAATCAATTCTGATCGCGGTAGCCTTTTCACCTCGAGATTTTGGGGAAGCTTTCAGAATGCTATGGGAACTCATCTCTCCTCTAGTACAGCTTTCCATCCTCAGTCTAGCGGTCAAGTCGAAAGGGTTAACCAAATTCTTGAAGACATGCTCAGAGCTTGTGTTATCTCATTCGGAAAGAATTGGGAGAAGTCTCTGCCACTCGCCGAATTAGCTTATAACAATAGTTTTCAATCTAGTCTGAACATGGCTCCTTTTGAACTCCTATTTGGACGAAGATGTCGAACACCTTTAAACTGGTCAGAAACCGGTGAAAGACAATTCTTTGGACCAGACATGATCAAGGAAGCAGAAGAGCAAGTTCGCATTGTACGTGATCAATTGAAAGCAGCCCAGTCTCGTCAGAAAAGCTACTATGATCGTCATCATAGGCAAGAGAGCTACAATCTGGATGAGAAGGCTTACCTCCGGGTTACTCCTCTGAAGGGAACCCAACGTTTAGGTATCAAAGGCAAGTTGGCCCCACGTTACATCGGACCTTTCCGCATTCTTGCTAAAGGTGGAGAAGTTGCCTTCCAACTTGAACTACCCCCGCACCTTTCCCGAGTACATGATGTATTCCATGTGTCCCAACTCAGGCGTTGCTTCAAGGACCCCATCCGCGAAGTCGACCATGAAACGCTTGATCTCCAAGATGACCTTTCTTATCGAGAATACCCCGTTCGTATTCTTGATTCCGCAAAGCGTGTCACTCGTCGTCAGAAGATTAGGTTTCTGAAAGTGCAATGGTCACACCACTCTGAGAGAGAAGCCACGTGGGAAAGAGAAGACCGCCTCAGTGCCGAGTATCCCTCCTTCCTCCCGCAGACTTCTGAATCTCGGGACGAGATTCTGTTGAGTGGGGGCGAGTTGTCAGAACCCTCTGTTAGGTAATGTGCTAGGGTTAGCAAGTCTCTTGCATCATGTTAAAAATTTCAAAAGAAATCTTTGAAATCAAATTCAAAAGCAAAATGGGAGAAGGAACCCCCCCGAGATGAATTAATTCAAAAGGCCAGATAAAAATCTTCTCCAAAAATTCATGTTAGATTTTTGAAAAGACTTATAAATGAGTGTGATCACATATCAAGTGATGTGGGACCCACCCCATGCTCATGGATTTTTCAAATATTCAAACAGTGCCTTGGAATTAATCAAAAAACCCTATTTGAGTTAAGATTCAAATTATTTGAATTTTAAAAATGTTCAAAATTTATAAGTGGCTAGTATATTATTTTGTGAGGCCATCTAAAAATTATGAGCATTTATTAAAATGCCTAGCTATTTATTTAGCACAGCAAAACAAAAGTCAAAAGAAAACAGAAAGAAAAATAGAAAAAAAGAGGGAACCACTTACCTGTCGCCCCAGGCGAAGGCCCAGCCCACCAGGCCATTCGGTCATCTTCCTCCCGCGCGCCCAAGCAGCTCGGTGGCGAGGCGCCGACGCCGTGGACGCCACCGCGACGCCCACGGGGTTCCAAGCCTCCCCAGCTCACCAAAGTGCTCCAGGGAGACGTCTGCATCGCCCTCTCTCACTTTCCCCCATCACCGCTTCCTCTCGAGCTCCATACGCGTTTCCCCCTTCTTCCTCGACAGCAGCCGCCGCTCACCTTCGCAAGAACCCGTGACCAACGACGGAGAAGAGCCAGAAGGCCGTGTCCCCCTGACGCAACACCGTCGTCCACGCCAAGAGCCCGAGGATGGTGACCTAGGAGCCACTGGAGCCGCCGCAATCGAGCTTCTCTGCTCGCCGGAACCGCAAGTCGCCGTCGACGAATTCGCCGGCCACACAGCTCCTCCGACCGCTCCACTGCCTCCGTTGAACTCACGGTGAGCTCACGGTTCACCCGAGCCTTTCCATCGTCCTTCTCCTCCTCTCTAGCATAATACGCCATGGGAGCCGGAGCTTCTCACCGCCGGTATCCATGGAGACGACCACCTGTCACGCAATCGAGCTCGCCTCCTTGTCCATCGTCTTCGCCGCGCTCCACTGCTTCGATTGCTCCCTTTGCTGCTTCAAGTGGAGCTCCATTTCAAGTTTTACCTCGAGCCCGAGCCACGGCCGCCGCTAGGGCTTGACGCCAGCGTCGCTCCGGTGAGTTCCGGCCCCCCTGGCTGGCTCCATTCGATGCGGCGCTCTTCCAGCTCCAGTTTGATGCCATTGGCACGTCAAACGCGTGCCCAGAGCACGTTGCCGTATCGCGCCGCCGTGGCCAGGCCACCGGCGTCAAGCCGATGGTGGGTTAGCCTTAACCCGTGATTAGCTTAATGCTTAATCCCCCCTGGTTTCACTAACAGTGGGCCCAGCCACACTAATCCCCCCTGTTAAGTTAATTTTAAATCAAATCGTTTTATTTAAACAGTGAGAGGCTGACCAGTGGGTCCCAGCAGTCAGTGGACCCCTGACGTCATGCTGATGTCACAGTGACGCAGTAAAAGCTTTTCCAGAATAAAAAGAATTCAAGAAATTCCAGAAAATCCAGAAAAAGGCTGAAACTTTGGAAATTCATAGAAAATTCATATCAACTCCAAATTTAACAAATAATATATGAAAAATGATCAAGAGAAAATAAGCTATCCAAATATCCAACTTTCAACCATGTTTGAGTTGAATTTAAAATGTGATCAGTAGCATTTGCTATTTGATTTAAATGGAATTAAATCAAATTCTATTCAAATGCTTTTGCATTTTGAACCATGTCAACATATCACATTATACTTGAACTTCAGAGGCATATCATACACATTTCAAAATGATTCAACTTGATCAAACAATGTCAATTATAACTTGGCTAATTTGAATTCAAATTGGAGTTTGAATTTGCAATTCAATTTGCAATATACTCCATTTAAATGGAATTGCTTCACACATCAAAGAATATACATCAAGTTTCAACCTTCCATCATGTGATTGTGCATAGTATTTACTTTGCTACCTTGTTTTTTGTTTGTCGAGTAGACGTGGAACCGGAACAGGAGGCTGCCCCCTTCGTTGAAGACCCCGAACCCGAACCTCGTCAGCAAGGCCAGCAAACCCCCATTGATCATGTCGATAAAATCCCACCTTCCCTCTCATGTCTCTCTTATGCATTGTTTAGGATGATTTCCATGATGCGTTTCTACCGCATAGATGAACCCATTCCTTTGCATGACCTATCATCTATCACAGTAGTAGGCAAACCACAATCCTAGCAAATGTAGGAGTTGATTGATATCATGTGGCCCCTGCAATTGTTATTGCTTATTGCATGCTTAGAGTGATACCATGATGATACTGTTATGTGAGTCAGGATGGTAGTGATCATGATGATGTTCGTAGAAAGGTGTTGGTGAATCTACCCTAATACAAGGTGAGCGATGAGAGGCTGTGTAGGAGTACACGATGGGTTGTCTCGTTGAACACCTCCCTAAGTCCGAGTTCTTGTGTGGTGATCCAAGATGAAGAGTACAACCACACATTGGGCTCACTGACCCCTCTCAACCTATTAACTCATCCCTTTTGATGTCCAGATGTCGCAATAGTTCGGAGTTCTGGTAGGCCTGTGGCCTGGCTGCTAAGTGAGAGAACGGCTCACCCGAGACCGGCTTATGCACCACGCACACATCATCTGGGTCCACTTCGGTAAACCGGCCGGGTTCACGATAGTGGTAGCCAACCCAGGTAGGCGGCTTTCTTGGACTAGATAGGCTATGAGGTAAAAGTTGTGGTGATCATCCTCGCTGACACCCCTTGAATGGTGTCGAGATCAAAGGCGGTAACTGATGATCATGTGTGTGTAGCGGTACACCCCTGCAGGGTTAAAAAAAACTATTCGAATAGCCGCGTCCGCGTTTAAGGACTTCTTGGAAAGCTTAGCTTGATTATTAGACAACATGAACCGGATACTTCTAAAACACACCAAGATAAGTGTGAGTGCTATGGCGTGCTTTCTCGTGGGGAAGTCGAGGAAGGCACCATAGTGGTGTAATTGGTTGGAGAAAGTAGTGGAATCTTGTACGCTTCTTACCTCAAGTCTGGTACTCGTAGTTCAGGACTAGCCAAGTCAAAGCTGGCACTTCTGCAAGTGAAACCCCACCTACCTTTACCTTGATACATGTGCATGAGTAGTATAGCTCCTATGTAAGTCTTGCTGAGTACGACTTTGTACTCACGTTTGCTTAATCTATGTTTTAGATGAACCCACTGAACCCGAAGGTGGCTTCTTCATCAAGCTCGACGACTGAAGATCAAGCTAGTCTAGTCCCAGTCAGATGACTGGTTCCCTCGTGGAGGGCTTGTGTTTAAATAAGGCTTCTTAAGCCATTTGTTAAACTTGTCTGTACTCAGGCATACTTTGCTTCCGCTTGTTGTTGTAGTGTTGGATCACATGCTTGTGATCTCTGTGTGCACTCTATAAGAGTTATCAATAAAATGTATACTTTGTAGAGAATTGCAATGATACCTACTGTTCATACAAGTTATGTGTGCTGCGTGTATGTTTATAACATGCATGTCTTTGTATGGGTTTTCGAGACCTTAGTTGTGATCTGGCTGGCGGTCTTTCATACACCAAGTGGCCCTTAGATGTGCGCAGCTTGGGGCATCGCGATGCGATTGCTCGAGACTCCGTCTCGTGCACACTTTGTGGTATGATTGAGCCCGCCCTAGACCCCGACTAAGTGATCGGGCTGGAGTAAATCTATGTAAGAGTTATGAGATAGTCGATAGTATGGTTGAGGCGACTTGTTTGTGAATATGGGAGTCCATCACCCATATCATTAGACTTGTGTGCGGACGATGAGGACCCATCTCAGTTGATCATCCGGCCTGGATGGGATGCCCCTCACGTAAGATGCGTTCCGAGAATGTTCTGTGCTTGGCCTTGTCTGCTTAGACAAGTGGGTACGGTTCTCGGCTCTCCATATGACTATGTCGTAGCGGGACTTGCATACGCTAACCCCGGGTCCCGACAGTCCCTGACCATGGGATTTTCCGGGGTTGATCCCCGTCAATTGGCGCCGTCCGTGGGGACCGCGTAGGTTGGGAACGCGATCTCGGCGGCCTCATCATCATCAGCACTCATCGACTCGATGGCTCCGGCAAGATCCAACCTGTTCGAGTCCCTCGGATTCACGGCCCACCTCCCGGCCCTCAAGCCAGCCTTCACCAATCTACACTCCGGCGTCAATCTGATCTTCGGAGCGCATCAGATCTACATCAACCATTGGGGTACCCTTCGCCTCATCGACGGCACCCGTGCACCCACGGGAACACCTGCAGCAACGACCATAGCGGACGCCGCCCGCACGGCCAACCTATCTGGCGGTTGTAGCTACCCACCCAACTCACGGCTCCACGCTACTCACGACCGCTCGAGTGAAGTCCCAGCATGGAGAAGCACGATCGCACGTATCAGCAAGGAGACGACAAGGACACCATCACAGGTGTTCATGGCAGAAGTTGGTGCATCACCGTCAGGTAACAACGGACGAATCGACGACCCGGGCACTCGTCAAGACACCCCAACCACCAATAGGGCGGCAGGTCCCGGCAACACCAGTCGGATTGTCGTACAGCTAGGAGAACCGGGGACCATACCAAAGAAAGTCCCGGTGGAGCAAGGGCCCAGCGATCATAAAAGCAGTCTGCCGCTAAGCAACAAACAGCAAGCACACGACCAAGGCAGCCAGCCATCACGCAGCAGGCAGCAAACCCCGGTTGCAGCGGCGGGCGAACCACCCAAAGAAAAAATATACTTGTCCAAGGAATCAATGGCAACGGTAAAGGAAGCAGTCGCCCATGGCGGGTTACTACCATCAGATGCCTTAAGAGACGAGCTAAGGGCATACAACAAGCTAGCGGGAGAGCTAACCAAGCAGATGAGACAGTGGCGCCTAGCCATGGAGAAGCAAGAAAAAGCGGAAACCGAAAGGAAAAGCAGTCGCAGACAATCTCCCAGAAGTGACTCACCAGGCCACGACTCTCTCGTCCGCAATATATCGAAACTCAACAACCTGCGGAAGACAGAAAGGGCGAGAGTAGTGCGGAAACTGGAAGACGACTTCAGATCAGAGGAGGACGACGATGAAGAGGAGCCTCTCACTCCGGCAGAAGCACTCATAAGCGCCCAAGACTACCTGTCCTGTGCCAAGAAAAGCAGAAAGGGCAAAACGGATCGCTACACTTCCATAGCTCTGTAGATAATGAAGGACGCTATCGACGCCTCGGTACCTAAGAAATCCAGCGTAAAGCGGCAGACTCGCGAGAGGACACTAGACAGGGACCCCAGTTCACCGGACGACGACGACGACAACAATGACGACAGGCGCAGGCGCCCGGACAAGCACAAGAAACACGACATCGACGACAACAACAGGCGCCGCAGCACTCGGCGAGATGCGTGAGACGACATCACGCAGAACAGAGTCAACCTCAGCAGGCGAAGACGCGCAACACGCGAGGAGTACTCGGAGGAAGAGGCTTCCGACGAACAAATCGAGCAATGTGGAGCACTCTACTTCACACGTGCCATACATGAGACGCGTATGCCCAACGGGTTCAAACTGAACTCCACTACACTAAAGTACAACGGACTCGAGGAGCCTGAGGCATGGCTCGATGACTACCTAACAACAGTCAAGTTTCAAAGAGGAACAAATGTCACGGCAATGCAGTACGTACAGCTCATGCTCGAGAGCTCCGCTCGACATTGGCTGAAAAATCTTCGGCGCGGATCCATCAGCTTCTGGAGCCAGTTCCGAGGAGCCTTCATAGAAAACTTCAAATCAACATACAAGCGACCAACCTCACTCGAGGAGCTGCGGGCATGCAAACAAGGAATGAGGGAGGCCCTGCGAGCATACATCCAGCGATGGACGATACTCAAGAATTCATCGGAAGACATCTTGGACGAAAGTGCGATCTACGGATTCAGGCGAGGTCTTCAGTGCGTTGAATTCAAGGAGCAGATCGGACAGATGAAAGTCCAAACACTCGCACGGCTTTTAAAACTAGCCAACAACTGGGCGGACGGAGAAGACTCCGTTCGTAATGAAACAGAAACCCACACTGCACGATCAGAGTACGACTACGACTACAACGGAGATAGAGGAGACGACAGAAGAAGGAAGCGACCCAGACGGAACTTCTACAACGGCAGAGGACCTGACATGGTCGCCGCCGGTTTCTCAGACGATCGGAACGGCAGGCACCGTGATGACAACAGACCACAGCGTCGAGAAAACCCAGAAGAGGAGCCCCAGGCTCAGCGCGACGGCACTCACGCATTCCGCTCTGCCAAAGAACAACGCGATGTACCATGCTATATACACGGATTCAGAAACGAGCGAGGAGAGCTCAAATCATCCCACACCCTCGGGAATTGTAGAAGCTTCAATGAGTTGGCCGAGGAGAAAAGCCGCTCCGCGGTCGCAGAAGCACGACCACTCGCAAGCATAGCAGTTGGGCCAGTCGCCCATGGTGCGCCACCAGCCCCCCCTGTGCCAACAAGACATAGGGCCTCCATCCAGGAACAGCAAAGGACACCAGAAGAAGAAAACCAATACCCAGAAGCCCACGGGAGGATCTACATGATACAAGAAGGCAGACCTTCCAACAGGAAGCAGAAACAAGTCACCAGACAAGTCTTCCTAGCAACCTCCGCACACCCGGCCGTCCCAGAGTACCTGCGCGGGTCGGAGACAGAAATCTCCTTCTCCCGGGACGACCACCCGCCAGTCGTTCCCTAGCCAGGGCACGCCGCACTAGTACTCGAGTCCAGAATCGGAAATTACGACATGTCGCGAGTATTCATGGACGGCGGCAGCGGGATAAACATCATCTTCACCCGAACACTCGACGACAGGCTCATCCAAAACAACACACTCAAGTACTCAGGCACAACCTTCCACGGGATCGTACCAGGAAAAGCAGTCTACCCCCTCGGAAGGATAAGCCTGGAGGTAGTCTTTGGGAACGCGACAAACTTCCGCAAGGAAACACTTGACTTTGAAGTGGTCGACAGGAAGTCGCAATACCACGCAATCCTCGGGCGACCAGCTTTCGCTCGCTTCATGGACGTACCCCACTACGCCTACCTCAAGCTGAAGATGCCAGTCCCAAACGGGGTCATCACAATCAGCGGCAGTTTCATGTGATCCGACCGCTGCGACAAAGAATTCCACAAGATAGCAGAAGCATTCGTAGCCCACCAAGGCAGCGGGACCACGGGAATCCCAGAAGAAGCGCTCCCGTAGAAGGAAAGGAACATCGCCCGAAGAAACCCGGCACGGGGAAACAAAGCTACCAGGCCCTTAAGGCCACCACATCATCGCTCTAAGTAAAAGGGACCTGTCCTCAACAGAGCCCTCCTACTCTTTGTAAAAGACAGCAGGAAAGATATTACATAAATGTGTTTCCTCAAAATTTCTTGGCACTCGGGGGCTCGCCGAAGCAGCCACCCCCCGAGGCGTCCTCCGCAATCGCGGCACACTAACTTGGCACTCGGGGCTCGCCGAAGAAGCCACCCCCCGAGGCGTCCTCCGCAATAGCGGCACACTAACTTGGCACTCGGGGGCTTGCCGAAGCAGCCACCCCCCGAGGCGTCCTCCGCAATCGCGGCACATTAACTTGGCACTCGGGGGCTCGCCGAAGAAGCCACCCCCCGAGGCGTCCTCCGTAATCGCGGCACATTAACTCGGTGCTTGGGGGATCGCCGAAGCAGCCACCCCCCGAGGCGTCCTCCGCAATCGCGGCACATGAACTTGGCCTTCGGGGGCTCGCTGAAGCAGCCACCCCCTGAGGCGACCCCCGCAACTACAAATGCAAACGACCCTCCAAGACAGCATATATACAACCAAAAAGAAGCATATACAACGAAGGGAAGCACCTAATCTTTAGGCTCCAACTTCGCCTTAATAAGTGCACCACTACTGGAATCTGCTGGTTTGCCGTCAGCCATAGCTGACGGCAAAGGCCACTTTAACCGACGGCAAAGGCTTTGCCATCAGCTTGAGACTGGCCACGAATTTATCGGCAAACAGGTTCTTTGCCGTCAGCTGGAAATCGACCGACGGCAAAGTCTGTGCCGTCAGCTAGGGAGCCGAGGCTGACGGCATAAACCGTTGACGGCAACGACCTAAGCCCAGTCCCGTTAGGGGGTTAACGGCAGGCTTTGCCGTCAGCTGGAGTCCAGCTGACGGCAAAGCTGCTGCTTGTGGGCCATGCTTGCCTGGGGAGCTGCGATCAGTGCCACGTGGGGTCCTTTCCCTTTGCCGTCAGCCGTTGTCCAGCTGACGGCAAAGCTGACAACCTGGGACATTTGGTCGTCCCAGAGTTGCCAGATTTAACAGTTAGCTGCCACGTGTCCTTCTTTGCCGTCAGCCCACCGATGGCAAAGGCTTTGCCGTCAGTAAGCTGACGGCAAAGACTCTCTCTGTTTTTTTTAATTTAATTTCTGTTAATTCCCTGAAATTTTCAAACAACAATATAGATAACACAATTAATATTCTGCCAGGCCCTAAACAGCACCACAAGTGCATCACAAAGCATCGCAAAGCATCTAACAACATCACAAAGCATAACAATATAAATAACACAAAGTGCAAACAACAAAGATGGCATCACAAATCATCGCAAAGAATCCCAAGTGCATCCGCAAGTACAAGTGCATTACAAAGTGCATTACAAAGCATCTAAGACTACAACTAGCTAGAGTCCCTGGAGCATCCATCCATGTGCCATGCTGCTTTATCAAAATCTGCATAATGAGAAGAAGAAAGAATTTAGCGCTAAGTAATTAGAAGAACAAGAAGAAGAAGACAAGAACAAGAACAAGAAGAAGAAGAAGGACACAAGAAGAAGAAGAAGAAGAAGAAGAAGAAGAAAAAGATGGAGAAAAAGAAAGAAGAGAAAAAGGAAGAATAAGAAGATTTGTTTCTTCTTAATCTATCTTTTTCTCCTCTTTCTTCTTCTCTTATTTCTTCATCTCTTCTTTGTTCTTCTCTTCTGTTCTTCTCTTATGGTTTCTTTTGAAAATTTCTAAAGTAATTATGTCATTTTTGAGCTCTAATATCAACTAATTATGCTATTTTTGCCTAACTAGAATTTACTAAGCTAACTACAGCATGGCATAGTCTAAGTTGAGCTAAGCATGTCATTTTTGAGCTCTAATATAAACTAATTATGCTATTTTTGGTGTTATCAAGTAATTATGTCATGTTTTTACCAAATAAGCAAAGTCTATGTCATTTTGTAGGTAAGTAAGCTAATTATGTAATTTTTTTATGTAATTAAGCTAATTATGCAATTTTTTGCCTAACTAGAATTTACTAAGCTAACTAAAGCATGGCATAGTCTTAGTTGAGCTAAGCAATAAGAAAAAGAAGGAGAGGAATAACTAACAAATGCCAAGTCACGGAGGAGAAGCACCATCTCGGTTGGTCGCCGGGTTGGTAGGGCTCTGACCGGGAGAGGGATTGTGGGATGCGACTCTGGAATGATGCTGCAACAAGGCAAGAGTTGAAATATGTGGTTAGCATGGCAACATACAACGATATAAGTCCGTGCAAGGTTGGTCATTGAAAGGGAACTCACCGTTCCCACCGGAGAAGGCATCGGCGGAGGGGGTGGCAAACCTTGCTTCTCACACATAGCCTGCAAATTAGTTTTCGAGAAGTCAAAGAAATAGTCTTGTTGCTTCTCACACATAGCCTTGCTTCTCACACAACTGACTTACCGCAACGAAGTCGTGCATAGCCTTCGCATGGGCATTATTGCGTGCCCTCTCCTCCTCCAGCAGCCTCTGGGTATTCCGGTCCCTCTCCTCCAACAAGAGTCTGGTGGCCTCCCTCTCTTTCTCAAGTGCGGCCTGCAACCACTTCTCGTCATCATCCATCCAGGGTCAAATGAACTAAAGAAATAATGAAGGAAAACTAACCTCGATGGCAAGGTCAACTAGCCTCGCGCGCTGCCGTATTACAGGAGCCGAGCTAGTTTGCCTCGCCTTGATCTGAGAGAGAGACTGAGTGATAGGGACGAAGCCATCACACATGGCCAGCGTGCCATGACTCTTACCGCCACCAGAGATCATCAACGCCTCCCCATCCATAGGATTCAGGCTCGGGTCAAAGTCAGGGCCGCGCAGTTGTTTGACAACCTGAGAATAAGACGTCATCTTGTTGTAGGCAGACATGCTTCTGTACGACGATGACCCGTCCGCCTCAGAATATGGTGTCGCCGTCTTGTACGAGCCCTTATGGGCCATGCCAAACGCGGCGTATCCCTGAGGCTCGGGCTGGTTATGGTGTTTGGCCTACAAGAAAAGGCAAAGAGTTAGTACAACAAAAATAATGCACAAATGAATTAATGATGAAAGAAAACAAGGCACACATACCCATTTTTTGGCGTATTGCTTGATGTTGGCATTTCCTTGGTGGTGTGGCACACCAACCAATTGGGCACGACGCTCCTTGGCCACATTGTGGGTGGTCAACCAAGCCTCTGTGCACCACTTGTCCACTATCATCTCCCAGCAATCCATCTTATCCGCCAACCATCTCGGGGGCACCTATGAATGAAACTAAGTATTGTAACTAGCCCTAACATAACTAATAAAGAATGTAACTAAGGAATCTACGTACCTCCATGTACTCGGTCTTATCAGGGAAAAGCTTTCGACATTCAGCCTTCGTCTTCGGCTCGTTTTGCTTGGCGTACCAATCTCGAACGGCCTGAACACGCATCTCATGCCTTGTGTTATTCAATAATCTCTTGCACTCTTTCTCGAGATTCTTCTTGGCCGCCTCCTCCGTCCCCTCCTCGACCCTATGGTAACTCTGCAATTATGCCATATATATGCACAGATGAATAGGAAATAACAAGATATAACATTGGATATTGTATACTTATTATTGGGTAAAATAATAGTTACCCAAAAATCAGCCAACACCTTGTCGGCCACGCTCGCGCAAACAACACCGTTCATGTGAGTGTTTTCCGGGAGCACCGCGGCTTGGTAGTGCTCCCACTTGAGTCCTGTCTCGGGAACCATACCCTCCCCGGGCAACTGCACTAGCCCGGGAAAGTGCTCCCTAAGCAAAGCACCAAGGAGGCAGTTTGGATTCCGGGTATTCTCCGGGTAATTCCACCCCCTGCATAATGAGAAGGCAAAGACATTAGCTACTTTGTGGAAAATAATGATATAAGGTACACAATAGACATCAACTTACTTCTCGCCATCTGGCGAAATCAACGCCCTGTGCTGCAACTCTAATCGGTCTGGAACTCGTGTCATACCACGTTGGTAGACCGACTTGCTGGCAGACGGGCCCTCATCCTCCGCCTCAGCCCTCACATCCTCCGCCTCAGCCCCCTCATCCTCCCCCTCAACCTCAGCCTCCGCATCCGCCCCAGCCCCCTCACCGTCCCGCCCCCAACTCCCCCACTCCTCGTGTGAGGGTGTCGGCTCCTGGACGGGAGGATCCTGCATCGGTGTCCGCTCCTGGACGGGAGGATCCCGCACCGGTGACACCCTTGTCTGCAGGGGTGAAGTGGCTGAGACTGAAGTAGCTGAGGGTGGTGGCGACTGGCTCCTATTAGGCAGCCTCCCTTTCCCGCGACCACGTCCTCTGCCTCTCTTCTTTCCTCCGCCTCTCCCACGGGGCTCCTCGGCAAAGCTCTACAACAACTATCTCCGTAGTTGGCCAGGTGCTATCCTCAACTTATCCCCGCCTGCCATGTCTCACCACCTGCAACAATACATAGTTAAATACTTAGTACAAATTCAAAGACAATAATTAAATGAACAATAATAAATACATGAATAATTAAACAATTAATTAAATAATTAAACAAAAATGTTTGGATGCATACAAAGTACTAATAGTCGGGATCATCTGTCTCTTCTCCAAGGTCAACTGAAGCATAATCATCATCAGTATCATACGTGTCGTCATGAATGACATCGTCATCGGGTTCAGGGACATCATGTGGAAGGCCTTTTTGGAACCGATCAAGCATTGTTAGCTCATCCGTATTGGTAACCTCTTCTACTTCCACTTCTTCCTCATCATCACGTGATTCTTGTTCCTCCGTGTTCAGGATGGACGTAGAGCAGTTCCGGAGACGACGTCTCACACCACGTGATTCTTGGAAGAATTCTCCATCATATGTTATTGGGTCAATTTGAGGTTCATAATCCTCTTCGTTTGGTGGAGGTGGTCTAAGATGGGGCGGCACATCGTACACGACATACCAACCTTCCAGGTTCTTAACACTTTGACGACTGTATGGCAGATAGAAAACTTGGGTGGCCTGTTGAGCCACAATAAAGACATCATCACCGCTTAACTTCCTGTCTTGTCGGATTTCGACTAGCCCAATATGTTCATGAGCCCGTCTTGTCTTAGTAGGATCGAACCAATGACATTTGAACACAACAACATTTGGAGGATTTTCACCATAATAATGAAGTTCGTAAACTTCTTCAAGTCTTCCATAATACTCGACACCTCCCTCGCCTATAGCAGAGACACCGAAATTGGTTGTTTTTCGACCGGGCATTGAAAGCTCTTTGCTAGCAGTATGAAAGCGATACCCGTTGATGTCGTACTTCTGAAATGTCCGAACCTTAAAGTCAAAACCATTTGCTATTTGTCTCAATTCATCATCGACTTGCTCATCTGAATTAGCTATTTTTTTGAACCAAGAGATGAAACCGGGATAGGCGCCTCCTGTGTTTTCAAGAAGTTCATACTCGAGAATGGATTCTTTTTCGTTTGCAACACCATTCGAGAACTGTTCGACGTATCGACTGTATCAATTAATAACAGTTGATAGACACAAAACTTGTTAAAAAGTTGCGAAACAATGTATCGAGGACTTACTCGATGTACGGCCGAACTTCTGTTAAGTTGTTCAATATATACATCGTTAGTGTGCGCCACTCCTCGACGCCCAGCAACTTTGATTTTCCCACACCAGAAGGAGCGAGCTTCCCTTTGAAGAGGCTGAGTTTGGATTCACGTCGTTTGGGGTCGCCCACATTGTACCGAGGCTTTGGATTATGCAAGCTGTGCAAAGTGGCATCATAGTGTGCTGTTACGAAGTTTGCCGCCTCCTCGGTAATGAACTCCTCGGCAATCGATGCTTCAATTCTACGTTTATTTTTACATTTTGCTCTAAGTGTCTTCTGCATTCTTTCAGTTGCATAGCACCAACGATTTTGCACAGGGCCACCCAATCTTGCCTCGGTCGGGAGATGCAAAATCATGTGTTGCATCGGATTAAAGAAGCCCGGTGGAAAAATCTTCTCTAACTTGCAGAGCAACTCAGGCGCCAACTCTTCCATGTCATCTATCACGGCACGCGACAACTCTTTAGCACAAAGAACACGGAAGAAATAACTTAACTCTGCCAATACTAGCCATTCAGACTTTGGGATATAGCCGCGCAACATCACTGGCATTATCCGCTCAAGCCATATGTGCCAATCATGACTCTTGAGCCCAAAAATTTTCATTTTTTCAATGCTCGCTCCCCTCGCTAGATTCGCAGCATACCCATCAGGGAACAACAACTTTTGTTGCACCCACAAGAGGATTTCCCTTATTGCTCCCTTCTCGAGATTGTACCAGGCAGGTGGCTTGGACCAATTATTTCTTCCTTTAGGTTGTCGCATGTTTAGTGATGGCCTATCACAAAGAGTCTCCTGGTCAACTCTAGCCTTTGTATTATCTTTGCCCTTATCAGTGCCGAAAAATGTGCCAAGAAGGGCCTCGGCGATATTCTTTTCAGTGTGCATCATGTCAATGTTGTGTGGTAGTAAGAGGTCTTCAAAGTAGGGGAGATCCCAGATGCATGGCTTGTGGGTCCAGGCGTGTTCCTCATTATAACCCAAGAAATACCCTGGACGGTTTGGATCAGGCTCCATAGATTTTAACTGTTCATGAATTTGTGTGCCCGTCAACGCAGGTGTTGCCGAGTGTTTGACAACTTTACCTTTCATGAAATTCTTCTTGTCTTTTCTGAATGGATGGTCCATAGGCAAGAACTGTCTATGCAAGTCAAAGAAGGAATACTTTCCACCCGCCGGCAACCAATGAAACTTAAGAGCTGCTTTGCATTGTGGGCATGGGAACCTTCCATGCACACACCAGGCAACGAAAAGCGCAAATGCCGGCAGATCATGCAACGAGTATTGGTACCAAACATACATTTGAAAGTTCTCTTTCTTAGCTGCGTCCTATGTGTTGACCCCATTCACCCAAGCTTCTTTCAAGTCATCCATCAGCGGTTGCATGTACACACTCATATTCTTCCCTGGATAGTTTGGCCCTGGAACTATCAACGTCAGAAATATGTGCTTTCTTTGCATAATGGACGATGGTGGAAGATTGAGCGGAATAACAAACACAGGCCAGCAACTATATTGGGTAGCCGTCATACCAAAAGGATTGAACCCATCGAGACCGATGGCGACTCGGCAATTCCTTGGCTCTTTAGATTTTTCCGTATGTTTAGCATCAAATGCCTTCCATGCGTCACCATCCGAAGGGTGTACCAACATCGGATCTCCGTTTTCATCTAATTCTTTCCTAATTCCATGTTTGTGCCATGTCATCTGTTTTGCTGTTTCTTCGAGCATGTAAAGTCGTTGAAGTCTTGGTAGGATCGGCAGATACCGTAGAACACTCACAGGGATTTTGATCTGCTTCTTCTCACCTTCACCGTTTTCTACCTCAACATATCTGGAGGACTTGCAAAATGGACAATATGTTTCGTCCACATACTCTTTCCTAAATAAGGCACATCCTTTCTCACAAGCATGTATCTGCCCATACGACATCTTGAGTGCACTAAGGATTTTGTCTGACTCATATAGGTTTGAAGGCATAATATGACCTTCGGGTAGAAACCGCCCAAATAGGGTCATCATTGAGTCAAACAGGTCTCTTCCAATGTTGAATTGGGCTTTCAGAGCCATTACTTGTGCGATGGCATCTAGCTGAGAAATCTTAGTGTGCTCGTGAAGAGGACATTTTGAAGACTCCAACATGGCATAGAAGGCCTTTGCGGATTCCTCCATCTCTTCGTCCTTGTTCCGAGCATCATCAAAATCATTGACCATGTCTTCAATCCCTGTACCATAATCGTCGGTGTGCCAACGCAAAACTTCGTCTCTATTACGTTGGGCCGACTCACCATGAAATGTCCACAAGGTATAGCCGGGAGTAAAACCACGCATCTGCAGGTGTTTACCCATTACATCCTTTGTCTGTCGCGAATAATTCTTGCACTTAGTGCAGGGGCACCATGTTTTTGGCTGGCCTTTAGAAAATGCCGTTTGCAGGAATTCATAGGTTTTGCTCAACCATTCATCGGTCATGTCTTTCTGACTAGGGTGACCGGAGTACATCCATTCATGATCAGTCATTCTGTCAAGCTAGCTATATAGTATCCACATAAGAACAATATAAATTATCAGTTCATCAAGTATGTCAAATTAATTATGGTCATTTTTTAATCATGGTTAAAACATTGGGATGCACGGCATGCACACCTACCAGCTACTAGGTAAAGATGGGTCCTAATCCCACCAGAGTATGTGTAGATTGGGTCATTTTCCCATGCTCTACTCCCGATCCAACGCAAAATTTCGGCAACACCTCCCCGCTGTTCTCCTAATACACGTCTCGGAAACTAACCGAGAGGATGTGTACTCGGAGAACAACAAGGAGGCGCTGTCGAAACTCTGCATCGGATCCGGAACAAAGCATGGAAAAATGACCCAATCTACACATACCCGGGCTGTCCATGGATAACGTTGGACAATTCGAAAGAATCACCGTTATAAATATGCAAATGCATGCATAGTTATAACCGTAACCCTTTCGAACGGAAGACACATATTGGTTACGCAAAGACTTTGCATTTCAATACTAAACTACCTATCTAGATAGTGTCATCGGCACGAAGGCCGGAACAGAGCAAAATAAAGGTGGAGACGGAAGAGTTAACACATGTGCTCACTCTCGAATGCAGTGGAGGTCGTCGAAAACCAAACCCTCGCGAAGGTACTGCACATTTAAATGCAATCAATCAAAACAAATACGCACTCGCGATAACTAATCTAACTAATACCAACATCTAATTGACAACTACAATATTAAAAGTATAAAGCTAATTAATATCACTACTATAAAGCTAATAGTTCTTATTCTTCACATCTCTTCTTCTTTTTCTTTACTCTTCTCTTCTTCTATTTCTATTCTTCTTCTTATTTTCTTCTTTTCTTCATTATTCTCTCCTTGTTCCTCTTTTTCCTTTTCTTCTTATTCTCTTAATCTCCTTCTTCTTCCTTTTCCTTTTCTTCTTTTTCTTTTCATCTCCTTCTCCTCATTCTTCAATTATAATTCTTCTCTCCATCTCTTCATTCTTCCTCTTTTTCCTTTTCTTCTTATTCTCTTAATTTGCTTCCCCTTCTTCTTCCTTTTGCTTCTCTTCTTTTTCTCTTCATATCCTTCTCCTCATTCTTCTATTTTTTTTCTCTCAATCTCTTTCTCCTCTGTTTCTCTTCCTACGTCTACTAACTAAGTACTAGGGTCTTATTGTCTAAATACTAACTAATAATTCCTATTGTCTAAATACTAACTACTAACTAATTCATATATTCTTAATAAATTTAATAACAAATTAACTACTAATTGCTAACTAAATCTTCTATCTACTTCTAAAAGATATAAATAATATAATAAAAATCAACTAAAAAAAGGAAAACAGGGAGGAGAGATTACTCACCGGCGGGGAGGTGCAGCGTGGAGGCGGGGGGGAGGAGGAGGAGCACCAGGGCGGGGGGCCTCGGCGGCGAGGAGGAGGAGCACCAGGGCGGGGGGCCTCGGCGGCGGCGGCGGCAGCTCGGGCTCGGGGCCTCGACGGCGGCGGCTCGGGCGCGGGGGAGGCTTCGACGGAGGCGGTCGGGCGCGGGGGCAGGGCCTCGACGGAGGCGGCTCGGGCGCGGGGGCGGGTTGGTGGCGGTGGCACGGGGAGGTCGTTTGAGTGGAGACAGATGGGCTGGGCGTGGCCACGGGGTGGGGATAACCCCCGGCTTTGCCGTCAGCCGGCTAACGGCAAAGACGGCCATTAGTCTTTGTCGTCGGCCAGCTGACGGCAAAGACGGGTTCTGTTAAGCAGATCTACGGGGTGGGGCCGAGAAGCTGCCTATGCCGTCAGCCCACCTGTGCCGTCAGTCTTTGGGTTCTATGCCGTCAGCCAGCCGACGGCTTAGAAGGGGCTGACGGCAAAGGATCTCTCTGCCGTCAGCCAGGTCTATGCCGTCAGTTTTTTTCCTGGCTAAGGGCATAGAGCCTTTGCCGTCAGCCCCGTGAAAAAGCTGACGGTAAAGACAGAAACTGACGGCAAACTGTGTTTTTCCAGTAGTGCACCCAGATGGCGGTCATTCTCTTCGCAAACTCGCCTCACAACCTGGTGCGCATGCCTATCTACAGCCACGTAGTGCTCATTCATCGGATGATCCCTACCACCTGGAGGACCCTCCACCACCTGCGCAAAATCCACCCCTGGCCAATGACTATGGACCAAGCCCAAAGCATCCTGGGCTCCACAACGAATCTGATGATCCATCACTCGGCGTAACTCGGGAGGCTGAGAAAATACGCGACAAAGCCTCTCAAGGGACGAAGGAACCACCTCCAACGGATAGAACTCAACATGGATACCGCCCAATACCCGCTGGCAGTAGCTGAGAGCTTCAGGTACCCGTTCAACTCGGCGACGAAGCAAAGCAAATGCTCGAGCACGAGCCCCATCCGCCCAAAAGGGATTGCTCGCCTGCACACTAGGATCATCAAGCCGCGACATCTCCGACTGAACGGCCCTCTCTTCATCCCGAGTTCACCCTGCCAGCACTTCGAAAGTCAAAAACTACGATCAAAGACAGAGACGGCAAAAAACCGACCAAGCGGAATCAAGCAACGAAACAGAGGCAAGACTCACCCCGCAGGAGGTCGGACAACTTCACCACCCACGAAGCAAGGCCCTCAACCACGGACTCGGCACGCTCGTGACGAGTACGCTGAACGGCCACGGACCCCTTCAGTCGGACAATATCCTGCTCAGCGTCCTTCAGCCGCAAGCAAACGGACTCATACGCACCCTCGCGAGCGTCATCCTTCAGCGAACTCCACGGACGAAGAAAGCCCGGAGTGGCCTACCGCAGGATGAAAAAAACAAATCAAAAACAGCAAGAGGAACAGCCCTGACAAAATCAGAGGGATACCAAGACAAACTACGTACCTACCAAAGCAGTCGATTGCGCACTAGAACCTTCAACCAAGGTGATCTAGTCCTACGACTAATACAAGAGAAGGTCCATAAACTTGCCCCCCAATGGGAAGGACCATTCATAGTCTCAGAAGTCATCGGAGGTGGCGCCTATAGGCTGAAGAACCCGAAGACAGACGAGGACGTGGGCAACCCATGGAACGTAGCAAACTTGCGACTGTTCTATCCATAGCCCCTATCTGTCGGACATGACTGGCAACTCATGTAAACAGCTTGACCGCAATAAAATAAATGTTGCTCAAATACTGCCATCTTAAAGCACTCGGGGGCTTAAGATTAAAATCCCCCCCGAGCGACGCTATCGCCTACGCGATCTCAAGTAAAGCACTCGGGGGCTTAAGAATAAAATCCCCCCGAGCGACGCTATCGCCTACGCGATCTCAAGTAAAGCACTCGGGTGCTCAAGATCAAAACCCCCCCGAGCGACGCTATCGCCTACGCGATCTCAAGTAAAGCACTCGGGGGCTTAAGAATAAAATCCCCCCGAGCGACGCTATCGCCTACGCGATCTCAAGTAAAGCACTCGGGGGCTTAAGAATAAAGTCCCCCCGAGTGACGCTATCGCCTACGTGATCTCAAGTAAAGCACTCGGGGGCTCAAGATCCAAATCCCCCCGGGCAACTCCATCGCCTACGCGATCTTAATCATCGCCTACGCGACCTTAATCAAAGAACTCGGGGGCCCAAGAGCAAAATCCCCCCGAGCAACGCTATCGCCTACGCGATCTTCTTCATGAGCACTCGGGGTCTCGACAGGGCCACAACCAGATGAAACACTAAGAACTTTTGAAGAAACTTTAGAGGAAGCAGAAGCTCATTTAGTCTTCACCCGATCGCCAACGATCACCTAAAGACTCAGGGGCTACTCCCATCGGGAGCGCTTCCGCGCACCCGATAAACGACGACAAAGGAAACAAAATTTAGCCTACGCCTGACCCTTCGACTCAAGCCACTAGTAGGAAATAGGCTATAGCCGCCAGCTTATTGCTGGCGGACACAAAAAGTTGTACGCCAGTGATAGTATCGCTGGCGTACAGAAATGTGCACACGCCAGGGAAGTAGGTGGTATCGCTGGTGTACAAATGTTTGTGCACGCCGGAGGCACGACTTGCCTCGGGCTAGGCAGCGAGGCTAACTACCACTGGCGTATGGTTGCCACGCCCGCCAGCGCTAGTGCAGTCATCGCTGGCGTACATATTTGTTTGTACGCCAGAAGTAATTTGCCCCGAAATTACTTTTAGCTGAAGGTTCTATTGCTGGCGGGCAATATATTTCGTACGCCAGTGCTAACGTATGTAGCTATGGCGGCCAGTAGAACTGTACGCCAGCGGTAATACTGTGCAATTATTGATGCTTCGGCTGCCACCATGTCCCTCCATTATTGCAACACCATTATTGTTCTTCTCACTAGCTCAAAGTTCCTCCCCTTCCCCCCATCTCCACCACACTTTCTAACCGATTAAAACTAGTTTAGGTGATAGATCTAGCTCCATTACCCTTCTAATTTCCTCTCTACCAAAAGAAATGGCCACAAAAGAACCAAATTTAGCTCCTTTTGGTGTGAATCCAAATATATCATCTCCTAGGTCTAGCTAGATCTATCTACATCTCTCTTCCTCTCCTACATTGCCTCAATTAAGGTGAGGGATCAACATAATTGTGCTATTCTTGTATTGTGCCCGGATATGTGATGATGCATATATATATATATATATGTTATTCTCTTGATGATGATGACGCATGCATATAGTATATGATGAACTTTTGCCGGATATGTGATGGTTCATATATGTACTATTCTTGTATTGTGCAGGAAATGATGTAAATATTATGCCGGAATGTTGATTCATTTCCGTTTCGGAAAATTTTGACACTCTCTTAGTCCTATTTGTAGGAAGTTCATGCCAAATTTTTTCATGAAGAATGATTGTTTTACTTGTCTTGTGATTCTATATCACGTGAAGGCGATATGGCGCCCGGCCGTATGAGTGAACGTGTCGTGAACAAATATTTGAGATACGCTACAGACGACATGATACAAAATAACCGCACGGAGATAAGATGTCCGTGTCGCAAATGAAAAAAAGTGGGCTTGCTGAACCCCTTTTCGGGAGAGTTGCTGGAGCATCTGCTAATACATGGTTTCATGGATGGCCACACTCAGTGGCTTGATGAAGATGATGATGATGAAGTCCATGATGGTGCGGCATATGGTCATGATCAACATGACAATAATAACAATCACAAGCAAGAAGACAAAGAGCCGCCTGATGATCCTCCCGCACATGATGTTGGAGATCTAGAAGATGCTGAACAACACGTAACCGAAGACGATGACATGCAAACACTGCTAGCTTCAGCCGTGCGGGACCCTCATCTCAAAGAGCTTCTTCTAAAGAAGACGACTAACTACAGATCTGCTAGTATAGAGCAAGCTAAGCTAGCACAACTGGAGGTAGACTCGAATACTCCGTTGTATCCAGGTTGTGGATCGGAAGACTCTCGCTTGAAAGTAGCGCTCGATGTTCTCAAAATGAAGGCAAAACACAAATGGCCCGACGTAAGCGTCGACGCTAGCCTGCAATATCGGCAGAGTAAGCTTCCAGAGGGCAACTCGTGTCCTACAAGTTGTGATGAGGCCAAGAAATTCATGTGCCCCTTTGATTTACCGCATGAAAAATACCACGTGTGCATCAATGATTGCTACATTTATCGGAAAGAGGACGCAGACATGTTCACATGTCCGGTGTGCAATGCCGCTGTATACAAGAAAGGGAAGAAAGAACCTCGGAAAGTTGTGTGGTACTTTCCCCTCATTCCCCGTTTGCAGCGGTATTTCGCGGACTACAAGGAAGCAAAGCTCATGCGGTGGCACGCGGACAGAAAAAATGTAGTGTTGAAAGATCCAAAACGGTGTGAAAAGGCAGTTCTGACACACCCTTCGGACGCAAGCCAATGGAGAGCATTAGACGGCGTCGATGCAAGTTTCGCGGCAGATCCGAGGAACCTCAAGTTGGGTGTGAGCACCGACGGAGTGAATCCATACAGCAACCAGAGCAGCACACATAGCACTTGGCCCGTGTTTGTATGGATATACAACCTTCCCCCCTGGTTATGCATGAAGAGTAAGTACATACACATGTGCATGATAATTCAAGGGCCAAAACAACCAGGCAACGACATCAATCTGTATCTAAAGCTACTGAAAGATGAGCTAGACACGTTATGGGAAGGTGTGAACACATGGGATGCCGTCGCAGAAGAATATTTCCCTATGAGAGCCGCCTTGCTTTGTACGGTGCACGACTATCTCGGCCACGGATATGTCGCAGGCCAGGTTTGCCACGGACATTGGGGATGTATGAGGTACATGGATGATCCATCGTTTATGCAGCTTAAGAAAGATCCCGGGTCTTCACAATTTGTCTCCACGGGGCATCGAAGGTGGTTACACAAGGATGACCCGTGGAGAAGGCGTGGAGACCTTTTCAATGGTGAAGATGAGCTCCGGGGACCTCCATGTAAGAGGTGCGGTGAAGAAATATATGAGTTGCTGAATGATTGGGATCAGTGCCCTAAGCCAGGAAAGAAGCAAAAGGCACCAAAACCGCTCCTCGATGTATGGAAGACAAGGTCTGTGTTTTGGGACTTGAAGTACTGGCCTGTTCTCGATACGCCTCATTGCCTTGATCTAATGCATATCACGAAGAATGTGTTCGAGAGTTTGTTTGCCACTCTGCTCAACATGCCGGAAAAAACCAAAGATGGTCCGAAAGAAAGAAATGACCTGATACATCTAGGTATTAGGGAAGAGCTTCACGGGGGAATCGAGTCATCGGATGATGAGGAGACGAACCGACACAAGGGAAAAAAGGTTAAGAAAAATGACTACCACTTCCCCCCATCCTGTTTCACTCTAAGTGAGAACGAGGTCCAACAATTGATCAAGTGCCTTCTAGGAGTCAAAACCCCTTTCAATTATTGTGGGGATAAGCAGATATCTAGACCAACAAAAACAAAGGTTCAGCAGGATGAAGTCTCATGACTGTCATGTGATGATGACGCAAATATTTCCGGTTGAGATTCGAGGGATAATGGACAAGCACGTACGCGAAACTCTTTTCGGTTTCTGTAACTTTTTCGACGTGATCTCTCGAAAGTCGATTACACGGAAGCAACTCACAAGGTTGCAGGAAGAGATCGTTGTGATATTATGCGAACTTGAGATTTACTTTCCACCCGCATTCTTTGATATTTGTGTGCATCTGTTGGTCCATATCGTGGATGATATCATCCACCTCGGACCGGCGTTCCTGCACAACATGATGCCGTTCGAAAGGATGAATGGAGACATCAAAGGATTCGTTCGTAACAGGGCCCGTCCGGAAGGAAGCATCATTCAGGGCTATCTCACCGAAGAGTGCATCTCCTTCTGCACGAATCTCTTGGGCGAAGTCGATGACCCTATTGGCCTACCCAGAAACAGGCACCTTGGCAGGCTCGATGGAGTAGGCCACAAGAATGGCCGGAGGGAATTGCATGTGGACTTTGAAAAACGACATGTCGACTTTAACAGGGCAAACTTCATAGCTCTAAAACACCTTGAAATGGTCGATCCCTGGTGCAAAGAGCACGAAAACATCATTAGGAAGAAGTACATTGACCAAGGTAGGGAAAGGACTGATGGGGAAGTAATCAGAGAGCACAACTCCACTTTCTTGCGTTGGTTCAAAGAACGCCTTATCGCTGATCCACCAATGGATTGTCCAGAAGGCAGACTTTTATATGCTTTGGCACATGGTCCCTCCCCCAACGTTGCGACGTTTCAGGCATGTGATATAAATGGGTTCACATTCTACATGGAAGAAAAGGATAAAAGTTCTGTTTATCAAAACTCAGGAGTTACGATGGTATCCTCAATCGGTAATGAAAAATTAAGATACTACGGAAGGATCGAGGAGATATGGGAGCTTGACTACTCTGGAGAGAAGGTGCCGATGTTTCGTGTCAGATGGGCTAGGAGATCAACTGTCATGAAAGAAAACAAATACTTCACCACCATGGTTATACCCGAAGCCGGTAGCACTTCATCAAGCGTGAACGTCACTGCGCAAAATGAGCCATGGGTATTGGCTAAGCACGTGTCGCAATGCTTCTTCATAACAGACCCCTGTAGGCCTATCCGTATGGTCGCGAGGAGAGGCAAAAGAAATATCATAGGAATGGCTGACGAAGACGACTTCGATATGTTCGGCGACCCAAATATCCAAGATGATGAAGATGACGACGATAGGGCAAAATACACCACAAGAAGGAGCAGAACGACGCTACCTTGGTCAGGTCGTCCGTTCAAAAGAAGTAGTCATGATGTCGGGCTAAATTATGCAACTGCGACAAAAAAAGGCAAGAAAATTAGCAAGCGCTGAGAAAGACGCGCAATGTGTGCGAAGAAACTAGCTAGTATTGATTTCTCTTTTGTATGAGACTACAAACTTGTTGTATCGATGAACTAATATTTGATGACACTCTTATTATATGTACCTCTCTTTTGTAATATATATCTTTGAATACTTGCAATTATGTTATTAAGTCATAAATTTTTTGACCATTTTTATATGAAAACAACCCTTTTAATAAAATAAAGAGAAAAGCAAATATCATCAAGAATAAAAAAAGCAAATACAAAAAAAAGAGCTCTGGCGGCCAACCCTGTAGTACGCCAGTGGTAGGCTCACCTCTGGCGGACGACTAACCACGACCGCCAGAGAAAAGAAACTACCACTGGCGGACACCTACATAAAGTCCGCCAGTGATAGGAGCTTCCACTGGCGGATGCTTATACCTGTCTGCCAGCGGTACTTGTGTACCTGTTGACTATGGGCCAGCCCACCCACCCCGTGCACATCTCTCCTCCACTCCACTCCTTCTCTCTTATCTTCCAGCCTGCGCCGCCGCCGCCTCCCATCGCCGCCGCCGTCTCCCATCGCCGCCTCCCCGTGGACCACGTGGACACCTCCCGTGCAATTCCACGTCGTCGCGCCCGCGCCCACACCTCCTCCGGTCGCTGCACAGGAGCACGGCGACCCTCCTCTTTGGTGAGCACCCGAGCTAGGGCTACGGCGAGCACCCGTTCTAGGGCTACAGCGAGCACCCAAGGAACGCCGTCGTCCTCTCAACTGAACCGCGCACGGCGACCTCCTCTTTGGTGAGCACTTCTCCCTCTGCTTCCCTCCTCTGCAACCACTCAGTTTCAAGATTTTTTCCATACAAACAAGATCTATGACGTCCTCTCAATTGAATTGATCTCAGTTATGACAATGCAAGCCATGCTCTATGAATGGGTTTTTTAAAACTGAAATTGGATTTAAAAACTATGTGTTTGTGTATCGGTGTATGTCAGTTTGATGCATTTTATATCAAATTCATTCCGTGTTGTAGAAATAGATGATGTATAGAGAATGTGTGGGGGTATTTTTGGGTAGTTATAAGTGCCAAAGTTTATCCTTGTTGCTGATTTTATTTTTGAAATTGGATTTAAAAACTATGTATAAAGTGGCAGCTTCTTTCTGTACACGGGCAAGTTTCCTAGTTAACCAATAAAGCTAGCTACATTTTGCCCTAGATCAAACAACCTAGATCAAAAAGATAACTACATTTCCCTGGGACTGAGCTTCGGTGACCTGTAGGCTACAAGTCACCGCGTGACTTGCACCAACCTAGGCCCTCCATTATTGATCCAACGGATACAAATCATCTACACTTTGCATCCATGGGTGTGTGATTGTTATTTGTACGTAAACGGAGGCACGACCTCATACAAAACAGAGGCATGACTATATAAAAAACAGAGGCACGTCCTCATACAAAACGGAGGCACTTTGTATGAGGTCGTTCCTCCGTTTTATTTGAGGACGTGCCTCCTTTTTTATATAGTCGTGCCTCCGTTTTGTATAATGTCATGCTTCCGTTTTGTATGAGGTTGTGTCTCCATTTTTTATATAGTCATGCCTCTGTTTTATATAAGGTTGTGCCTCCGTTTTGTATGAGGTCGTGACTCCGTTTCTTATATAGTCATGCCTCCGTTTTGTATGAGGTCGTGACTCCGTTTTGTATAAGGTCGTGCCTTCTTTTTTTATATAGTTATGCATTCGTTGTACACGCACTTTTCCATGCTCCAAGATCATCCTGGGCACACGCACTTTCTCTTTCTCTGCACACGCACTTTCTCTTTCTCTTCGTTTTTTATATAGTCGTGACTACACTATCCTGCACTTTCTCTTTCTCTGCACACGCACTTTTCCATGCTCCAAGATCATCATAGGGCTGCTGACCTTGGTGAATGTACAGGGAGAAACCCCATTGTTGTTAGCTCTGTGTGGGCATCTGATAATCACCATTACTCTACTTCATT
Organism: Bromus sterilis; assembly: GCA_950022295.1. Taxonomy (NCBI): domain Eukaryota; kingdom Viridiplantae; phylum Streptophyta; class Magnoliopsida; order Poales; family Poaceae; genus Bromus; species Bromus sterilis. Next base: position 213,957 of record OX465597.1, read on the forward strand.
AGCGTCATGGGCTACTGCCAAAATGGAACAACTCAAGGCCTCTTTGGATTCTAGGATTTCAATCCTTAGGATTTTTCAATCCATAGGTGTCTTAAATAGATGCTACATATAATGTGTTCTTTGAAAATATGAGAAAATCTAGCTTGGCCCAATAAACCTTGGTGGTGGTTTGCTAATGAAGAACTCCCTCCGTTCTAAAATAGTTGTCTTAGCCTACTTTGTACTAGAGTTAGTAACAAATTGAGATAGATTACAAGTTGCACCAAGCTTGTACTACATCACACTCCAACATCGGTTTATGTTCTTGCTGTGGTGGGTGAATCACTCAATACTGAAATGAGCTTGGTAGGAGACTACATAGGGTAGCATTTTGGTATATTTTTATAACCTATTTTGCTACTGTTTTGTTAATTAGGTGGTTATGCCCATTCCTAATATATGTTCTTATATTATAGAAAAGCAAGACGATTCGCCGCACCGCAGCCAGGACGCCTTACCACAGCCCCGTGTGCTCCAACCTTCGAGGTGATCTCTTCATGGCTACTACTTGTGTGTGTGCCCTGGTCTATATGGGTTTTCTAGTGCTGTTGGGTATGTGTTGGTGAATGTGTGTTGCTGGGTGTGTGCTGCTGAGTGGTGCTCTAGCTATAAATGTGCTTGGTGTGGTCTATATGAGTTTTGTGTTGTTGGTTGTGCTGCTGTCTTGTAGCTATATATGCTTTGGTCAAGTTTGCAGGTACCCATGAGGCCTTGAGATTGCCGGAATGTTGATTAACTTCCGTTCCGGCAAATTCGGGTACTTCATATGTCCTATTTTCAGCAAAGGTCATGCCAAAATTTTCCGTGAATTTTTGCATGACTTATGCTAAAAATAGGACATAGCAGAAGTAATATATATATTTTTAGTGCATACTGATTATGAGAAATTTAACTCATTTTTCTACTGTTTAAATGACCTAGTATACACACATGCTACATTTTTATAACTCATTTTTCATTAACCTATCCCACTTACTAGTAGTATTTTTAAATGGTTATAGTGGATGTCAAACAACGATGAAGCCGGTGGTTCTCGGGTACCTGTCGATCCTGAGGAGCATCATCCTTATTTCTCAATGCTTCCGGGTGAACACTTTGACGCTGATCAACATGATGAAGACGGGGATGCGGGCAATGAGACCACTACTAGTGGTGCCGGGGATGGCAACGAGACCACTACTAGTGGTGCCGGGGATGGCAACGCGACATCTGGTAGCGAAGCCAAGCGGCAGCGTAAGGAAAGGGGCCCAAACAAGCTCCGCACCATCCGGGAAGAATTTACGGAGGTGGACCCCGCTAGCGGTTTGCCTACACTTCCTGTTCATGTTGCAAAAGGTTACGGCAACAGCATTGGATGCATCCTTCGAGAACTTGTCAACCTCAATGAAGAGGACTTAAGGTCAAAAAGCAACGAACCTTTGGCCACCCTCCTCATTCAGCGGTTGCACGCGCGATACAAGTTCCCGGAACCCTATAATAACCTTGATATCAAGAAAATTTTGGCGAACACATTCGCCCTAGGAAAGTTCAGCAAAGCCTTGTCCACTTGGAAAGGGTATGTGAGGCAGGAGCTTGATGCGGGTTCCGATTTTGATAAGATCAAGGGCCACTGGCCCTCAATTTCGGAAGAGGACTTCAATGTTTTCAAGGCCAAACATGACCTACCTGCAACTAAGGCGCTTAGGAAGTGGGGGAAAGATATGCATAAGAAGAACGTAGCTCCCCACAATCTCGGAAGCCGTGGTTACCTCGGAAAGCAGCCAGTTTGGGATAAGGAGGACGCGGAAAGGAAAGGGCCGGACCCCTACCCGAAGTTTAAGAACCCGCTCGGAAATCGATTTGTGCGGGCTCAATACCGGGTAAATCCAAAAACCAAGGAGCTAGTCACGAACGCGAAGGTCAAGGACCTTGAGAACAAAATTCGGGAGGAAGAATCATTAGCTCAATCTCAAGGATCCTCAACCCAGGTGCCGTTTGACAACTCTTTTGAAAGGGCGCTAAACAGGGTAAAGGACTTTCCAGTGTCAGCGCCGCCGCATCGTGGCCGTGTGGTGGGCGCCGGACTCAGTCACAAACATTCATTTTACTACCCCGAGACCAAGGAGTCACGAAAGGAGAGGAAGAAGAACGAAGAGAAGAATGTGAGGGAAGAATTGGAGACCGTGAAAGCTAAGATGCCCAACATAATCTCGGCGCAAGTGACACAGACGGTCAACGACCTCCTTCCTACCATGATGAAGTCGATTGCGGAATGGATCGACGGAGGCCGACAAGGGCCTCTCCCAGTGATCACCTTAGGTGCCAGCGGCTCGAATAATGAGCCGCCTATTGTGGAGAATACGACAGCGACCGGCAACACACCACAAGGTGTGAGGGATGAATCGCCGGCCGGCACCGCGCCTCGTAGCAGCCCTTCCATCTCTTACACGTCGGCGGCCGTCCGCGGTGCTTCCTTATTAGACGAGCTCAACGCCTTGACGGTAAATAAGCCCCGCAAAAGTCTCGACTAGTTTAATTTGCGCTTGCTTGCCCCTCTCTAACGCCTTACATGTTTTCGCAGGCCGACGAGGTGGGATGCACATTGCTATTACAAGTTAACAATGAGCTGAAGGACGTGGCAAAGGCACGTATCGTGGCACCACTTAACCGTGTGTTCCACACAGTGCATATGGCCGATACCATGTTTAGGGTTGCATTGGACCGGGTGTTTCCGGGTTGCGCCAATTTGGATCCTTCGACTCAACCCCCCGAAGCCGATAGCAAGTTGAACCTCGAACAATGCTTTTCTTGGCCCATGCTATGGCCTAAAGAACTGATTCGTGTGGACTCTTGTTTCACCACCCCACAGCAAAACGAGCCCTTTGCTGCTCAACCTGCGGATCTTGATCACGACGACAATGATGCTCGTGTCGAAGACTTCCTCGTTGATTACGAGGAAGTATTACCTGCTGCCAGCGAGGGTCCTCTTGATGATACACTTGTCGCCGGTCCGATCCAGGGTCCTCCCTCCTGCCGCGCAGATCAGACAGATAAATTTTGCTCGAGGCGTCTATTCTCTTCTCAAGGAGCGCCAGAAGCAGCCCCCTTCAGCCCTGGTGATCCAGCTGGTCTCAGCCAAGACACACTCAAAGAGGCGCTCCAAGATTCATTTGTGCAGCGTAGCAGGAAGACGACGGGGCGGAAAAGAATTAAGAAACGTGCCTTTGACTCCAGTAGCCAGCCGGTGGAGGGGTGTAGGAAGCCGATACGGGTCCAGGACAAGGTACCCATCATAAACTGGCATCCGATCAATGAGTTGGGTTAACCTATGTTGCCGCCAAATTTTTTAGAAATCGTCACTTCGGGTATGAGGAGCCTCCATAATTCTGTTCTCTATGTGGAGTCGAATCTTGCCAATGATGACAATCCAACATACCCGCTTCTCATAGGAAAGGCATCGGAGGGCTTGGGCTTTGTGGATCAATACCCAGGGGACTTGTTCTTCTTGAGGTTTAATGACATCTTTGACATGTTCCACATGAATGCGCTCCACCCATCCATGGTCCGCCTGGTTGCGCTCAGCTTGGCTCACCAGCTCACCAAAGAGAATATCCCGAATGTCGCTATAATGGACGCCTTCTACATGCAAGAAATGTTCTTGAACAACCCTAAGGGTAAGGTAGCGGCAACGAAGTACATCAAAGATTTCTTCGTGGATCATCCCTCCAAGAACATCTTTCTGATGCCTTACTTTCCTGAGTAAGTCATTCTCGCTTGCAGCCGTAACATGCTTTCGTAGATTTCCTATTGTTAAACTAATCTGAGGCTGATAATCTCTTTGAACCACGAACTATTTTGTGTAGCAACCAATACGGCACCCTCATCGCTCTGGAGCCGAAAGACTCGCTTGCCATATATCTCGACTCGGGGAGTCATCAGAAGTACAAAGACTACAAGCTAATCAAAGATGTTCTAGATGATGCTCTGACTGGCTACTCTTATAGGGAGGGCATCATAAAAAGAAAAAATCAAAGGCGAGGAAAGTACACATTCATACATAAAACTGAGTTCGCCTGCATCAAGCAGGCGCTAGGCAGTACGAGGGAGGCCTGGTACGTCATCTATCATATGCGAGAGTATATAAAGGATGAACAACGACTACAATATTCGTCGTCTCTCGCAAAATGGTGCGATACCTTGGCGGTGTCCTCCGATGCCGAAATAAGACAATAGTTCGGCCGAATTCAGCAAATGATCGCGCGGAAGATCACCATGAATGTCATACATAGCGATGGGGTGTTCTTCTACAGTCATCGTCCACCACCTAACGCTGAAATAGAAGCCCGCTTACATCAACATGGCGATGACAGACCGTTCAACTCATTGCAAGGTTGTCTCCTGTTCCCTCCATTGAAGACGAAGCCGAAGTCGAAGCCGAAGCCGAGAAAGAAGTGAGAGGGTGTGTTCTCTATGCATGTAGCTAGTTTTTTTCGAACAATCGATGAACATGTGTTGTAAACTTTATCTCATGTTGAACTTGTGTACGTATTACATGATGCATGAACTAAGTCTTCTTTTATGCATGATGAACATGTAGCTAGTTTTACATTGAACTAAGTCTTCTTTTATAATGCATGAATGTACACACATCTTCCTTTTTAACTATCTTGTTTAATATTTATATATGTCTTTTATAGATGAAGAAGTGGTATGTGGTGTACGAAGGTAGCGTTCCAGGAGTCTCTGAGCACTGGGAAGTTTGCTTCAAGCAAGTGAACAAGTACAAGGGCAACAACTACAAGAGCTACAAGAGTAAAGCGGAGGCGGAAGCTCGGTACTTGAACTACCGGCAAGGGAAAGAGTGGAAGAACCACCGGATGAAGTCCAACTTCCTCGTGATCCCCTTCTTGCTCATCGTCTTTACCATTCTCTTGTATGCGATACAATGAAGTCCAACTATCGAGATGTAGTTTGTGTGTGATATAATGTAGTGATGTAACTCCCAACTTGTCTATTTTCGGTTTGTGATCTATGTGTGATACAATATGTGTGATCCACTACACAACTTCTCTATTTTGGTTAGTAATGTGATGTATCAATATTTGATCACTCTTGTATATTTGAACTTATGAATTCAGTGTATTTGTATTGTGTTGGTAAACTGTGAAAATATTTGAGTATTTGTGTTGCTGGAATAACTAGTTTTAGCAGAAAAGTAATTCCAGAAAATATATTGCTGGCGTACAGAAAAGTTACTGCTGGCGGATAGTACCAAATCCAGAAATTGTACTGCTGGCGTACAAATTGTTGACCACTGGCGGGCAGATCTGGACGCCAGAAGCATACCTCTGGCGGGCATACTTCTTGTACGCCAGCGGTAAGAGAAGGTAGCGTTGGCGTACAGTTTGTACGCCAGCGGTACCTGTTACCACTGGCGAGACAACGCTGGCGTACGCCCGCCCGCCAGCGGTAGGGAAAACCTGTACGCCAGCAGTAGCCTATTTCCTACTAGTGAGCGTAGCCTCGGGGGCTACTCTCATCGGGAGTGCTGTCGCGCACCCGATAGAACCCACTGTACCAAGTATCGGACGGACCCGAAGACAGTTCTCGGCCGCAAAATACTCAAACACAACTCTCAGTTCCAAAAGGATTCGAAGACAGCTCCTGATCGTCAAGGACTCGAACATAGTTTTCGGTGGCATAAAGGCCCAAATATAAATTACAAAGGATAAAGCACAGCTTACATCATAAGGATCATCTTCAGTACAAAAAGAACTCAACTAAATTTGGATAGAAGGCAGCTCCTGTTACAAGAGGAAATCACCCAAGGAACTATGACTTCTACATGTGTGCCCATGAGGGGTAATCTACTCTCGTACAAGAGCATCATCACAGAAAAAGTAGGAGTCGAAGAAGCAGGTTCATGATGTCAATGACATAACAAAAGGTGAAGCTCGACTTATTTGCGGAGCTATTGGAGACGCTGCTCCACCAGCTTCTTCTCCTGCTCCTCTAGCTTCTTCTCCAAGCTCCACCCAAGCTGCCGGCGAAGATGACGCTGCTGCCTCCAGTTCTACAAGGTCGCCTGCCGCGCTCGTTTAACCGGTGTCTTGACATCGAGGTCTTCTTCAGAGGCAGAGGAGGAAGCATTTGAAGACGGCTCACCACCACCACCAGAAGAGTCCCTGGAGGAAGAAACAGTCGAAGACGCCGGCGATAGACTCCTCGACTTTGTGGAGCTGTCGCTGCTTGAATCCTGCCCATGCGGATCCATGCTATTGCCACTCGGATCGAATGCGCAGACAGTGACAGTGCTTTCGCCGTCAAAACGACAGCTGAGCATATCGCCATCTCGCAAATTCAACCGCCGTGCAAACAAACTCCAACCAGAGCCAAGAAAAATCAAGTGAGAGCTATCAACCTCCAAGCAACATAATAAGGAGATCGAAAGCTCCCTTGAAGATGCAGAAGCAAGCCATCCAAGCCACGCTCAGAGAAAATGGCAGAAAAAGCAGAGGGAAGAAGGATGCGATTAGCACTTTGGCCACGAACACGCAAAATAAAATCATAGCACCAGAATCCCTCCTCCAAGGGAGAGGAGGAAGGCACTGGCGCCGCACCATGGCGACCACCACGGCATGACGCGTGGTGCGCGTCCACCACGGCCACGACGAACACGTCCACGACCAACACCTCGCCTGGGAACCATGAGAAGAAGAAGAAATGAAGGAAGAGGCGAAGCAGCGAGTTGGATAGAGGCGTGGAAGAGAAAGGCCTGTTTATAGAACAACTATCCTCAAAGCACAGAGAAGCCAAGACGACAACAGCAATCAATTCAAAGACCAATCGTCCCAGCCGTCTCGGACTCCAAGACGAAGATGCTTTCCCATGGGGCGCACTGTAGGCAAGACGCGTCAATTCGCGCGCGTTTCCAACGCACGTCTCGGAAACTCAACCGGCGCCTGACGCACGCCAAAGCGGCCATTATTATGACCGGTCCTGAAGAAGTGACGGTTCACTGGCAGAGCATCCCTGACATCCATCAAACAGAGGCATCACCATCCCTGACAAGCGGCGAAGAAAATCAAACAGACATCAAGGCCCCAAGATTCCATCTCTCAAATCTTTTCCCCAAGGAAGAAAAACATCTTACTCCCATCGGGAGCGTACATCATAAGATTCCCGGGTGCTCCCTCACCTAAAGGTCAGCCACGTGCTCGAGTGACCACTCGCACTTATGAGAGTCTCGGGTGCTCCCTCAACCCGACGTAAGACAAACAAGCATTCGCCAAGACCATACGACGCTCAGAGTCTCGGGTGCTCCCTCACCTGAAGAGCCGAAACGGCATTCGAGTGATTACTCGCGAATAACTCCCCGATCGAGCACTCGAAAAAAAGCTCCTCGTGTGAATGAGTGAACAGCTCGCTTGATGTTTTGTTCCAAGCGGGTGCAATGCTGTAAGGCTCCGCGCCTCAAAAACACACATTCCTGGAACACGATACACTGTGCCCAGATGCCACGCAAGATTAGCGTGTAGGTAAGACCCCGCTGCGAAGTACGGGCGGGCTGGGACTTGCCGAAGAGCGATTTCACTCCCAACCTTTCCCATGCGCAGAGCATGATAGAAAAGCCGGGCGGACACGCCTTAGGCTACACACATTACTGGCGGCAAATGAACACCGTAAGACCTGAAGCGGCCAGACTTTTGCTCGACACCAGTGTTCCAAGCTCACGTCGAGGGACGTGGGTTTGATTGGGCTACTGTGGTATTTTCCCTAGTGCAATTCACCAAGGCTCGACCCGTCGACTCCTTGGGCCCTTTCAGCTTAGCATCCCTCGAAACAGGTTTTGTCATGGCCACCAGACTGCCAGCGACCCACGGATGAACCGTGCATACCATTGAACGACAAATGAATGTACTCGAGTCCCTGCGCGACTCTTCGAGTCCCCTAGGCACTCGGGGGTGACCCCAAGACTCCTACGGAGTGAAGGCAGAAGGCCCATGAAGGCAGAAGGCCCATGAAGATACGGCCTCGGCCCACTAGTTGGCACCGACGTAGGAGTCCTCGACTCACAAGGAAGGTGCGAAGACCTGCCGTACGGAGCAAGCTAGGGTTAGGAAAGTTTACCTGTACACGTAGATGAACTCCCCAAGACCTAGTCCAGTATATAAGGGCTAGGAGGGGCGACTCACAAGATATCTAATCTCACCTGTAACCCTAGCCTTGAGCGCTCCAGCCTTGGCCTCCACTGTAATCGCATCTCCCCAATCAATAATATCGAGCAGGAGTGAGCCTTCCTATTTGCCGACGAGCTATCGTCCAACCTGTGCCTAGTAATCATGACTAACCCAGGGTCCCTGACCATGGGATTTTCCGGGGTTGATCCCCGTCAATGTGCTTTTGCATTGTATTTACTTTGCTACCTTGTTTGTTGTTTGTCAAGTAGAAGTTGAACCGGAACAGGAGGCTTCCCCCTTCGTTGAAGATCCCGAGACTGAACCTCGTCAGCAAGGCAAGCAAACCCCCATTGATCATGTCGATAAAATCCCACTTCCCTCTCATGTCTCGCTTATGCATTGTATAGGATGATTACCATGCTACGTTTCTACCGCATAGATGAACCCATTCCTTTGCATGACCTATCATTTGTCACAATAGTAAGCAAACCACAATCCTAGCAAATGTAGGAGTTGATTGTTATCATGTGGCCCCTGCAATTGTTACTGCTTATTACATGCTTAGAGTGATACAATGTTGATACTGTTATGTGAGTCGGGATGGTAGTGATCATGTTGGTGATGGTGGAAATGTTTTGGTGAATCTACCCTAATACAAGGTGAACGATGAGAGGCTGTGTAGGAGTACACGGTGGGTTGTCTCGTTGAACACCGCCCTAAGTCCGAGTTCTTGTGTGGTGATCCAAGATGAAGAGTACAACCATACATTGGGCTCACTGACCCCTCTCAACCTACTAACTCATCCCTTTCGATGTCCAGATGTCGCAGTAGTTCAGAGTTCTGGTAGGTTTGTGGCCTGGCTGCTAAGTGAGAGAACGGCTCAACCGAGACCGGCTTATGTACCACGCACACATCATCTGGGTCCACTTCGGTAAACCGTCCGGGTTCACGATAGTGGTAGCTAACCCAGGTAGGCGGCTTTCTTGGACTAGATCGTCTATGAGGTAACAGTTGTGGTGAGCATCCTCGCCGACACCTCTTGAACGGTGTCGAGTACAAAGGCGGTAAATGATGATCATGTGTGTGTAGCGGTACACCCCTGCAGGGTTAACAAAACTATTCGAATAGCCGCGTCCGCGGTTAAGGACTGCTTGGAAAGCTTAGCTTGATTATTAGACAACTTGAACTGGATACTTATAAAACTTACCAAGATAAGCGTGACTGCTATGGCGTGCTTTCTCGTAGGGAAGTCAAGGAAGGCACGATAGTGGTGTAATTGGTTGGAGATGTAGTGGACTCGTGTACGCTTCTTACCTCAAAGTCTGGTACTCGTAGTTCAGGACTAGCCAAGTCAAAGCTGGCACTTCTGCAATTGAACCCCACCTCCCTTTACCTTGATACATGTTGATGAGTAGTATAGTTCCTACGTAAGTCTTGCTGAGTATGACTTTGTACTCACGTTTGCTTACTCTATGTTTTAGATGAACCCACTGACCCCGAAGGTGGATTCTTCCTCGAGCTCGACGACTGAAGACCAAGCTAGTGTAGTCCCAGTCAGCAGACTGGTTCCCTGGTGGAGGGCTTTGTGTTTAAATAAGGCTTCTTAAGCCATTTGTTAAGTTTGTCTGTACTCAGACCTACTCTGCTTCCGTTCAATGTTGTAATGTTGGATCACATACTTGTGATCTCTGTGTGCACTCAGTGAGAGTTATCAATAAAATATATAGTTTGTAGAGAATTGCAATGATACCTGCTGTTCATACAAGGTGATACGTCCAAAACGTATCTATAATTTCTGCTTGCTCCATGCATGTTTTGTGTGATATTGCTATGTTCTAGATACACTTTCATACAATTTTGATCATATTTGGACTAACCTATTAACTCAGTGCACCCAAGTGCCAGTTCCTGTTTTCTGCTGTTTTTCTATTTCAGTTTTCCCCCATATAAAAAGTGCCAGAAAAATTCGGGAAAATTCAGATAAAAAATCAGCATGGAGGAAGCTTCGTGAAGAGCCCAGGAGGGGCCAGAGGGGAGCCAAGGGGGCCCAGGCGGCCACCCGGCGCGGCCCCTCCCTGGTCCACCTCTGGCTGCCCCCTTCGCCTATTTATTCTCCGTCACGGGAAAACTCCGAAAGACGAACCCTATTCCGCGAATTCTCCTCTGTTCCACCGCCGCCGCGCTTCCGAAGATCGGGAGCACCAGAAGACCTCTTCCTGGCACCCTGCCGGAGGGAGGATTGACCTCCGGGAGTCTCCTCTCCACCATGGATGCTCCCCGGATGTGTGAGTAGTTTTCCTTGGACCATGGGTCCGTGATCAGTAGCTATGTGATGTTCTCCTCCCCTCTGTGATCTTCATTGTTTAGACCTCGTGAGCTGCCCTACATGATCGAGGCACCTTTGTAATATTTCTTCGATTGATATGTTGAGTTTGATTGGATCTGATGGATTATGAGATTATGTTCAGATTGTGATAGAGTAATATATTTGGTTTTTATCTCTTATATTTTTTTTCCTAAGTAATTCTTGCATGTTCTCCGTTGCTGTTTATTGTTTTGGCCAAGTAGTAGGTAGTGCCTTCAAGAGGGAACGTTGTGCTAGATTGTGGGTTCATGCCCCCAGATGACACGCTTGAGTGACAGAAACATGAGTCTAGGGGATGTGCTGTTGCCACAAGGGGGAAAACAACGGTGCTTGTGACCGCGGTCACAAGGATTGTTTACTTTACGCAGAGTTCTTTTTAATGCAGTTGTCTGTTGCTTTGGGTTTACACTTTGGGTGGGGCTCGCAACTTAATACCAGCGAGATGTTCTGGATAGATATCTCAAGGTGGATGATTAGTAGTAGGTGCAGATGGATTTCGGTCTACTTATCTTGGCGTATTGCCTGTGCTTTTGAACCTCGTCCTTTCTTTTGTAGCATAGTTAGCATTGCGGTGCGTTCATAATCCTGTCAATTGCCTTTCTGTAATTTGTTTACCTCGCATAGCAATTTTATCATCTTTTGGGAGAGAGACATCACTAGCGAACATCATGTATCCCGGTCCATATCCTCATTATTGTTTCCACGCTATATTTACTTTACTGCTTTTACTTGCTATCATTATCCCTTGCATTTTATCCTTGTGAACAACAAGACCGGAGAGATTGACAACCTCTCTGACTTCGTTGGGAACAAAGTTATCTGTGTCTGTGTGCAGGTCCACGTGAGTTGCGCCGCTGAAACCTACTTATCATCTCTGGAGTCCTGCTGGAGACAAACCTTGGTATCTTCACTGAGGGAAAACTGCTGCTGCACTACATCTCAACCTTCCACTTGGGGTAACAAACGAAGAGGCGAGAAGCCATCCCGGGACCCGGGGTTAGCGTATGCAAGTCCAGCTAAGACATAGTCATATGGAGAGCCGAGAACCGTACCCACTTGTCTAAGCAGACAAGGCCAAGCACAGAACGTTCTCGGAAAGCATCGTACGTGAGGGGTATCCCATCCAGGCCGGACGATCAACTGAGATGGGTCCTCATCGTCCGCACACAAGTCTAATGATATGGGTGATGAACTCCCATATTCAAAGACAAGTCGCCTCAACCATACTATCGACTATCTCATAACTCTTACATAGACTTTCTCCAGCCCGATCACTTAGTCGGGGTCTAGGGCGGGCTCGATCATACCACAAAGTGTGCACGAGATAGAGTCTCGAACAATCGCATCGCGATGCCCCTAGCTGCGCACATATAAGGGCCACTTGGTGTATGAAAGACCGCCAGCCAGATCACAACTAAGGTCTCGAAAACCCATACAAAGACATGCATGTTATAAACATACAAGCAACACACATGCCTTGTATGAACAGCAGGTATCATTGCAATTATCTACAAAGTATACATTTTATTGATAACTCTTACAGAGTGCACACAGAGATCACAAGTATGTATTCCAACATTACAACACAAGCGGAAGCAAAGTATGTCTTAGTACAGACAAGTTTAACAAATGGCTTAAGAAGCCTTATTTAAACACAAGCCCTCCTCGAGGGAACCAGTCGTCTGACTGGGACTAGACTAGCTGATCTTCAGTCGTCGAGCTCGATGAAGAAGCCACCTTCGGGGTCAGTGGTTTCATCTAAAATATAGATTAAGCAAACGTGAGTACAAAGTCGTACGCAGCAAGACTTACATAGGAGCTATACTACTCATGCACATGTATCAAGGTAAAGGGAGGTGGGGTTTTACTTGCAGAAGTGCCAGCTTTGACTTGGCTAGTCCTGAACTACGAATACCAGACTTGAGGTAAGAAGCGTACACGAGTCCACTACTTTCTCCAACCAATTACACCACTATGGTGCCTTCCTCGACTTCCCTACGAGAAGGCACGCCATATCACTCACACTTATCTTGGTGTGTTTTAGAAGTATCCGGTTCAAGTTATCTAATAATCAAGCTAAGCTTTCCAAGCAGTCCATAACCGCGGACGCGGCTATTCGAATAGTTTTGTTAACCCTGCAGGGGTGTACCGCTACACACACATGATCATCATTTACCGCCTTTGATCTCAACACCATTCAAGGGGTGCCAGCGAGGATGCTCACCACAACTATTACATCATAGCCGATCTAGTCCGAGAAAGCCGCCTACCTGGGTTGGCAACCACTATCGTGAACCTGGCCGGTTTACCGAAGTGGACCCAAATGATGTGTGCGTGGTGCATAAGCCGGTCTCGGTTGAGCCGTTCTCTCACTTAGCAGCTAGGCCACAGACCTACCAGAACTCCGAACTATTGCGACATCTGGACATCGAAAGGGATGAGTTAGTAAGCTGAGAGGGGTCAGTGAGCCCAATGTGTGGTTGTACTCTTCATCTTGGATCACCACACAAGAACTCGGACTTAGGGCGGTGTTCAACGAGACAACCCACCGTGTACTCCTACACAGCCTCTCATCGTTCACCTTGTATTAGGTTAGATTCACCAACACTTTTCTACCATCATCAACATGATCACTACCCTCCCGACTCACATAACAGTATCATCATGGTATCACTCTAAGCATGCAATAAGCAGTAACAATTGCAGGGGCCACATGATATAAATCAACTCCTAAAGTTGCTAGGATTGTGGTTTGCCTACTACTGTGATAAATGATAGGTTATGCAAAGGAATGGGTTCATCTATGCGGGAGAAACGTAGCATGGTAATCATCCTATACAATGCATAAGCGAGACATGAGAGGGAAGTGGGATTTTATCGACATGATCAATGGGGGTTTGCTTGCCTTGCTGATGAGGTTCGGGTTCGGGGTCTTCAACGAAGGGGGCAGCCTCCTATTCCGGTTTCACCTCTACTCGACAAACAACAAACAAGGTAGCAAAGTAAATACACTGCACAAACACATGATGGAAGGTTGAAACTTGATGTATATGCTTTGATGTGTTAGGCAATTCCATTTAAATGTAGTATATTGCAATTTGAATTGCAAATTCAAACTCCAATTTGAATTCAAACTTAGCCAAGTTACATGTGACATTGTTTGATCAATTTGAATCATTTTTAAATGTGTATGATATGCCTCTGATGTGTGGTTGAAATGTAGCATGTTGCCATGGTCCAAGTTGCAAAAGCATTTGAATTTAATTTGAATAAATTCGAATTAAATCAAATGACAAATGCTACTGGTCCCAATTTAAAATCAACTCAAACATAGTTGAAAGTTGGATTTTCGGATAGCTTATTTTCTCCTGATCATTTTTCATATATTATTTGTCCAATTTGGAGTTAATATGAATTTTCTATGAATTTCCAAAGTTTGGGCTATTTTCTGGAATTTCTTTAATTCATTTAAATGATTTAACTGGTTTACTGCGTCAGCACTGCGCCAGCATGGCGTCAGCAGGGGGCTGACCATTGGGCCGGGGTGTCAATGGGGGTTAATTTAACCCGGTTACTTAAACTAACCAGGGGGGTTTAGTTAGTGGCCTTGGGCCCACTGTCAGTGACACCAGGGGGGATTAAGGGGTGATTAGCCCGGGGGTTAGCCTGACAGGCCGGCGGCTAGCCGCCGGTGGCCACCAGTGCGGCGGCGCTTCACGAGGAGGGTGCTCCCGGCCACCAAATCGCACGCCGAGACCACCAGAAGGTAGCCCTCAAACTTGCGCTTCACCTAGGCGAGTCGGGTGACCACGGGGAGGCCCGACGTGACGGCGGCGACCTGAACGGCGGCGGTCCAAGGCACGGTTTAGAAAGGGATCGATCTAGGGGGCTCTTCATGGCACTGGGCTAGTCGGGATCGAACCAGAAGAGCTCGGCGAAGACGATGGACAGGTTCTCGAGTTCGTTTGCTTCACGGGTGCTAGCTGGCGAGCACACCGGCGACGAGGAGCCACGGCTCTCATGGCAGAATGAGCTATAGGAGGCGAGCGGTGTCGTGGCTTGAGGTGAAATGCTCACCAGACGCTGGTGAACACATTGGAGCAGGTGTCGGAGGCGGGGAGGTTACGACGGCGGCGAATCGACCAACTCGAGCTCCGGCGGCCGGCGGTGATCCGATGAACCTGACGTCGCTTCTAGACCAAATTGGAGCTCCTGCTTCTGCTAGTCGACGAAGACGAGGACGGGGAGGAGGATGGACACACCAGCTTGAGCTCTAGGTGGCGTTGGCTGCGAGTTCCTTGGCGGGGCGCTCTGGCGAGTCTTGGGGAGGTGGAGAAATCGGGCGAGGGAGACGGGGAGGGTGTCCGTGGAGAGGGGGAATGGAACGGGGAAGCTTCTGGGCGTCTCCAGGACACGAGAAGGAGGCACGAGGAGGCGTCAGGCAGGCAGGTGGCGTGGCGGCCGCGGCATGCCGGCCACCGAGCTGCTTGGCGCCGCGCTGGAAGAAGACAAGGGGGGCTGCGGGCTTGGGCTGCGGTGCGGTAAGTTGGGCCGGGGAGGCCCAGGTAAGTGGGCTACTTTGCCTTTTCCTTTTTCTTTCTGTTTTTCTTTTCTGTCTTTTGTTTTGGCTAGCAAAAATAAATACCTAGCCATTTTCTAAAATGCTGAAACTTTTTATATGGCCTCATAATAATATAAACTAGCCACTTATAAAGTTTGGCACTTTTTAAAATTCAAATAATTTGAATCTTAACTCAAATAGGGGTTTTTGATTAATTCCAAGGCACTGTTTGAATATTTGAAAAATCCATGAGCATTGGGTGGGTCCCACATCACTTGATATGTGATCACACTCATTTATAAGACTTTTCAAAAATCTAACATGAATTTTTGGAGAAGATTTTTATCTGGCCTTTTGAATTAATTCATCTGGGGGGGTTCCTTCTCCCATTTTGCTTTTGATTTTGATTTCAAATATTTCTTTTGAAATTTTAACATGATGCAAGTGACTTGCTAACCCTAGCACATTACCTAACAGAGGGTTCTGGCAAGCCATCAAGCAAAGTTTTCTGGCGCCGTTGCCGGGGACTCCAAGTGCTAAGATAGGGGAGTTGCACACTACCCTTTACCTTTGTTTTTTTAGTCTTGTTAGTTTATCTTTCAGTTTTTATCTTTGTGTCGTTTATCAAAAACTACAAAAAAATCTGCCACACTTGCTTCTACTATGGGTTCCACTGAAAACACCAAGTTGTGTGACTTCACTAGTCACATCAACCAAGACTTTATCTGCACTCCCATTGCCACACCTTCCACTTCAGCTACCTCTTATGAAATTAAACCTTCTTTGCTAAACCTTGTTATGAGAGATCAATTCTCTGGTGCTGGAGATGATGCTGCTTTACACTTGAATAATTTTGTTGAATTATGTGATATGCAAAAGTATAAAGAAGTAGAAGGTGATGTTGTTAAGCTCAAGCTCTTCCCTTTATATTTAAGGGGAGATGCTAAAATCTGGTTTCAATCTTTGCCTAGAAATAGCATAGATTCTTGGGATAAGTTCAAAGATGCTTTTATAGGGAAGTACTACCCTCCTGCTAAGATTATCCAATTGAGGAGTAATATTATGAATTTTAAGCAATTGGATAATGAACACGTTGCCCAAGCTTGGGAACGAACGAAATCTCTTGTTAAGAAATGCCCTACACATGGTTTGACTACTTGGATGGTTATCCAGACTTTTTATGCAGGATTGAACTTTACCTCGCGGAACCTGTTAGATTCGGCCGCGGGAGGAACCTTTATGGCAACTACACTTGGTGCTGCCACGAAGCTTCTCGACGAAATGATGACCAATTATTCCCAATGGCACACCGAACGCGCTCCAATAGGTAGGAAGGTAAATTCTGTCGAGAAATTTACCTCCCTCAATGAAAAAGTTGACTTAACTATGTCTCTACTTACCAAGAACCCTCTATTGATCCTCGTGATGTTCCTTTAAATTCATTGGTTGCCCAAGAACAAGTAGATGTGAACTTTATTGCTAGAAACAACTTCAACAACAATGCTTATACGGGAAATTTTGCTAGCAATCCTAGACCGTTTCCATCCAACTATGGGAACAACAACACCTACCCTAGCAACAAGAACCCCTCTTTTGAATTAGAAAGCATGCTTAGAGACTTTATCACTACCCAAAAAGCCTTCAATAAAAATGTAGAAGAGAAATTAGCTAAAATAGAGAATCTCTCTTTGAAGGTATAAATCTTAGCCCTTGATATTGAGATGCTTAAAATTAGAACCTCTCCCCTTGAGGAGAATAAGGACACTCCTATTAATGCTATCCAGTTACAAATCAATGAAAATATTAGGATGATGGCTAAACTTAAAGAAAGATGGGCTAGAGAAAAAGAGGAAGAGGATAGAATTAAGAGCCTTCCAACACACCACACAGTTGCCACTATCCAAATTGTTGAGGACACCCAAACTATTAGAACCCAATGCACTCCTAGTCCCGTTGGACCTATTAATGATGATGCTAATACCTCAACCATAGAAAAAGAAACTCCTATGAACATAGAGGGTTTCAAACAAGTGAGCCTAGATGACACTACTACCACCTTTGATAGTAGTGATGTTGATCTTGATAGTTGTACCCTCTCAGAAGTTATTAGCTTGCTACACAAAATGTCTAGAGACCCCCACACTAGCACACTTAATCTTGCCTTCACGGAGCATATCACAAATGCTCTCATCAAAGCTAGGGAGGAGAAGCTTAGAGTAGAAGCCTCCATACCTAGGAAGCTAGATGATGGTTGGGATCCTACGATCAAAATTAAATTGAATAACTTCTCTTGCTATGCTTTATGTGATGTTGGAGCTAGTACCTCCGTTATGCCCAAAAGAATATTTGATATGTTTGAATTGAAGCCTTTTGAGCCTTGTTCTTTTGGTGTTCGTCTTGTTGATTCTTCTATAAAGAAACCTTTAGGGAAGATCGACGATGTTCTTATCATTGTCAATGATAAATATGTTCCCGTCAATTTTATTTTTATGGATATAGAGTGTGAACCTTTATGTCCAATTATTTTGGGACGTCCTTTTCTTCGCACCGTTGGTGCGGTTATTGACATGAAAGAGGGGAATATTAAATTCCAATTCCCATTCAAAAAGGGGATGGAACACTTCCCTAGAAAGAAAATCAAGTTACCTTTTGAGTCCTTTACACGGGCTAGTTATTCTCTTTCTCTTGATAAAACTTGATTCTTCTTTTTTTTCATTATGCCTGGCTAATGGCTTTAAAGAAGCGCTTTCGGGAGGCATCCCGCAACGAATTTAGGTGTTTCTTTTTGCTTTTGTTGTGTCTTGATGATTTTTACTTCTGTAGCAACATCATTGTATCTTTATGTTCCAGCTTTGTGCCAAGTTATAGCCTCTTACGGCAAGGGAAGTAAAAGTTGTGACATGCTTTCCAGAAAACAGATTCTGTCCTCGTGACCAGAAAAATTCCATAAAACTCCCAGTTCATCTTTTTGAGGTGAAATTTTTACACAGTATGCTCTATGCAATACGAAACTTCCGTATGTTCTGAGTTTTTTGATTTGAGTTGCAGAAGTGCCCCTAAAAAATTCTTTACTATCTGTTGTTCTGTTTTTCACAGATTCTGCCACGTTTTGTCTCTCCTTACTTTTGAAAACCTTAAGCTTGCTTTTTCTTTGCAAAAACCTTTTGGCACTCTTGAGAAACAGTAGCTCTTCAAGATTATCTTTATATCCAGTGGAGAAAAATTATTTATTATGGGTACTAACCTCTCTAATCAGCTTATGATGAGTTATGTATGAAGGGAGTTTTCAAGTGTGCGATGGAAGATGATGAAAGAAGATCCAGGAGTGTCAAGCGCTCAAGCTCGGGGATGCTCCCATGCATCCCCAATAAATATTCAATGAGACTCAAGCGTCTAAGCTTGGGGATGCCCCTGTGTATCCCCTTCTCCATCAACAATCATCAGTTCGTCCTTCGTCTCACTATATTTTTATCACTTCATGCGTTATGTGCTATGCTTGGAGCGTCTCGCTCTTAGGTTTTGTTTTTTTAGTTTTCTTTAGCTTTTCTTGCTGTTCATAACAAGTTATATCCTTTCTTACTTTGTGTGGGAGAGAAACACGCTCCACTTTCAAAATTTAGAACACATCATAGGATTTTTCCTGCCTATCTTTTTGCTGTTGTGTGTTCTTTATGTTTTCATAGTTACTGCCTTGTTTAGTTTTACTCTTAGTTTGTCTTTCGCAAGAGCCTTGGCTTTTGTTTAGTTTGTTGCTGAAACTCTTGTTAGTTTTCATGTTTATCTTGTTAAGAGAGTTGGTTGTTGCACTGAGTTGTGTCTTGTCTTGAAAGTAGGTAATTGAGGTTGCTATTTAATTTTAGTAGTAGCTTGCAATAGTTTTGAGGTATTGATGTGAGTAATGTTTGAACTTTTGGTGTCAAGAGCTCTAGCCTATTAGTGATAGGTGTCGTATTATTTTGGGCAATCCGTGTTTATTTTCAAAACCTACAAAACTAGTTGAGAACTCTAGCTACCAGATGGATCACTACTCTTTTGAGGGGTCGAATATCAGAGAACACTCACGTATCATGAGTCGAGGATGCGCAAGGATAACCAAACCCCCATCCACTCCTCCTCGGGGTACTTGTCTCTTTGTGAACCTCCTCATTAGATTGAGAGTTACCGATAATAAGTGCATGAGTTCTTCGGACTAATGTAAGTATTGAAAGTTGACACTTCCACCTTCCCATATTTTGCTAGCCTCTCCTGTGCCGTGCATTGCCTTCTTCTCACTCCGAGAGTGGGTGTCAACCTTCGCCGGTACATCCAAACCCTTGGCATGATACACTCTGTCATCATAAGCCTCCTTATATCTTTCCTCAAAACAGCCACCATACCTACCTATCAAGGCATTTCCATAGCCTTTCCGAGTTACATTGCCATGCAACTACCACCTCTTCATGACTTGATCTTCATGTCATACATGTTCCTGCTACACTGGCAGCGACATACATTGCATACATCATGTTAGTTACATCTTCTTTATGATTTTGAGTACCTTGTAAAGTGTGAAAGATTTCCTATACCTTCTTGTAAAATAGAGTGTTGCCCTTAAGTGATGAAAAGATCCCAAAGTGGACATATTAAAAGATCCCAAAGAGGACAAATGAGAGTTAAATAGAAAGAGCCATTGAGGCCACCAAAAAATACAGAAAAATAGAAAAACGAGAAAAAGAAATAAAAAGAGAGAAAGGGGAAACACTACTATCCTTTTGAGAGATCCACACTAGTACTCCCTGTATATCCTTGTACTCCATAGAGATGATCGTTATGCATATAGCTATGTGGGGACCTTCACACTATAGAACTTGGCTTGCATATTCCAAGGATAAGCCTCCTCAAACGAGCTCTAGGTCTTCATGAGCGAGCAAGTTAGATGCACCCCCACTAGTTCCATTGGAGAGCTTCTTAGCTCGTATGTGCATCCGTTGCATGGCAAACCCTACTCCTCACATCATATCTATCATTTGGCATTTCTTGCCTATGATTGTCCTCATTTATGTGAGCCTTTCTCATCCTTTTTGTCTTCCTCCTCCACCATATTTCTCTCTTTGCCATCCTAAGTGTCAACTCTCGTGCTTACGCTCATCCATTGCATGAGTGCTCGAAATATCGAAGATTCCAAAGAGGACCAAGTGTGAAACTTTAGTAGATTGAGTTCTCAACACAAAAATACTTTTTTTTCTCGTATTCCCTATCCCCCTTCTTGCACGCAAACACCATTTGGAGACATTCGAGTCACGGAAAGCGAGAGATCTTGCACCTAATGTTCTTTTGTTACTTGTTTCAATGTTAATACAGACTCTTGCATGTTATGACTTGAATTGAATCTCTAACCTTGATTGCTTTACTTTTCAAATTTCTTTTATGGTTGCTAGCATGTCACCACAGAAATTATGCTGTTATCATTTACCTACTCGAGGACGAGCAAGAATTAAGCTTGGGGATGTTGATACGTCCAAAACGTATCTATAATTTCTTCTTGCTCCATGCATGTTTTGTGTGATATTGCTATGTTCTAGATACACTTTCATACACTTTTGATCATATTTGGACTAACCTATTTACTCAGTGCACCCCAGTGCCAGTTCCTGTTTTCTGCTGTTTATCTATTTCAGTTTTCCCCCTTATAAAAAGTGCCAGAAAAATACGGGAAAATTCAGATAAAAAATCAGCGTGGAGGAGGCTTCGCGAAGAGCCCGGGAGGGGCCAAAGGGGAGCCAGGGGGCCCAGGCGGCCACCCGGCGCGGCCCCACCCCTGGCCGCGCCAGGGGGGCGCCTGGGGCCCCTGGTCCACCTCTGGCTGCCCCCCTTCGCCTATTTATTCTCCTTCACGGGAAAACTCCGAAAGAGGAACCCTATTCTGCGAACTCGCCTCTGTTCCGCCGCCGCCGCGCTTCCGAAGATCGGGAGCACCAGAAGACCTCTTCCCGGCACCCTGCCGGAGGGAGGATTGACCTCCGGGAGTCTCCTCTGCACCATGGATGCTCCCCGGATGTCTCGTGACTAGTTTTCCTTGGACCATGGGTCCGTGATCAGTAGCTATGTGATGTTCTCCTCCCCTCTTTGATCTTCATTTTTTAGACCTCGTGAGCTGCCCTACATGATCGAGACACCTTTGTAATATTTCTCCTATTGCTATGTTGAGTTTGATTGGATCTGATGGGTTATGAGATTATGTTCAGATTGTGATAGAGTAATATATTTGGTTTTTATCTCTTATATTTTTGTTCCTAAGTAATTCTTGCATGTTCTCCGTTGCTGTTTATTGCTTTGGCCAAGTAGTAGGTAGTGACTTCAAGAGGGAACGTTGTGCTAGATTGTGGGTTCATGCCCCCCGATGACACGCTTGAGTGACAGAAACATGAGTCTAGGGGATGTGTTGTTGCCACAAGGGGGAAAACAACGGTGCTTGTGGCCGCGGTCACAAGGATTGTTTACTTTACGCGGAGTTCTTTTTAATGCAGTTGTATGTTGCTTTGGGTTCACACTTTGGGTGGGGCTCGCAACTTAATACCAGCGAGATGTTCTGGATAGATATCTTAAGGTGGATGATTAGTAGTAGATGCAGATGGATTTCGGTCTACTTATCTTGGCGTACTGCCTGTGCTTTTGATCCTCGTCCTTTCTTTTGTAGCATAGTTAGCATTTCGGTGCGTTCATAATCCTGTCAATTGCCTTTCTGTAATTTGTTTACCTCGCATAGAAATTTTATCGTCTTTTGGGAGAGAGACATCACTAGCGAACATAACGTATCCCGGTCCATATCCTCATTATTGTTTCCACGCTATATTTACTTTACTGCTTTTGCTTGCTATCATTATCCCTTGCATTTTATCCTTGTGAACAACAAGTCCGGAAAGATTGACAACATCTCTGACTTCGTTGGGAACAAAGTTATCTGTGTCTGTGTGCAGGTACGCGTCAGTTGCGTCGTTGACACCTACTTATCATGTCTGGAGTCCTGCTGGAGACAAACCTTGGTATCTTCACTGAGGGAAAACTGTTGCTGCACTACATCTCAACCTTCCACTTGGGGTAACCAACGAAGGGGCGAGAAGTCATCAGAAGGCATGTGTGCTGTGTGTATGTTTATAACATGCATGTCTTTGTATGGGTTTTCGAGACCTTAGTTGTGATCTGGCTGGAGGTCTTTTATACACCAAGTGGACCTTAGATGGGCGCAGCTTGGGGCATCGCGATGCGATTGCTCGAGACTCTGTCTCGTGCACACTTTGTTGTATGATCGAGCCCGCCCTAGACCCCGACTAAGTGATCGGGCTGGAGAAGTCTATGTAAGAGTTATGAGATAGTCGATAGTATGGTTGAGGCGACTTGTCTGTGAATATGGGAGTTCATCACCCATATCATTTAGACTTGTGTGCGGACGATGAGGACCCATCTCAGTTGATCATCCGGCTTGGATGGGATGCCCCTCACGTACATGCTTTCCGAGAACGTTCTGTGCTTGGCCTTGTCTTCTTAGACAAGTGGGTACTGTTCTCGGCTCTCCATATGACTATGTCGTAGCTGGACTTGCATACGCTAACCCCGGGTCCCGACAGACTTGGTATCAGAGCAGGACTGACTGTAGGATTATCATCCTTGGCCGAAGTGGAGTCTAGCCTTCTATAGTTATATAGTTACTCTGGGTATATAAGGGAACAACGTAGGGCTTCTTTTTTTCTCCTTACCCTCATCGTTCTGAGTTCTTAGTCACCCTCATCTTGTTCTACGGGAAGATAGGACTAGGCTCATCTATGTCTTACTAGAACATCTCGTTGTTTTCTTCCTTGTAGACGTAGGAAAGTTGTGTTCGGTTTACTAGCGATGTTGTGCTTCCTGATTTCTTACATCGTATGTAAGTTCTATTTTCATGTTGTAAGAAATTGTCTTTTCTTGCAAATTACAGCCGTTATGCTGTCCGAGTCATTCCAGGTTTCTTCATAATCTGATGCGTTTGCGAAATCTTTACCTCTATTTCGGTTGTCCTTCCAGAAGTTTTTCTAGGTGGCATGCCCGACAGTTCCATAGTGTTTTATGTAGGTTTTCTTCTAGAAACCTATACGGATTCAATTGCAGTTCTTCCTCCCAATTTAGATGTTTCCTAGCCTGGATAACCACACTGACCATCGTGTTGGGGTACTGTGTTACACTAACATATCTGTTGTAGCCCCTAGTAAGCCTTGGTCATCCTCAGGAAAACCATCCAGTAATTGATGGATTCTCGCCCCTTCGTTGGTTACCCCAAGTGGAAGGTTGAGATCTAGTGCAGCAGCAGTTTTCCCTCGGTGAAGAAACCAAGTTTTGTCTCCAGCAGGACTCCAGAGATGATAAGTAGGTGTCAGCGGCGCAACTGACGCGGACCTGCACACAAACACAGATAACTTTGTTCCCAACGAAGTTCAGAGAGGTTGTCAATCTCTCCGGTCTTGTTGTTCACAAGGATAAAATGCAAGGGATAATGATAGCAAGTAAAAGCAATAAAGTAAATATAGCGTGGAAACAATAATGAGGATATGGACCGGGATACGTGATGTTCGCTAGTGATGTCTCTCTCCCAAAAAGACGATAAAATTGCTATGCGAGGTAAAGAAATTACAGAAAGGCTATTGACAGGATTATGAACGCACCGCAATCCATCTGCATCTACTACTAATCATCAACCTTGAGATATCTATCCAGAACATCTCGCTGGTATTAAGTTGCGAGCCCCACCCAAAGTGTAAACCCAAAGCAACATACAACTGCACTAAAAAGAACTCTGCGTAAAGTAAACAATCCTTGTGACCTCGGTCAGAAGCACCGTTGTTTTCCCCCTTGTGGCAACAACACATCCCCTAGACTCATGTTTCTGTCACTCAAGCGTGTCATCGGGGGGCATGAACCCACAATCTAGCACAACGTTCCCTCTTGAAGTCACTACCTACTACTTGGCCAAAGCAATAAACAGCAACGGAGAACATGCAAGAATTACTTAGGAACAAAAATATAAGAGATAAAAACCAAATATATTACTCTATCACAATCTGAACATAATCTCATAATCCATCAGATCCAATCAAACTCAACATAGAAATATAGGAGAAATATTACAAAGGTGTCTCGATCATGTAGGGCAGCTCACGAGGTCTAAAAAATGAAGATCAAAGAGGGGAGGAGAACATCACATAGCTACTGATCACGGACCCATGGTCCAAGGAAAACTACTCATGAGACATCCAGGGAGCATCCATGGTGGAGAGGAGACTCCCGGAGGTCAATCCTCCCTCCGGCAGGGTGCCGGGAAGAGGTCTTCTGGTGCTCCCGATCTTCGGAAGCGCGGCGGCGGCGGAACAGAGGCGAGTTCGTGGAATAGGGTTCCTCTTTCGGAGTTTTCCCGTGACGGAGAATAAATAGGCGAAGGGGGGCAGCCAGAGGTGGACCAGGGGCCCCAGGCGCCCCCCTGGCGCGGCCAGGGGTTGGGCTGCGCCGGGTGGCCGCCTGGGCCCCCCTGGCTCCCCTCTGGCCCCTCCCGGGCTCTTCGCGAAGCTTCCTCCACGCTGATTTTCCCCGAATTTTTATGGCACTTTTTATATGTGGGAAAACTGAAATAGAAAAACAGAAGAAAACAGGAACTGACACTGGGGTGCACTGAGTTAATAGGTTAGTTCAAATATGATCAAAAGTGTATGAAAGTGTATCTAGAACATAGCAATATCACACAAAACATGCATGGAGCAAGCAGAAATTATAGATACGTTTTGGACGTATCAACATCCCCAAGCTTAATTCCTGCTCGTCCTCGAGTAGGTAAATGATAACAGCATAATTTCTATGGTGACATGCTAGCAACCATAAAAGAACTTTGAAAAGTAAAGCAATCAAGGTTAGAGATTCAATTCAAGTCATAACATGCAAGAGTCTATATTAGCATTGAAATAAGTAACAAAAGAACATTAGGTGCAAGAGCTCTTGCTGTCCGTGACTCGAATGTCTCCAAATGGTGTTTGCGTGCAAGAAGGGGGATAGGGAATACGAGAAAAAAATATTTTTGTGTTAAGAACTCAATCTACTAAAGATTCACACTTGGTCCTCTTTGGAATCTTATCTTGACTCATCCCCAGACCACTAGCCAGGTACAAGTCGAAATGATCCACTCCTTTTCAACATTTTGAGCACTCATGCAATGGATGAGCGTAAGCACAAGAGTTGACACTTAGGATGGAAAAGAGAGAAATAAGGTGGAGGAGGAAGACAAAAAGGAAGAGAAAGGCTCACATCAATGAGGACAATCATATGCAAGAGATGCCAAATGATAGATATGATGTGAGGAGTAGAGATTGATATGCAACGAATGCACATACGAGCTAAGAAGCTCTCCAATGGAACTAGTGGGGGTGCATCTAACTTGCTCGCTCATGAAGACCTAGAGCTCGTTTGAGGAGGCTCATCCTTGGAATATGCAAGACAAGTTCTATAGTGTGAAGGTCCCCACATAGCTATATGCATAACGATCATCTCTATGGAGTACAAGGATATAAAGGGAGTACTAGTGTGGATCTCTCAAAAGGTTAGTAGTGTTTCCCCTTTCTCTCTTTTTATTTCTTTTTCTCTTTTTTCTATTTTTTTGTATTTTTTTGGTGGCCTCAATGGCTCTTTCTATTTAACTCTCATTTGTCCTCTTTGGGATCTTTTATTGTGTCCACTTTGGGATCTTTTCCTCACTTAAGGGCAACACTCTATTTTACAAGAAGGTAAAGGAAATCTTTCACACTTTACAAGGTACTCAAAATCATAAAGAAGATGTAACTACATGATGTATCCAATGTATGTTGCTGCCAGTGTAGCAGGAACATGTATGACATGAAGATCAAGTCATGAAGAGGTGGAAGTTGCATGGCAATGTAACTCAGAAAGGCTATGGAAATGCCTTGATAGGTAGGTATGGTGGCTGTTTTGAGGAAAGATATATGGAGGCTTATGATGACAGAGCGTATCATGCCAAGGGTTTGGATGTACCGGCGAAGGTGGACACCAACTCTCGGAGTGAGAAGAAGGCAATGCACGGCACAGGAGAGGCTAGAAAAATATGGGAAGGTGGAAGTGTCAACTTTCAATACTTACATTAGTCCGAAGAACTCATGCACTTATTATCGGTAACTCTCAATATAATAAGGAGGTTCCCAAAGAGACAAGTATCCCGAGGAGGAGTGTATGGGGGTTTGGTTGTCCTTGCGCATCCTCGACTCATGGTACGTGAGTGTTCTCTGATATTCGACCCCTCAAAAGAGTAGTGATCCATCTAGTAGCTAGAGTTCTCAACTAGTTTTGTAGGTTTTGAAAATACACACGGATTGCCCAAAATATGACACCTATCACTAATAGGCTAGAGCTCTTGACACCAAAAGTTCAAACATTACTCACATCAATACCTCAAAACTATTGCAAGCTACTACTAAAATTAAATAGCAACCTCAATTACCTACTTTCAAGACAAGACACAACTCAGTGCAACAACCAACTCTCTTAACAAGATAAACATGAAAACCAAAAAGAGTTTCAGCAACAAACTAAACAAAAGCCAAGGCTCTTGCTAAAGACAAACTAAGACTAAAACTAAACAAGGCAGTAGCTATGAAAAGATAAAGAACACACAACAGCAAAAAGGTAGGCAGGAAAAATCCTATGATGTGTTCTAAATTTTGAAAGTGGAGTGTGTTTCTCTCCCATACAAAGTAAGACGGGATCTAACTTGTTATGAACAGCAAGCAAAGCTAAAGAAAACTAAAAACAAAACCTAAGAGTGAGACGCTCCAAGCATAGCACATAACGCATGAAGTGATAAAAATATAGCGAGACGAAGGACGAACTGATGATTGTTGATGGAGAAGGGGATGCACGGTGGCATCCCCAAGCTTAGACGCTTGAGTCTCCTTGAATATTTATTGGGGATGCATGGGGGCATCCCCAAGCTTGAGCGCTTGACACTCCTGGATCTTCTTTCATCATCTTCCATCGCACACTTGAAAACTCCCTTCATACATAACTCATCATAAGCTGATTAGAGAGGTTAGTACCCTTAATAAATAAATTTTCTCCACTGGATATAAAGATAATCTTAAAGAGCTACTGTTTCTCAAGAGTGCCAAAAAGTTTTTGCAAAGAAAAAGCAAGCTTAAGGTTTGCAAAAGTAAGGAGAGACAAAACGTGGCAGAATCTGTGAAAAACAGAACAGAAGATAGTAAAGAATTCTTTAGGGGCACTTCTGCAACTCAAATCAAAAAACTTAGAACATACAGAAGTTTCGTAATTGTATATAGCATACTGTGTAAAAATTTTAGATCAAAAAGATGAACTGGTATTTTTCTGGAATTTTTCTGGTCACGAGGACAGAATCTGTTTTCTGGACAGCATGTCACAACTTTTACTTCCCTTGCCATAAGAGGCTATAACTTGGCACAAAGCTGAAAAATAAAGATACAATGATTTTTCTACAGAAGTAACAATCATCAAGACACAACAAAAGCAAAAAAAAACACCTAAATTCGTTGCGGGCTGCCTCCCGAAAGCGCTTCTTTAAAGCCATTAGCTAGGCATAATGCAAAAAGAAGAATCAAGGGTATCCAAGATCAGAATCATAAAAACATTCAAATTGATTTTCAATAAGCTCATTATTCTTCTTACTAGGAAAGATATACTTACCTTTTGCCATACCGCGTAAGCGTATGTGCCTATTACCAATATCAATGAAGCCTTTCATAGCACGGAGGAAGTCTCTTCCGAGCACAATGTTACTTTGGTTTGGCTCCACGATGAAGAAATCCATTGGTGCGGTCCTATGAAGGAATGCAACTTGGACTTCTTTTACCTTTCCTTTAATCTCTGAAATGTCTCCATTAGAATGTTCATGATAAGATGATAATTTATCTATATCTAGCTTTAAAGAATCATAAACTATTTTTGGCATAGTAGAAACTGTGGATCCAATATCACAAAGAGCAAGGAAGCCTTGGTTACAGATGCTAATCCTAACAAAGGGCTCCCAATCATCATCTATCTCCAACATTTCTTTCTTATTGGACTGAAGTTCCTCTACTTTCCACAAATCTAGAGCATCCAGTCTTTTTTCAACAGTGGCAAGTCTATCTATGACAGTATCAATACTTCGATCATAAAAAAAATAACTAGATAGACTATGCAAAATCTCAAGAGCCCTATCTTCATCACACTCTAGAAAATCTCCCTCGGCTATAATGTCAAGAGAGTGTTTACACCACTTAAAAAGACCATGGTAAAAATGTCTAAGCACAATTTTTATAGATATCCAAGGCATAACTCTTTCATGTGCTTCAGAAATTCTTTCCCATGCATTCTTCATATTTTCTCCATCCCTTTGACGGAAATCGAGAACTTCCGATTCCCGCAAAGAACCTAGTCCTAACATGTTCATCTAAACAAGGAGGACTACTAACAGCAAGATAAATATATGTTTTGTAAATTTTGATAAAAGACACAAAGATAAAAACTGAAAGATAAACTAATAAGACTAAAAAACAAAGGTAAAGGGTAGTGTGCAACTCCCCTATCTTAGCACTTGGAGTCCCCGGCAACGGCGCCAGAAAACTTTCTTGATGGCTTCTCGCCCCTTTGTTGGTTACCCCAAGTGGAAGGTTGAGATGTAGTGCAGCAGCAGTTTTCCCTCGGTAAAGATACCAAGGTTTGTCTCCAGCAGGACTCCAGAGATGATAAGTAGGTGTCAGGGGCGCAACTGACGCGGACCTGCACATAGACACAGATAACTTTGTTCCCAACGAAGTTCAGAGAGGTTGTCAATCTCTCCGGTCTTGTTGTTCACAAGGATAAAATGCAAGGGATAATGATAGCAAGTAAAAGCAGTAAAGTAAATATAGCATGGAAACAATAATGAGGATATGGACCGGGATACGTGATGTTCGCCAATGATGTATCTCTCCCAAAAGGCGATAAAATTGCTATGTGAGGTAAACAAATTACAGAAAGGCAATTGACAGGATTATGAACGCACCGCAATGCTAACTATGCTACAAAAGAAAGGACGAGGTTCAAAAGCACAGGCAGTACGCCAAGATAAGTAGACCGAAATCCATCTGCATCTACTACTAATCATCCACCTTGAGATATCTATCCAGAACATCTCGCTGGTATTAAGTTGCGAGCCCCACCCAAAGTGTAAACCAAAATCAACAGACAATTGCATTAAAAAGAACTATGCGTAAAGTAAACAATCCTTGTGACCGCGGTCACAAGCACCGTTGTTTTCCCCCTTGTGGCAACAGCACATCACCTAGACTCATGTTTCTGTCACTCAAGCGTGTCATCGGGGGGCATGAACCCACAATCTAGCACAACGTTCCCTCTTGAAGCCACTACCTACTACTTGGCCAAAGCAATAAACAACAACTGAGAACATGCAAGAATTACTTAGGAACAAAAATATAAGAGATAAAAACCAAATATATTACTCTATCACAATCTGAACATAATCTCATAATCCATCAGATCCAATCAAACTCAACATAGCAATAGCACAAATATTACAAAGGTGCCTCGATCATGTAGGGCAGCTCACGAGGTCTAAACAATGAAGATCAAAGAGGGGAGGAGAACATCACATAGCTACTGATCATGGACCCATGGTCCAAGGAAAACTACTCACGAGACATCCGGGGAGAATCCATGGTGGAGAGGAGACTCCCGGAGGTCAATCCTCCCTCCGGCAGGGTGCCGGGAAGAGGTCAATCCTCCCTCCAGAGTTTTCCCGTGACGGAGAATAAATAGGCGAAGGAGGGAAGCCAGAGGTGGACCAGGGCCCCCAGGCGCCCCCCTTGGGCGGCCAGGGGTGTGGCCGCGCCGGGTGGCTGCCTGGGCCCCCCCTGGCTCCCCTCTGGCCCCTCCCGGGCTCTTCGCGAAGCTTCCTCCACGCTGATTTGTTATCTGAATTTTCCCGAATTTTTCTGGCACTTTTTATATGGGGGAAAACTGAAATAGAAAAACAGCAGAAAACAGGAACTGGCACTTGGGTGCACTGAGTTAATAGGTTAGTCCAAATATGATCAAAAGTGTATGAAAGTGTATCTAGAACATAGAATATCACACAAAACATGCATGGAGCAAGCATAAATTATAGATACGTTTTGGACGTATCAGTAACCCAACTCCTTAAACCTAGCCACCCGACAGATGTGTAGAGTTCATAGTGGATCTTATGCCAGGAACCTCACCAATTTCCAGACGCCCATACAAAATGGCCTCACGTGAGTTAGCTGAGCTTAAAATCCAACTTGAATCTTTTTTGGAAAAAGGCTTCATCCGCCCTAGCTCATCGCCATGGGGTTGCCCCGTTCTGTTCGTAACAAAGAAAGATGGAGCAAAAAGGATGTGTGTAGACTATCGCCCGCTAAATCTAGCGACGATAAAGAACAAGTAC
This sequence comes from Bromus sterilis, assembly GCA_950022295.1. NCBI lineage: Eukaryota > Viridiplantae > Streptophyta > Magnoliopsida > Poales > Poaceae > Bromus > Bromus sterilis. Next base: position 244,568 of record OX465597.1, read on the forward strand.
ACACTGCCCAAGATGGATTTGAGATTAGGTTATCATCAGAATCAAAATCCGAAACGAGGACATTCCAAAAACGGCTTTTACTACTTGTTATGGTCTTTACGAGTACACCGTCATGTCCTTTGGTTTAACCAATGCTTGATGCCCCACAGGCGTAAGGGATCGAGATAGTCTTCGCGGGTAAGTTAACCCAATTTATTGATTCGACACACGGGGAGCCAAATAGTATTTATAAGCTTAGACAGTTGAGTTTTCAATTCAACCGCACCTGAAATATACTTGCTTGCAACGATAGATGAGTGGTAACGATAATATGATAGTGATAGTGGCAATAGCAAAAGTAACAACAAAAGTAACAACTAATGACCAGCAAGATTGAAAACTCTGTAGGCTAGGGAGATGGATGGTTGGGTGCTACATGGATGAGAGTGAACATATAATAGATTCCAACACGGGGCAAGGCACACAGAAAAGCAATGATCATCTAGGAAAATATCAAACATTATGTATGTATCCCGTAGGTAGTTGTGCGTGCTTGCAATAAGAACTTGCACAACATCTTTTGTCCTACCATCCTGCTACGAACAGGGACAAAAGGAACTTATGGAAATTAAGGTGCTCCTGTCAAAGAGCACCGGAACAAACCAATAAACTCAATGGATACAAGGAATCCTCAAATCATGGACCATCCCCTTTGGTGTCCCAAGCTGTCACCTTTGGGATCGCCGGTTCCGGACCATAATAGGTGCATACAACTCATAGATAAAATCTAGCACACAAATATATTCATGAAAACACATACGGTTCAGATCTGAAAACATGGCACTCGGGCCCAAAGTGACAAGCATTGAGAACAACAAGTTGTAGCAAAGATGATAAACACCAAAGTAGATGATAGGCAACATGCCCGCAACAATCTGACGAACTATTACATGATTAAACTCATCCAATCCCTACCATCCCCTTTGCCTACAGCAGGGAATTACTAACACATATGAAGAGAAGTCATGGAGGATGAATGGAGTGGTGATGGCGATGACGATGGTGATGATCTCCCCTCTCCGGAGGCCAAATCAGCCTCTAGATTAGCCCTCCCGAAGAAGTACAGAGGGTGGCGGCGGCTCCGCGACGGAAACTGGGAAAACGACTTCTGTTCTGGGGTTTTCTCGTCACGGGGATAAATAGGAGTCTTGGTAGGGCACCAGAGGAGGGGGGGAGCTTCCAGGCGGCCAGAGGGCGCGGCCCCACCCCTGTCCGCGCCAGGGGGGTGCCTGGGGCCCCCAGAGCTCCCCTTTGGTCCCACTTCTGGCTCCTGGCTCCCTCGGGTGCGTGGATTTTCTGGGAATTTTCTGGGACGTCTAAAAATCCATTTTCCTGCGCACAAATAAACCATGCAGGAAGCTCTGCTGAAAACAGTGTTAGTCCGGGTTAGTTTCCTCCAAATCATGCAAGAATGAGGGAAAAACAATAGCAAAAGTGTTTGGAAAAGTTAATACGTTTGAGACGTATCAACTCCCCCAAGCTTAGCATATTGCTTGTCCTCAAGCAATTCATTTCAACGAACTGGACGCGACAAAGAAAACTTTGACAAACTCTTTTGCTTCATTAGATGTATATAATCATGTACTACGAAAAGAGTGTAGCAGGTATTGAAACAATGCTATAAGGACAATGCACGAAGAAATTCTTCTTTCATGTGATCAGTCACAAACAACTAAAAGTAAATAATAAGCTACTGAAAATCAAGACAGGATCAAAATGCACATAGCTTGAACATACTTGAGTAGCATTTCGCTAGCCTCCATGAGTGAAGCAAAACATAAATGCAGAAATTCCTCCGGAGTTTTAAAGGTGACTAGAACTCAGTATTTCAGACTAGCAATAACACAAGCATGCAGAAGACAATGTAATACTTTGGGACAATGCATGTTACACTAAGAATGACAACTATGCTCTTATAGTTGGTGCTTTGAAGAAAGAAGGGGAGACTCTCGAACCGTGGCTTTTGATGGCAAGGTTGAAAACCCGTGAAAGGAAGCAAAGACTAAACATGTGCCAGAGCTCTTGGTTTAGGAGACAGAGATAAAACATTTTTGAGAAGTGCAACTTTCCAGTCAACGGTGAACGGTAAAGGTCTCTCAATATCTCCCATGCCAACCATATAAAATGCCTTTTTGCTTACACATATTTCCTTATCCATAAATCCTTCGATGGTCTATGGAACCTTTTATTTTGCCTCAAGGATGGAAGGAGGGTATCGTTCCACCTATCTTAAGCAGCATTTGGTCCATTTCACTCCATCATCAAGTATGAGGGAGGTGTAACTCTCATATATATTTTTTTTCTTTTTCTGTTTTGACTACTTAAAACTTCCGTCAAAATATATTTGGCATGAAAGATATTGATTTCCCCTCACCGTACCATGAGCTTGTACGGTTACAAAAAAAGGGAAGCTTTTGAATAAATTTTGAGATGGCACAAGAAAGTCTAAGTTAGGAGTGGCCGGTAAATACCACATATAGGTAGGTATGGTGGACTCAAATGGAACAACTGGGTTTGAAAAGGAGTTTGGAAGCACAAGAAGAAATCCGCTTGGTGCGAGCGAAGGCTAGCAAAAGACTGGGAAGCGACAAACTAGAGAGCAATAACTGTCATAATCATGCAGAGCGACAAAGCAACATTGAATCGGGCATGAAAGTGATATAACTATTCTGAAACAAAAAGATCATCAAGGCAAAAGTAGACTTTATAGTCATAAGCATATGTGAACATGTGCCAAGTCAATCCAAAAATTCTCCGAAGGGAAATACCACTTCAGTATGCCAAACCATGAACAATGCAATGCATGTAAATCATTTCAACAACACATTATGTACTCTAGCTATTTGAGACCAGCCACAAGGAAAGCATGAACACTGGGAAAGCATTGTAAACATAGCACTATGTCGCTACAAGCTGGTCTCTAGATCATAAGTACAGGCATATGTACAAAAGTAGAAACAAGAAGAGTTCATACCGGTTTTCCTTGTTGCTTCCCTTCCGTCGATCTTCGTCATTACTGCCTGGTCATTTGCATGATCGAACGTAGGAAATATAATCAAATGCCATCACGGACTTGAGCTGGACTCTGAAAACAAAGCAAACTAAAGAGAGAAAGGAAATCTTTTGGGGTTTTTTAAAGGTTAGAAGAAAGAAAAAGAAAAGAGACAATCTTTTTGTTGTTGTTTGAAAAGTAAGAAAGAAAGAAGAACGGGCAAAAGCTTCGAAAATATCAAAGCGAATAATATGGATAATACAATGGAAAAGTGAGAAGGCCACGTACTCCCCCAAGCTTAGGCTTTTGGCCTAAGTTGGTAGTAGCTAATGTCCCCAGGAGCCTCCTCCTCCAGGGTAGTACGGGTAAGTCCAAGGGTCGTATGAGGCTTCCGGTGTGTACACCGAAGTCCTCGGATCCTCCCACGAAGAAGGATCTGCGCTCCAAGCAGAGGAAGACCCTTCACCAAACTGGGTGACGGTCTCTCCCTGGAAAGGTGGGAACTCACCATGCTCCTCCTCGTCAGGCACAACCCCCTCCATGGGGTTATGAAACTGACGCTGGACCACGAACTCATCGAACTGGGTAGCATTAAAGGACCATCCGTTCCTGCGAGAAAAATCAAACAAAAGAGGTGCAGGTAGACGGATCTTGCGTTCCGTGGTGGCTCCGAAACGCAAGATATAATCAAGGTTACCAAACTCGGAAGTCATGGTAACAAACTTATGCCTTTTCATAGCAGCAAGGTCAAAACTTAAATAAGTAAAAGGCTTATCATCGGGGTGTGGGGTGCCATTAAGAGACTCTAGGATAAGTGTGGCGTAAACGCCACCAAATAAGTCTCCCTTGTTACCGTTCATAGCAAGGCGTCGAGAAATTGAGGCACCCACATTATAATCAAACCTCCCTGAAAGGGCGGTTGCCAGGATAGCAATATCCGGCGCAGATATGTTGCTCGTGTTGTCACGAGCTAACTCCCCTCTAGCAATATAGTACGCAAAATACCTGAGGTGTGGGAATAAGATGCTGGAGATCTTTGACCGATGAATATCCCTTGTATCCATGCATGCTACAGAGAGAGTTGAAGACGGTTCTTAGCTCGGAGGGCTGAGAGCTCATCTTCGCCGTCAGTCCCACGTTTGGCACACCTATTATTTCACAAAACTTTTCCAAAGGCATGGTCAAAAGATCATTGTAAATTTTAAACTCAACAGAACCAGCATCAAGGTTATATCTAAAATTGTTAATAAAACAGGAGGTGAGTTTTTTATACTGTACAACACGGCACGTTGCGAGCCGCGTCAGACCTGCATTAGCACAAAGATTATAGAACTCCTCCTTAATTCCTGCAGCTTCATGGAATTCATCGCACGGGAAAGTCATTGCACGTGCTTGATTTGTGTCCTCCAACAACTCTAAGGGCACATGATCTTCGTTGTATCTCACCCTAGCAGTCGAGGGCGAAGCTGAAGCTCTCGTAACTCGATCGGAGCGCTCGAGCCTTTTCTTCCCAAGCCACCCCTTTGCTCTTCCTAGCAAACTCTTTTCTGAAATTTTTGAAAATTTACAAAAACAAGGATTTAAACAAAGTGAGTTAAGGCAAACTACTCAACTCACTTACCTAAGGCATAAACTTGCATCAAAACTTGGAAAATAAAACTCTACACATGCATGCAAGTTCACATAAACAGCACCAAGAGCTACTAAATACTCACAAATGAAGCCACCAAACAAAAATCTAATTGGAGGGGTGAAGGAGTTACATACCAGGGAGTGTTTTCTCAAGATTTCGGCTTGAATGGTGGGCTGTAGAGAGAGATCGAAAATCGCCTCCAAGAACAGCAAGAACGCAAGAACCAAATGCAGAACTCGTGTTTTTGGAGAGAGAAGAAGGAGGAGGAAGAAGACATACCTGGAAGTGGGGCCTGTGGGCCCCAGGCGCCCTGTGGGCGCGGCCAGGGGGCAGGCCGCGCCAGCTGGCCTTCTGGGCCACTGGTGGCCCCCCTGGTCAGCCCCAGGTGCCTCTGGGTCACTCCCGACATGGAATTTTTTTTCTATTTTTCTGGAATTTTTCTGAAAACTTCACTTTTGAAAATTTCTCGGAGTTCAAAAAGCTGCAAAACTTTCTGAAAACTTAAAGCGGTGATTAGTATTGTAAAGCTTCAAAAACACAAAAACTTGGTACAGCAAAGAGAATGAAAGCCAAAGCAAATGAAAACATAACAAGCTTAACTTTTTACCTATATAAAACAAGCTTACTAGTAAGGTTGATCAAGTCTTACCAACAAACCGGCGATATACAGAACAAGAAGTCTCACCCCTTATGAAGTGATCATTGCACCCGAAACAGAAGAAAAGGATGCGGAGAAGGATGATTCTCCCAAGGTAAGAGAAGACGGAGCACCCGATAAACGCAAGAGGTACTCTAAATAAGTCTTCATCGCAAGGAGACATGGGAAGGAAAGAGAACCATGGATACAGAAACCCTTGCCCTTTCCAAGTAAGTCCCTCAAATCTAAAGAAGAAGAGCATTATAATAAATTTTTTGAATGGATGAAACCTCTTTTTCTTCAAATTCCTTTGGCTGATGCTATTAAGTTACCTCCCTACTCGAAATATATGAAGGATATTGTTACTAATAAAATAAAAGTTCCTAATGAGGCAATATATACTATGCTTGCTAACTACTCTTTCAGTGGCAAGATTCCTAAGAAGCTCGGTGATCCAGGTATACCCACCATTCCTTGCTCCATAAAGAATAATTACGTCAGAACTGCTTTATGTGATGTTGGGTCAGGAGTGAGTGTTATGCCTTTCTCTCTTTACAAAAGGTTTTGTTTAGAGAAACTAATCCCTACAGATATCTCCCTTCAGATGGCTGACAAATCAACAGCTGTCCCAATAGGTATTTGTGAGGATGTACCCGTTGAAGTTGCTAACTGTTTGATCCATACAGATTTTGTTGTGCTTGATATGCCCGAGGATGGGAGCATGTCCATTATTCCTGGTAGACCTTTTCTTAACACCGCAGGTGCTATCATTGATTGCAATAAACGAAAGTTTACTTTCAACGTTGGTGATAAATAACACACGGTGTATTTTCCAAAGAAGATCGACAAGAGGCATGGCCTTAACTCTATAGAGAATATCGAGACCGTGAAGATTGGAGAATGGGACTGTCCACTACATATGCACCAGAAATACAAAACCATTATGGTGGGGAGAATGTTCATTAAAGTGAAGGTGCAATGATCACTTCATAAGAGGGGAGACTTCTTGTTCTTTATATCGTCGGTTTGTTGGTAAGACTTGATCAACCTTACTAGTGAAGCTTGTTTTATATAGGTAAAAAGTCAAGCTTGTTATGTTTTCATTTGCTTTAGCTTTCATTCTCTTTGTTGTACCAAGTTTTTATGTTTTTAAAGCTTCACAATACTAATCACCGCTTTAAGTTTTCAGAAAGTTTTGCATCTTTTTGAACTCCGAGAAATTTTCAACAGTGAAGTTTTCAGAAAAATTCCAGAAAAATAAGAATAAAAATTTCCATGCCGGGAGTGACCCAGAGGCACCTGGGGCTACTAGGGGGGCCACCAGTGACCCAAGCGGCCAGCTGGCGCGGCCTGCCCCCTGGCCGCGCCCGCAGGGCGCCTGGGGCCCACAGGCCCCACTTCCAGGTATGTCTTCTTCCTCCTCCTTCCTCTCTCTCCAAAAACACGACTTTTGCACTTTGTTCTTGCGTTCTTGCTGTTCTTGGAGGCGATTTTTTATCTCTCTCTACAGCCCACCATTCGAGCTGAATTTTTCAGCAAACACTCCCTAGTATGTAACTCCTTCACCCCTCCAATTAGATTTGTGATTGGTGGCTTCATTTGTGAGTATTTAGTAGAACTTGGTGCTGTTTTTATGAGCTTGCATGCATGTATAGAATTTTATTTTCCAAGTTTTGATGCAAGTTTATGCCTTAGGTAAGTGAGTTGAGTATTTTTCCTTAACACACTTGGTTTAAATCCTTCTTTTTGTAATTTGTTAAAAATTTCATAAATGAGTTTTCTAGGAAGAGCAAAGCGGTGGCTTAGGAAGAAGATGCCCGAGCGCTCCGACCGAGTTACAAGAGCTGCAGCTTCACCCTCGACTGCTACGGTGAGCTACAACGGAGATCATGTGCCCTTGGAGTTGTTGGAGGACACAAATCAAGCACGTGCAATGACTTTCCCGTGCGATGAATTCCTTGAAGCTGCAGGAATTAGGGAGGAGTTCTATAATCTTTGTGCTAATGCAGGTTTGACGCGGCTCACAACGTGTCGTGTTACTCTGTATCAAAAACTCACCTCTTGTTTTATTAACAGTTTTAGATATAACCTTGATGCTGGTTCTGTTGAGTTTAAAATTTACAATGATATTTTGACCATGCCTTTGGAAAAGTTTTGTGAAATAATAGGTGTGCGGAACGTGGGACTAACGGCGAAGATGAGCTCTCAGCCCTCCGAGCTGAGGACCGTCTTCAACTCTCTCTGTAGCATGGATACAAGGGATATTCATCGGTCAAAGATCTCCAGCATCTTATTTCTACACCTCAGGTATTTTGCGTATTATATTGCTAGAGGGGTGTTAGCTCGTGACAACACGAGCAACATATCTGCGCCGGATATTGCTATCCTGGCAACCACCCTTTCAGGGAGGTTTGATTATAATGTGGGTGCCTTGATTGCTCGACGCCTTGCTATGAACGGTAACAAGGGAGACTTATTTGGTGGCGTTTACGCCACACTTATCCTAGAGTCTCTTAATGGCACCCCACACCCCGATGATAAGCCTTTTACTTATTTCAGTTTTGATCTTGCTGCTATGAAAAGGCATAAGTTTGTTACCATGACTTCCGAGTTTGGTAACCTTGATTATATCTTGCGTTTCGGAACTACCACGGAACGCAAGATCCGTCTACCTGCACCTCTTTTGTTTGATTTTTCTCGCAGGAACGGATGGTCCTTTGATGTTATCCAGTTCGATGAGTTCGTGGTCCAGCATCAGTTTCATAACACCATGGAGGGGGTTGTGCCCGACGAGGAGGAGCATGGTGAGTTCCCACCTTTCCATGGGGAGACCTTCACCCAGTTTGGTGAAGGGTCTTCCTCTGCTTGGAGCGCGGATCCTTCTTCGTGGGAGGATCCAAGGACTTCGGTGTACGCACCGGAACCCTCATACGACCCTTGGACTCACCAGTACTACCCTGGAGTAGGAGGCTCCTGGGGACATTAGCTACTACCAACTTAGGCCAAAAGCCTAAGCTTGGAGGAGTACGTGCCCTTCTCACTTTTCCATTGTATTATCCATTTTATTCGCTTTTATCTTTTCGAAGTTTTTTCCCGTTCTTCTTTCGTTCTTTCTTTGAAAAAACAACAAAAAGATTTTCTCTTTTCTTTCAATCTCTTTTAACCTTTAAAAAACCCAAAAAGATTTCCTTTCTCTCTTTAGTTTGCTTTGTTTTCAGAGATCAGCCCGAGTCCGTGATGGCATTTGATCAATTTCCTACGTTCGACCGTGCAAGTGACCAGGCAGTAATGACGAAGATCGACGGAAGGGAAGCAACAAGGAAAACCGGTATGAACTCTTCTTGTTTCTACTTTTGTACATATGCATGTACTTATGATCTAGAGACCAGCTTGTCGCGACATAGTGCTATGTTTACAATGCTTTCCCAGTGTTCATGCTTTCCTTGTGGCTAGTCCCAAATAGTTAGAGTACATAATGTGTTGTTGAAATGATTTACATGCATTGCATTGTTCATGGTTAGGCACACTGGAGTGGTATTTCCCTTCGGAGGATTTTTGGATTGACTTGGCACATGTTTACACATGCTTATGACTAGAAAGTCTATTTTTGCCTTGATGATCTTTTTGTTTCAGAATAGTTATATCACTTTCATGCCCGATTCAATCTTGCTTTGTGGCTCTGCATGATTATGACAATTATTGCTCTCTAGTTGGTCGCTTCCCAGTCTTTTGCTAGCCTTCGCTCGCACTAAGCGGAATTCTGCTTGTGCTTCCAAACTCCTTTTTCAAACCCAGTTGTTCCATTTGACTCCACCATACCTACCTATATGTGGTATTTACCGGACACTCCTAACTTAGACTTTCTTGTGCCATCTCGAAATTTATTCAAAATCTTCCCTTTTGTAACCGTACAAGCTCATGGTCCGCTGAGGGGAAATCAGTATCTTTCATGCCAAAAATGTTTTGACGGAAGTTTTAACTAGTCAAAGCAGAAAAAGAAAAAATATATGAGGGTACACCTCCCCCATACTCGATGATGGAGTGATATGGACCAAATGCTGCTTATGATAGGTGGAACGATACCCTCCTTCCATCCTTGAGGCAAAATAAAAGGTTCCATAGACCATCGAAGGATTCATGGATAAGGGAATATGTGTAAGGAAAAGGCATTATATATGGTTGGCATGGGAGATATTGAGAGACCTTTACCATTCACCGTTGACTAAAAGTTGCACTTCTCAAAAATGTTTTATCTTTGTTTCCAAAACCAAGAGCTCTGGCACATGTTTAGTCTTTGCTTCCTTTCACGGGTTTTCAACCTTGCCATCAAAATCCACAGTTCGAGAGTCTCCCCTTCTTTCTTCAAAGCACCAACTATGAGAGCATAATTGTCATTCTTAGTGTAACATGCATTGTCCCAAAGTATTACATTGGCTTCTGCATGCTTGTGTTATTGCTAGTCTGAAATACTGAGTTCTAGCCACCTTTAAAACTCCGGAGGAGTTTCTGCATTTATGTTTTGCTTCACTCATGGAGGCTAGCGAAATGCCACTCAAGTATGTTCAAGCTATGTACATTGTGATGCTGTCTTGATTTTCAGTAGCTTATTATTTACTTTTAGTTGTTCGTGACTGATCACATGAAAGAAGAATTGCTTCGTGCATTGTCCGTATAGCATTGTTTCATTACTTGCTAAACTCTTTTCGTAGTACATGTATATACATCTAATGAAGCAAAAGAGTTTGTCAAAGTTTTCTTTGTCGCGTCCAGTTCGTTGAACTGAATTGCTTGAGGACAAGAAATATGCTAAGCTTGGGGGAGTTGATACGTCTCAAACGTATCTACTTTTCCAAACACTTGTGCTATTGTTTTGCCCTCATTCTTGCATGATTTGGACGAAACTAACCCGGACTAACTCTGTTTTCAGCAGAGCTGCCTGTATGGTTTTACTGTGTGCAGGAAAATGGATTTTTAGACATCTCAGAAAATTCCCAGAAAAATACCAGAAAATCCACGCACCCGATGCAGCCAGGAGCCAGAAGTGGGACCAGAGGGGAGCTCTGGGGGCCCCAGGCGCCCCCCTTGCGCGGCCAGGGGTGGGGTCGCGCCCTCTGGCCGCCTGGGCTGCTCCCCCCTCCTCTGGTGCCCTACCGAGGCTCCTATTTATCCCCGTGACGAGAAAACCCCAGAACAGAAGTCGTTTGCCCAGTTTCCGTCGTGGAGCGGCCGCCACCCTCTGTTCTTCTTCGGGAGGGCTAATCTGGAGGCTGATTTGGCCTCCGGAGAGGGGAGATCGTCGCCATCGTCATCACCATCACCACTCCATCCATCCTCCATGACTTCTCTTCACATGTGTTAGTAATTCCCTATTGTAGGAAAAGGGGATGGTAGGGATTGGATGAGTTTAATCATGTAATAGTTCATCACATTGTTGGGGGCATGTTGCCTATCATCTAGATTGGTGTTTATCTTGTTTGCTACAACTTGTTGTTCTTAATGCTTGTCACTCTGGGCCCGAGTGCCATGTTTTCAGATCTGAACCTTATGTGTTTACATGAGTATATTTGTGTTCTAGATCCTATCTATGAGTTGTATGCACCTATTATGGTCCGGAACCGGCGATCCCAAAGGTGACAGCTTGGGACACCAAAGGGGATGGTCCATGATTTGAGGATTCCATGTATCCATTGATTTTATTGCTTTGTTCCGGTGCTCTTTGACAGGAGCTCCTTAATCTCCATAAGTTCCTTTTGGCCCCGTTTGTAGCGGGATGGTAGGACAAAAGATGTTGTGCAAGTTCTTATTGCAAGCACGCACAACTACCTACGGGATACATGCCTACTGTTTGATATTTGCCTAGATGATCATTGCTTTTCTGTGTGCCTTGCCCCATGTTAGAATCTATTATATGTTTACTCCCATCCATGCAGCGCCCGACCATCCATCTTCCTAGCCTACAGTGTTTTCAATCCTGCTGGTTATTAGTTGTTACTTTTTTCTATTTACTTTTTCTGTTGCGATCATCACTATCATATCACCGTTACCACTTATCTATTGTTGCAAGCAAGTATATTTCAGGTGCGGTTGAATTGACAACTCAACTGTCAAAGCTTATAAATACTCTTTGGCTCCCTGTGTGTCGAATCAATAAATTGGGTTAACTTACCCGCGAAGACTATCTCGATCCCTTACGCCTGTGGGGCATCAGGGCCCAGGCGGCCACCCGGCGCGGCCCCACCCCTGGCCGCGCCAGGGGGCACCTGGTGCCCATGGTCCACCTCTGGCTGCCCCCCTTCGCCTATTTATTCTCCATCACGGGAAAACTCCAGAACAAGAACCCTATTCCGCAAATTTGCCTCTGTACCGCCGCCGCCGCGCTTCCGAGATCGGGAGCACCAGAAGACCTCTTCCCGGCACCCTGCCGGAGGGAGGATTGACCTCCGGGAGTCTCCTCTCCACCATGGATGCTCCCCGGATGTTTCGTGAGTAGTTTTCCTTGGACCATGGGTCCGTGATCAGTAGCTATGTGATGTTCTCCTCCCCTCTTTGATCTTCACTGTTTAGACCTCGTGAGCTGCCCTACATGATCGAGGCACCTTTGTAATATTTCTGTTGTTGCTATGCTGAGTTTGATGGGATCTGATGGATTATGAGATTATGTTCAGATTGTGATCGAGGCACCTTTATCTCTTATATTTTTGTTCCTAAGTAATTCTTGCATGTTCTCCGTTGCTGTTTATTGCTTTGGCTAAGTAGTAGGTAGTGACTCCAAGAGGGAACGTTGTGCTAGATTGTGGGTTCATGCCCCCCGATGACACGCTTGAGTGACAGAAACATGAGTCTAGGGGATGTGTTGTTGCCACAAGGGGGAAAAACGGTGCTTGTAACCTCGGTTGCAAGGATTGTTTACTTTACGCAAAGTTCTTTTTATTGCAGTTGTCTGTTGCTTTGGGTATACACTTTGGGTGGGGCTCGCAACTTAATACCAGCGAGATGTTCTGGATAGATATCTCAAGGTGGATGATTAGTAGTAGATGCAGATGGATTTCGGTCTACTTATTTTGGCGTACTGCCCGTGATTTTGAGCCTCTTCCTTTCTTTTGTAGCATAGTTAGCATTGCGGTGCGTTCATAATCCTGTCAATTGCCCTTCTGTAATTTGTTTACCTCGCATAGCAGTTTTATCGTCTTTTGGGAGAGAGACATCACTAGTGAACATCACGTATCCCGGTCCATATCCTCATTATTATTTCCAAGCTATATTTACTTTACTGCTTTTTCTTGCTATCATTATCCCTTGCGTTTTATCCTTTGTGAACAATAAGACCGGAGAGATTGACAACCTCTCTGAACTTCGTTGGGAAAAAAGTTATCTGTGTCTGTGTGTAGGTCCACGTCAGTTGCGCCGCTGACACCTACTTATCATCTCTGGAGTCCTACTGGAGACAAACCTTGGTATCTTCACCGAGGGAAAACTGTTGTTGCACTACATCTCAAACCTTCCACTTGGGGTAACCAACGAAGGGCGAAGCCATCAAGCAAGTTTTCTGGCGCTCTTCCCGGGGAATCCGAGTGTTAAGATAGGGGAGTTGCACACTACCCTTTACCTTTGTTTTTTAGTCTTGTTAGTTTACCTTTCAGTTTTTATCTTTGTGTCTTTTATCAAAATTTACAAAAAAATCTGCCACACTTGCTGCTACTATGGGTTCCACTAAAAAACACCAAGTTGTGTGACTTCACTAGTCACAACAACCAAGACTTTATCTGCACTCCCATTTCCACACCTGCCACTTCAGCTACCTCTTATGAAATTAAACCTGCTTTGCTAAACCTTGTTATGAGAGATCAATTCTCTGGTGCTGGAGATGATGCTGCTTTACACTTGAATAATTTTGTTGAATTATGTGATATGAAAAAGTATAAAGAAGTAGAAGGTGATATTGTTAAGCTCAAGCTCTTTCCTTTCTCTTTAAGGGTAGATGCTAAAATCTGGTTTCAATCTTTGCCTAGAAATAGCATATATTCTTGGGATAAGTGCAAAGATGCTTTTATAGGGAAGTACTACCCTCCTGCTAAGATTATCCAATTGAGGAGTAACATTATGAATTTTAAGCAATTGGATAATGAACACGTTGCCCAAGCTTGGGAACGAATGAAATTTCTTGTTAAGAAATGCCCTACACATGGTTCGACTACCTGGATGGTTATCCAGACTTTTTATGCAGGCTTGAACTTTACCTCGCGGAACCTGTTAGATTCGGCCGCGGGAGGAACCTTTATGTCAACTACACTTGGTTCTGCCACGAAGCTTCTCGATGAAATGATGACCAATTATTCCCAATGGCACACCGAACGCGCTCTAACAGGTAGGAAGGTAAATTATGTCGAGGAAATTACCTCTCTCAATGAAAAAGTTGACTTAATTATGTCTCTACTTACCAAGCAGACCTCTATTGATCCTCATGATGTCCCTTTAAATTCTTTGGTTGCTCAAGAACAAGTAGATGTGAACTTTATTGCTAGAAACAACTTCAACAACAATGCTTATAGGGGAAATTTTGCTAGCAATCCTAGACCGTTTCCATCCAACTATGGGAACAACAACACTTACCCTAGCAACAAGAACCCCTCTTCTGAATTAGAAAGCATGCTTAGAGACTTTATCACTACCCAAAAAGCCTTCAACAAAAATGTAGAGGAGAAATTAGCTAAAATAGATAATCTCTCTTTGAAGGTAGAAAGCTTAGCCCTTGATATTGAGATGCTTAAAATTAGAACCTCTCCCCTTGAGGAGAATAAGGCCACTCCTATTAATGCTACCCAGTTACAAATCAATGAAAATATTAGGATGATGGCTAAACTTAAAGAAAGATGGGCTAGAGAAAAAGAGGAAGAGGATAGAATTAAGAGCCTTCCTACACACCACACAGTTTCCACTATCCAAATTGTTGAGGACACCCAAACTATTAGCACCCAATGCACTCCTAGTCCCGTTGGACCTATTAATGGTGATGCTAATACCTCAACCGTAGAAAAAGAAACTCCTATGAACATAGAGGGTTTCAAACAAGTGAGCCTAGATGACACTACTACCACCTTTGATAGTAGTGATATTGATTTTGATAGTTGTACCCTCTCAGAAGTTATCAGTTTGCTACACAAAATGTCTAGAGACCCCCACACTAGCACACTTAATCTTGCCTTCACGGAGCATATCACAAATGCTCTCATCAAAGCTAGGGAGGAGAAGCTTAGAGTAGAAGCCTCCATACCTAGGAAGCTAGATGATGGTTGGGACCCTATGATCAAAATTAAATTAAATAACTTCTCTTGCTATGCTTTATGTGATGTTGGAGCTAGTACCTCCGTTATGCCCAAAAGAATATTTGATATGTTTGAATTGAAGCCCTTTGAGCCTTGTTCTTTTGGTGTTCGTCTTGTTGATTCTTCCATAAAGAAACCTTTGGGGAAGATCGACGATGTTCTTATCATTGTCAATGACAACTATGTTCCCGTTGATTTTATTGTTATGGATATAGAGTGTGAACCTTTGTGTCCAATTATTTTGGGACGTCCTTTTCTTCGCACCGTTGGTGCGGTTATTGACATGAAAGAGGGGAATATAAAATTCCAATTCCCATTCAAAAAGGGGATGGAACGCTTCCCTAGAAAGAAAATCAAGTTACCTTTTGAGTACGTTACACGGGCTAGTTATTCTCTTTCTCTTGATAAAACTTGATTCTTCTTTTGCATTAAGCCTAGCTAATGGCTTTAAAGAAGTGCTTTCGGGAGGCAGCCCGCAACGAATTTAGGTGTTTTCTTTTTGCTTTTGTTGTGTCTTGATGATTTTTACTTCTGTAGCAACATCATTGTATCTTTATTTTTCAGCTTTGTGCCAAGTTATAGCCTCTTACGGCAAGGGAAGTAAAAGTTGTGACATGCTGTCCAGAAAACAGATTCTGTCCTCGTGACCAGAAACATTCCATAAAAATCCCAGTTCATCTTTTTGAGCTCAAATTTTTACACAGTATTCTATATACAATTACGAAACTTCCGTATGTTCTGAGTTTTTTTATTCGAGTTTCAGACGTGCCCCTAAAAAATTCTTTACTATCTGCTGTTCTGTTTTTCACAGATTCTGCCACGTTTTGTCTCTCCTAACTTTTGCAAACCTTAAGCTTGCTTTTTCTTTGCAAAAACTTTTTGGCACTCTTGAGAAACAGTAGCTCTTCAAGAATATCTTTATATCCAGTGGAAAAAATTATTTATTAAGGGTACTAACCTCTCTAATCAACTTATGATGAGTTATGTATGAAGGGAGTTTTCAAGTGTGTGATGGAAGATGATGAAAGAAGATCCAGGAGTGTCAAGCGCTCAAGCTTGGGGATGCCCCCATGCATCCCCAATAAATATTCAAGGAGACTCAAGCATCTAAGCTTGGGGATGCCCCCGTGCATCCCCTTCTCCATCAACAATCATCAGTTCGTCCTTCGTCTCACTATATTTTTATCACTTCATGCGTTATGTGCTATGCTTGGAGCGTCTCGCTCTTAGGTTTTGTTTTTAGTTTCCTTTAGCTTTTCTTGCTGTTCATAACAAGTTAGATCCCTTATTACTTTGTGTGGGAGAGAAACACGCTCCTTTTTCAAAATCTAGAACACATCATAGGATTTTTCCTGCTTATCTTTTTGCTGTTGTGTGTTCTTTATCTTTTCATAGCTATTGCCATGTTTAGTCTTAGTCTTAATTTGTCTTTAGCAAGAGCCTTGGCTTTTGTTTAGTTTGTTGCTGGAACTCTCTTTTTAGTTTTCATGTTTATCTTGTTAAATAAAGTTGATTGTTGCACTAAGTTGTGTCTTGTTTTGAAAGTAGGTATTTGAGGTTGCTATTTAATTTTAGTAGTAACTTGCAATAGTTTTGAGGTATTATTGTTGTGAGTAATGTTCGAACTTTCGGTGTCAAGAGCTCTTGCCTATTAGTGATAGGTGTCGTATTTTGGGCAATCCGTGTTTATTTTCAAAACCTACAAAACTAGTTGAGAACTCTAGCTACTAGATGGATCACTACTCTTCTGAGGAGTCGAATATCAGAGAACACTCACGTACCATGAGTCGAGGATGCGCAAGGATAACCAAACCCCCATACACTCCTCCTGGGGGTACTTGTCTCTTTGAGAACCTCCTTATTAGATTGAGAGTTACCGATAATAAGTGCATGAGTTCTTCGGACTAATGTAAGTATTGAAAGTTGACACTTCCACCTTCCCATATTTTGCTAGCCTCTCCCGTGCCGTGCATTGCCTTCTTCTCACTCCGAGAGTTGGTGTCCACCTTCGCCGGTACTTCCAAACCCTTGGCATGATACGCTCTGTCATCATAAACCTTCTTATATCTTCCCTCAAAACAGCCACCATACCTACCTATCAAGGCACTTCCATAGCCTTTCCGAGTTATACTGCCATGCAACTTCCACCTCTTCATGACTTGATCTTCATGTCATACATGTTCTTGCTACACTGGCAGCGACATACATTGCATACTTCATGATAGTTACATCTTCTTTATGTTTTGAGTACCTTCTAAAGTGTGAAAGATCTCCTTTACCCTCTTGTAAAATAGAGTGTTGCCCTTAAGTGAGGAAAAGATCCCAAAGTGGACACATTAAAATATCCCAAAGAGGACAAATGAGAGTTCAATAGAAAGAGCCATTGAGGCCACAAAAAAAATACAAAAAAATAGAAAAAAAAGAGAGAAAGAAATAAAAAGAGAGAAAGGGGCAACACTACTATCCTTTTGAGAGATCCACACTAGTGCTCCCTTTATATCCTTGTACTCCATAGAGATGATCATTATGCATATAGCTATGTGGGGACCTTCACACTATAGAACTTGGCTTGCATATTCCAAGGATGAGCCTCCTCAAACGAGCTCTAGGTCTTCATGAGCGAGCAAGTTAGATGCACCCCCACTAGTTCCATTGGAGAGCTTCTTAGCTCATATGTGCATCCGTTGCATGGCAATCCCTACTCCTCACATCATATTTATCATTTGGCATCCCTTGCCTATGATTGTCCTCATTGATGTGAGCCTTTCTCATCCTTTTTGTCTTCCTCCTCCACCATACTTCTCTCTTTGCCATCTTAAGTGTCAACTCTCCTGCTTACGCTCATCCATTGCATGAGTGCTCAAAATATCGAAAAGGAGTGGATCAAATTGACTTGTACCTGGCTAGTGGTCTGGGGATGAGTCAAGATAAGATTCTAGAAGAAGACCAAGTGTGAAACTTTAGTAGATTGAGTTCTCAACACAAAAATTACTTTTTCTCGTATTCCCTATCCCCCTTCTTGCACACAAACACCATTTGGAGACATTCGAGTCACGAACAGCGAGAGCTCTTGCACCTATTGTTCTTGTGTTACTTGTTTCAATGTTAATATAGACTCTTGCATGTTATGACTTGAATTGAATCTCTAACCTTGATTGCTTTACTTTTCAAAGTTCTTTTATGGTTGCTAGAATGTCACCACAGAAATTATGTTGTTATCATTTACCTACTCGAGGACGAGCAGGAATTAAGCTTGGGGATGTTGATACGTCCAAAACGTATCTATAATTTCTGCTTGCTCCATGCATGTTTTGTGTGATATTGCTATGATCTATATACACTTTCATACACTTTTGATCATATTTGGACTAACCTATTAACTCAGTGCACCCCAGTGCCAGTTTCTATTTTCTGCTGTTTTTCTATTTCAGTTTTCCCCCATATAAAAAGTGCCAGAAAAATTCCGGGAAAAATACATGAAAAATCAGCGTACAGGAAGCTTCGAGAAGAGCCCGGGAGGGGCCAGAGGAGAGCCAGGGGGGCCAGGAGGCCACCCGGCGCGGCCCCACCCCTGGCCACGCCAGGGGGGGCGCCTGGGGCCCCTGGTCCACCTCTGGCTGCCCCCCTTCGCCTATTTATTCTCCGTCACGGGAAAACTCCAGAAGAAGAACCCTATTCCGCAAACTCGCCTCTGTTCCGCCGCCGCCGCGCTTCCGAGATCGGGAGCACCAGAAGACCTCTTCCCGGCATCCTGCCGGAGGGAGGATTGACCACCGGGAGCCTCCTCTCCACCATGGATTGTCACAACCCAAGTTTAGGTAAGTGCTAGGGTTTGAGTTCCCCTTTGCATCATGTGAAAATTTCAAAATAAATTCAAAAATGGGGAAAAGAAAAGCCCTAAAGAATTTAATTAAATGGCCAGACAAAAATTTCTTCCAAAAATTCCTCTGGTATTTTTGAAAAGTCTTATAAATATGCATGATCACATATAAAGTGAAGTGGGTCCCACTGCATGCACCAAGATTTTTCAAATATTCCAAACAGGGCTTGGAAATTAAATAAATACCCTATTTGAATTAAAGTTCAAATTATTTGAATTTTAAAAATTCCCAAACTTTGTGAGTGGCTAGCTATATGCATTACAAGTCCACATAAAAATTTGGAGCATTTATAAAAATGCCTAACTAATTTTTTTAATTGGGCAAAACAAATAGCAGAAAGAAAAATAAGAAAAAGAAAGCCAAAAGCTTACCTGTCGCCTATGGGCGTAGGCCCACCTATTCTGGCCCAGCCCAGCCCAAAAGGGCATCTTCGTCTTCCACCCCGGCCAGCAGGCACAGAGGTGTGTGGCGGCCATGCCCGGCGGCTAGCCACCTCCTGCTTGCTTCCCCTACCTTATCCCGTCGCCATGGACGTCCTGGAAGGCTCCCGAATCGTTTCCCCCTCTCCCTAGATCTCTCTCTCCCTCTCCCGGCAAGAATCAGCGCAGCCCGAGCCCCAGCCGGAGCACGACGACGAGGACCGACACGGCCACCGGACGAATTAGCGTGCGCCGCCGTGTCCTTTCGCTCCGCCAGCGACGCCCCCTTCGATCCGCGGCATCAACTGGAGCCGAGCGCCAACAGAGGAGCCTCCCCCTTCATCGAGTCACCGCCGGCCGCAGAGAGCTCCGACGAGTGATTCCTCCGCCACCAGGACCACCCAGACCCCGCCGTGTTCTTCTTCACGCTCACGGTGAGCTCACGGTGCTCCTGCACCTTCCCGTGCCTCCTCTCGCGTCGTAATCGCCGTGTTCATCGAGGCCAGTGGCCAGCCGACGACGCCCCAGTGCCCCCTGGAGACCCCCTAATAGCACTGTTGCACGCGGAAGAGCGAGAGGCACCCCCTGGTGCTCTCCTCCTTCTCTCCCGTGGCCGGAAACCCAAGTCCGGCGAGGCGCCGCCGTGACCCGTGGTCACCGGCGGTTAGCCGCCGGCTGGATTGGCCATTAGGGTCCCTAATCACCCCCTGGGGTCTATGACAGGTGGGGCCCAGCCCTATTAACAACCTATGTTTATAAATAAACATGGGATTAACCCCCACTGAGGCTTACAGGTGGGCCCCTATTGTCAGCCCCCCCTGTGACTTCAGCACTGCGTCATGCTGACGCAATAAACAGATTTCTCTGTTTAATTGAATTAAAAGAATTCCATAAAAATCTAGAAATTGTTTAAAACTTCAATAAATCATAGAAAATTCATATTAACTCCAAATTGGACAAATAATATATGGAAAATTATCAGAAAATGCAAGGATTATGAATATGCAACTTGTTTCTATGTTTGACCATTTTAAAATGGGTGAACAGTAGACAACATGCATATGGCATAATTTGAATTTAAATTTGGAGTTTGAATTTGCATTTCAAATGCAATACACTTCAATTAAATTGAATTTGTCACAAACCAGTACCTTTTACATCATGGAACCACTTATCATGTGCTTGTGCATTTACTTCCGAAGTTGTCCCCCCCCCCTTTTTTTGTTGATGATTGTGTCGGTAACAGCTCTGCCGAGACGGTGATCACCCCCGAAGAAAAAGACCACCGTTAAGACCCGTGTATCGTCAGCAAGGCAAGCAAACCCCCATTGATTTTATCGATAAAATCCCACTTCCCTCTCATGTCTCGCTTATGCATTGTATAGGATGATTACCATGCTATGTTTCTACCACATAGATGAACCCATCCTTTCCATGACCTATCATTTGTCACAGTAGTAAGCAAACCACAATCCTAGCAAATGTAGGAGTTGAATGATATCATGTGGCCCCTGCAAATGTTACTGCTTATTGCATGCTTAGAGTGATACAATGTTGTTACTGTTATGTGAGTCGGGATGGTAGTGATCATGTTGATGATGGTGGAAATGTGTTGGTGAATCTACCCTAATACAAGGTGAACGATGAGAGGCTGTGTGGGAGTACACAGTGGGTTGTCTCATTGAACACCGCCCTAAGTCCGAGTTCTTGTGTGGTGATCCAAGATGAAGAGTACAACCACACATTGGGCTCACTGACCCCTCTCAGCCTACTAACTCATCCCTTTCGATGTCCAGATGTCGCAGTAGTTCGGAGTTCTGGTAGGTTTGTGGCCTGGTTGCTAAGTGAGAGAATGGCTCAACCGAGACCGGCTTATGCACCACACACACATCATCTGGTTCCACTTCGGTAAACCGGCCGGGTTCACGATAGTGGTAGCCAACCCAGGTAGGCGGCTTTCTTGCACTAGATCGGCTATGAGGTAACAGTTGTGGTGGCATCCTCGCTGTCATATCTTGAATGGTGACACGCAAAAGGCGGTAACTGATGACACGTGTGTGTAGAGGTACACCCCTGCAGGGTTAACAAAACTATTCGAATAGTCGCGTCCGCGGTTAAGGACTACTTGGAAAGCTTAGCTTGATTATTAGACAACTTGAACTGGATACTTATAAAACTTACCAAGATAAGCGTGAGTGCTATGGCGTGCTTTCTCGTGGGGAAGTCGAGGAAGGCACCATAGTGGTGTAATTGATTGGAGACATGTAGTGGACTCATGTACGCTTCTTACCTCAAGTCTGGTACTCGTAGTTCAGAACTAGCCAAGTCAAAGATGGCACTTCTGCAATTGAACGCCACCTCCCTTTACCTTGATACATGTGCATGAGTAGTATAGTTCCTACGTAAGTCTTGCTGAGTACGACTTTGTACTCACGTTTGCTTATTCTATGTTTTAGATGAACCCACTGACCCGAAGGTGGATTCTTCATCGAGCTCGACAACTGAAGACCAAGCTAGTGTGGTCCCAGTCAGACGACTGGTTCCCTCGTGGAAGGGCTTGTTTGTAGATAAGGCTTCTCTAAGTCATTTGTTAAACTTGTCTGTACTCAGACCTACTTTGCTTCCGCATGTTTGATGTAATGTTGGATCACAGACTTGTGATCTCTGTGTGCCCTCTATAAGAGTTATCAATAAAGTTGTATACTTTGTAGAGAATTTCAATGATACCTGCTATTCATACAAGGCATGTGTGTTGCGTGTATGTTTATAACATGCATGTCTTTGTATGGGTTTTTGAGACCTTAGTTGTGATCTGGCTGGCGGTCTTTTATACACCAAGTGGCCCTTAGATGTGCGCAGCTTGGGGCATCGCGATGCGATTGCTCGTGACTCAGTCACGTGCACACTTTGATGTATGATCGAGCCCTCCCTAGACCCCGACTAAGTGATCGGGCTGGAGTAAATCTATGTAAGGGTTATAATACAATCGATAGTATGGTTGAGGCGACTTGTCCATGAGTATGGGAGTTCACCACCCATATCATTTAGACTTGTGTGCGGACGATGAGGACCCATCTCAGTTGATCATCCGGCTTGGATGGGATGCCCCTCACGTTCGATGCTCTCCGAGAACGTTTTGTGCTTGGCCTTGTCTACTTAGACGAGTGGGTATGGTTCTCGGCTCTCCATATGATTGTGTTGTAGCGAGGCTTGCATACGCTAACCCAGGGTCCCGACATGGATGCTCCCCGGATGTCTCGTGAGTAGTTTTCCTTGGACCATGGGTTCGTGATCAGTAGCTATGTGATGTTCTCCTCCCATCTTTGATCTTCATTGTTTAGACCTCGTGAGCTGCCCTACATGATCGAGGAACCTTTGTAATATTGCTGCTGTTGCTATGCTGAGTTTGATGGGATCTGATGGATTATGAGATTATGTTCAGATTGTGATAGAGTCATATATTTGGTTTTTATCTCTTATATTTTTGTTCCTAAGTAATTCTTGCATGTTCTCCGTTGCTATTTATTGCTTTAGCCAAGTAGTAGGTAGTGACTCCAAGAGGGAACGTTGTGCTAGATTGTGGGTTCATGCCCCCCGATGACACGCTTGAGTGACAGAAACATGAGTCTAGGGGATGCGTTGTTGCCACAAGGGGGAAAACAACGGTGCTTGTAACCGCGGTTGCAAGGATTGTTTACTTTACGCAAAGTTCTTTTTATTGCAGTTGTCTGTTGCTTTGGGTTTACACTTTGGGTGGGGCTCGCAACTTAATACCAGCGAGATGTTCTGGATAGATATCTCAAGGTGGATGATTAGTAGTAGATGCAGATGGATTTCGGTCTACTTATTTTGGCGTACTGCCCGTGCTTTTGAGCCTCTTCCTTTCTTTTGTAGCATAGTTAGCATTGCGGTGCGTTCATAATCCTGTCAATTGCCCTTCTGTAATTTGTTTACCTCGCATAGCAGTTTATCGCCTTTTGGGAGAGAGACATCACTAGTGAACATCACGTATCCCGGTCCATATCCTCATTATTATTTCCAAGCTATATTTACTTTACTGCTTTTACTTGCTATCATTATCCCTTGCGTTTTATCCTTTGTGAACAACAAGACCGGAGAGATTGACAACCTCTCTGAACTTTGTTGGGAACAAAGTTATCTGTGTCTGTGTGCAGGTCCACGTCAGTTGCGCCGCTGACACCTACTTATCATCTCTGGAGTCCTACTGGAGACAAACCTTGGTATCTTCACCGAGGGAAAACTGCTGCTGCACTACATCTCAAACCTTCCACTTGGGGTAACCAACGAAGGGCGAGAAGCCATCAATATGCTGTTAGGATCAACAGCTGGCTTTTCACTTGTAATAGGATCATCGGGATTGTCAGCCTCCTTGTGTTTCTTCTTCTTCTTTTTCTTCGAAGAGCTAACAGTCTCGTCTTCTTCTTGTACTTGAGAATCTTGCTCGATCCTCTTTGGATGCCCCTCAGGATAGAGTGGGTCCTGGGTGTGTGTTCCACCCCTAGTTTTAATTCCATAAGCTTGTATGTCCTATTTGGCATTATTAGCAAGAAAATCTTTTTGCACATTAGAAATTTGTTCAAGCTTAACAAGACATTTAACATCATTAACTGTTCTTTCTAGAACATCACACAAACTTTTGATAGCAAGAGAATTATCATGCAACTGACTTTGTAATCTCCTATTAAAATGGTCTTGCTTAACAATAAAATTATCAAGTTCATCTAAACATTGGTCGGGAGGCTTACCTTTAGGGATGTCACTTTCAGTAAAGTCTAATAGAGAGTGTACCTCTACCAAGGGAGGGTGAGTAGTAGGCTAACACAACTTCTCAATAGGCGGTAAATTCTTCACGTCTTCGGCTTTAATACCTTTCTCCTTTATAGACTTCTTTGCTTCTTGCATATCTTCGGGGTTCAGAACAAGCATGTCCCTCTTTTTTGGTGGTAGAAGTGGCTCAAGAACGGACCAATCTTCATGGTTCTTGGCGATTTTGCACATTAATTATTCTGCATCGTCCGGTGTTCTTTCCCTGAAAACACAACTAGCACAACTATCCAGATAGGATCTGGATTCATCGGTTAAACCAACATAAAATATATCAAGCAGTTCATTCTTGGGGACTCCATGTCCCGGCATAACCTTAAGTAAATCACAAAACCTCCCCCAAGCTTTAGGGAGGTGCTCATCCTGCAATTGTTTAAAGTTATAGATTCTTTGCAAAGCAGCATGTTGCAGATGAGCTGGGAAATACTTATCAACAAAAAATTTGACTAAGTCCTGAGGACTTTTAATGGAACCATAGGGTAGTGCATCGTACCATGATTTAGCGTCTTCCTTCAAAGAAAAAGGGAAAAGCTTGGCCACATAAAAGTTTTGTATCTTCTCATCAGTAGTGAATAGGTTGCTTAACTCAGCGAGTTTGGTCAAGTGTGCTATAGCATCATCATTTTCTCTGCCATAAAAGGGGTCAGCCTCGACTGTAGATATAAGTGAAAGATCAACAGAGAAATCATAATCAGGATCAGTGATGCATATAGGAGATGTGGAAAATTGAGGATCAGGAATAACTTTGTTCTTCATGGAGTGCTTTTTGAGCAACTCCTTAACAGCACCAGGGTCAGAGTCGACACACTCTCTGAGTTCCCTGCAAAAATCATCATCAAGAGTAACATAATCATCATCAAGGATTCTCTCCTTGATTTCATCTAAGCTCGGGTAACCAAAGGTTTTGCAGGTACGAATATAGGTAGCAGGGGTCTCGGTCTTGGATTTTGCTGCAGCCTTAGCAGTCTGAGTTTCAATATAGTGACCAAGAAAAGTAGCATCATCAAGAGTAGTGGAAGCATCATCAAAAGTATCGGACATAGTGACAGACTCAATAGAAGCATCTTGTAGTGGTGGTGAAGTAAACTTACTCGTAACAGAAGGTGAATCAAGTGTAGCACTAGTGTTCAGAACAGTACATTTTCTTGTACGGGACGGTAAGATCGGAACCTTGGGGTCTCCTTTCTTACCCATAGCGGATGATGTGCAGCAGAAAGGATACTTCAAGTAGACTTGTAAATATTGCTATGCTCCCCGGCAACGGCGCCAGAAAACGCTGCTTGATGCCCCACAGGCGTAAGGGATCGAGATAGTCTTCGCGGGTAAGTCAACCCAATTTATTGATTCGACACACGGGGAGCCAAAGAGTATTTATAAGCTTTGACAGTTGAGTTGTCAATTCAACCGCACCTGAAATATACTTGCTTGCAACGATAGATAAGTGGTAACGATAATATGATAGTGATAGTGGCAACAGCAAAAGTAACAACAAAAGTAACAACTAATGACCAGCAGGATTGAAAACACTATAGGCTAGGGAGATGGATGGTTGGGCGCTGCATGGATGAGAGTGAACATATAATAGATTCCAACACGGGGCAAGGCACACAGAAAAGCAATGATCATCTAGGAAAATATCAAACATTAGGCATGTATCCCGTAGGTAGTTGTGCGTGCTTGCAATAAAACTTGCACAACATCTTTTGTCCTACCATCCCGCTACAAACGGGGCCAAAAGGAACTTATGGAGATTAAGGTGCTCCTGTCAAAGAGCACCGGAACAAAGCAATAAACTCAATGGATACAAGGAATCCTCAAATCATGGACCATCCCATTTGGTGTCCCAAGCTGCACCTTTGGGATCGCCGGTTCCGGACCATAATAGGTGCATACAACTCATAGATAGGATCTAGAACACAAATATATTCATGAAAACACATAGGGTTCAGATCTGAAAACATGGCACTCGGGCCCAAAGTGACAAGCATTAAGAACAACCAGTTGTAGAAAAGATGATAAACACCAAAGTAGATGATAGGCAACATGCCCCCAACAATCTGACGAACTATTACATGATTAAACTCATCCAATCCCTACCATCCCTTTGCCTACAGCAGGGAATTACTCACAAATATGAAGAGAAGTCATGGAGGATGGATGGAGTGGTGATGGAGATGACGATGGCGATGATCTCCCCTCTCCGGACGTCAAATCAGCCTCCAGATTAGCCCTCCCGAAGAAGAAAAGAGGGTGGCGGCGGCTCCGCGACGGAAACTGGGAAAACGACTTCTGTTCTGGGGTTTTCTCGTTACGGGGATAAATAGGAGTCTCGGTAGGGCACCAGAGGAGGGGGGGCTGCCCAGGCGGCCAGAGGGCGCGGCCCCACCCCTGGCCGCGCCAGGGGGGCGCCTGGGGGCCCTAGAGCTCCCCTCTGGTCTCACTTCTGGCTCCTGGCTCCTTCGGGTGCGTGGATTTTCTGGGAATTTTCTGGGACGTCTAAAAATCCATTTTACTGCGCACAAATAAACCATACAGGCAGCTCTGCTGAAAACAGCGTTAGTCCGGGTTAGTTTCGTCCAAATCATGCAAGAATGAGGGCAAAACAATAGCAAAAGTGTTTGGAAAAGTAGATACGTTTGAGACGTATCAATGCCCCCACCACTTTCTCGCGCATGATGAATTCGATCTTCATGTAGTACTTAGGTAAATTTGTTGTAGTTTATCTCGATGACATTCTCATCTACTCGAAGAACGAAGAAGAACATGCCGAACATCTAAGGTTGGTATTGATGAAGCTTAGAGAGCATCGCCTGTATGCTAAATTCTCCAAGTGTGAATTTTGGCTACCAGAAGTGACCTACTTAGGACACGCGATTTCTGCAAAAGGTATTGCTGTGAATCCCGAGAGAGTCCAGGCCGTCCTTGACTGGACTCCACCTGAATCGGTTAAGCAAGTTAGGAGTTTTCTTGGCCTAGCCAGCTATTGCCGTCGCTTCGTCGAGAACTTTTCTAAAGTTGCAAAGCCTCTAACTGAACTCCACAAGAAAGATAAGAAATTCCAATGGACTCCCAAGTGCGAGGAAAGCTTTCAAGAGCTAAAAAGAAGATTGACTTCTGCCCCCGTACTTGCGCCTCCAGACACCAAAAAGGATTTCGAGATCTTTTGTGATGCCTCACGGCAAGGGTTAGGATGCATACTTATGCAAGATAGACATGTGGTAGCTTATGCTTCACGCCAGTTGCGTCCACATGAAGAGAACTATCCTACCAATGATCTTGAACTCGCTGCCGTAGTTCATGCCCTGACTACTTGGCGACATTACCTCCTTGGTAATCGTTGTGAGATCTATTCCGACCACCAAAGCCTCAAATACATTTTCACCCAGCCAGATCTTAATCTCAGGCAAAGACGCTGGATTGAGTTCATAAAAGATTACGACGTAGGAATTTCTTACACCCCAGGCAAAGCCAATGTCATGGCTGATGCACTAAGTCGTAAGTCGTACTGTAACAACCTCATGTTACAACAGTATCAACCACTTCTTCATGAGGAATTTTGCAAGCTCAATCTTGAGATTGTTCCTCATGGCTATCTTTCTACCTTGGTGGCGAAACCAACTCTTGAGGATCAAATCATAGTTTCCCAAAAGCGTGCACGAGGTGTTCGCCGGATCAAGGAGAACATTGCTAGCGGAGTTGCTAAATGTTTCTCCACAGATAGTAAGGGAACGGTATTCTTTGGAAATCGTTTGGTAGTACCTAAGAATAGGGAACTAAGGCAACTCATCCTCAAGGAAGCCCATGACACACCCCTCTCGATTCATCCCGATAGCACAAAAATGTACCGAGATCTACGCCAGAGAATTTGGTGGACTAGGATGAAGAGATGCATTCCTCGATTTGTTGCCAAATGTGATGTTTGTCGTCGCCTTAAGGCAGAACACCAAAGACCTGCTGGTACACTTCAACCTTTGCCTATTCCAGAGTGGAAATGGGACAAAGTCGGTATGGACTTCATCACCGGCTTTCCAAAAACCCAGAAAGGAAACGATGCAATCTTCGTTGTCATAGATAGGCTTTCCAAAGTTGCTCACTTCCTTCCAGTTCACGAGTCTATAACTGCTAGCCAGTTAGCAGACTTGTACGTCTCTAGAATTGTATCCCTTCACGGTGTTCCTTTGGAAATCAATTCTGATCGTGGTAGCCTTTTCACCTCTAGATTTTGGGGAAGCTATCAGAATGCTATGGGAACTCATCTCTCCTTTAGTACAGCTTTCCATCCTCATTCTAGCGGTCAATTCGAAAGGGTTAACCAAATTCTTGAAGACATGCTCAGAGCTTGTGTTATCTCATTCGGAAAGAATTGGGAGAAGTCTCTTCCATTCACCGAATTTGCTTATAACAATAGTTTCCAATCTAGTCTGAACATGGCTCCTTTTGAACTCCTATATGGACGACGATGTCGAACACCCCTAAACTGGTCAGAAACCGGTGAAAGACAATTCTTTGGACCGGATATGATCAAGGAAGCAGAAGAGCAAGTTCGCATTATTCGTGATCAATTGAAAGCAGCCAAGCCTCGTCAGAAAAGCTACTATGATCGTCATCATAGGCAAGAGAGCTACAATCTGGATGAGAAGGCTTACCTTCGGGTTACTCCTTGAAGGGAACCCAACGTTTCGGTATCAAAGGCAAGTTGGCCCCACGTTACATCGGACCTTTCCGCATTCTTGCTAAACGTGGAGGAGTTGCCTACCAACTTGAACTACCCCCGCACCTTTCCCGAGTACATGATGTATTCCATGTGTCACAACTCACGCGTTGCTTCAAGGACCCCATCCGCGAAGTCGACCATGAAACGCTTGATCCCCAAGATGACCTTTCTTATCGAGAGTACCCCTTTCGTATTCTTGATTCCGCAGAGCGTGTCACTCGTCGTCAGAAGATTAAGTTTCTGAAAGTGCAATGGTCACACCACTCTGAGAGAGAAGCCATGTGGGAAAGAGAAGAACGTCTTCGTGCCAAGTATCCCTCCTTCCTCCCGCAGACTTCTGAATCTCGGGACGAGATTCTTTTGAGTGGGGGCGAGTTGTCACAACCCCAAGTTAGGTATGTGCTAGGATTAGCAAGTCACTTTGGATCATGTTAAAAATTTCAAAAGAAATTAATTGAAATCAAATTCAAATGCAAAATGGGAGAAGGAACCCCCTCCCCCCAGATGAATTAATTAAAAAGGCTAGAAATAAATCTTCTCAAAAAATTCATGTTGGATTTTTGAAAAGTCTTATAAATGAGTGTGATCACATATCAAGTGATGTGGGACCAACCCCATGCTCATGGATTTTTCAAATATTCAAATAGGACCTTGGATTAATTCAAAAACCCCTATTTGATTTAAGATTCAAAAAAATTTAATTTTAAAAAGTGCCAAACTTTGCAAATGGCTAGTATATATTATTATAGGGCCATAAAAAAAGTTTAAGCATTTTATAAATTGGTTTGCTATTTAATTAGCAGAGCCAAAAACAAATGTCAGAAGAAAAACAGAAAGAAGATCACTGGAGCGCATGCCGACGCCGGCGGCAGCTGCTAGGCTGCCTGGCCCCCTCCCCGTCGTCCTTATCGCGACAGGAGACGCGCAACGACACGCCTCATCCTTTCCCCCACTCGCCGCTTCCTCTCGAGCTCCCTGTGCGTTTTCCCCTTCTTCCCCGAGAACAGCCGCCGTTCACCGTCGCAAGAACTCGCGGCCAACATTGGAGAAGAGCCCGGAGATCGTGTCCCCCTCACGCAACGCCGTCATCCATGCCAAGCCGTCGAAGATGGTGACCTGATTTATCAAGGAGCCGCCGCAATCACCGTTTCCTTCTCGCCAGAGCTGCCACGAGATTTCTTCGATTCCGGCTACCAAAGAGCAGCTACGACCGCGCCACTGCCTCCGTTGAACTCACGATGATCTCACGGTTCACCCGAGCCATTCCTTCGTCTCCCTCCTCCTCTCTAGCTAGATCCGACATGAACGCAGGAGCTCGTCGCTGCCATGGCCGAACCAGCCATGGCGTCCACCGTGCTCCTGGTGCTCCAAGGAGTCGTCTGAGCCATCGCGTGCCCAAGCAAAGCCAACGCAGCTTCATCCTCGTCGTTGCCCTGCCACGGCCGCCGCAAAAGCTCGACGCCGACGACATTCCGGTGAACCCCCGCGGCCTTGCTATACTCAGCTTGACGCAGGCGTGCTCGGGCTCCCGTCTGGTGGTCTCAGCGCACCAAATGGTGGCCGGAGCCGCCGTCCCGTGCGTCGCCACCGCAACGGGAGGTCGCCGGCGACTTGCCGCCGGTGACATCGTGGCCGGCGTGATTAGCCCCTAATCCAACCCCCTGGGCCACTGACCAGTGGGCCCAGGCCACTAACTAATCCCTGGTTAGTTCGAACTAACCGGGTTAGTTAACTAAGCCACTGACAGTGAAGCCCCACATGTCAACACCCCCCCCACGTCACTGTGACGTCATGCCTACGCAATAAACCCTTTTTCTAATTTAAAGAAATTCAGAAAATTCCAGAAAAGGCTTAAACTTTGGAAATTCATATTAACTCCAAATTTAACATATAATATATGAAAAATGATCAGGAGAAAATAATCTATCCAAATATACAACTTTCAACTATGTTTGAGTTGAATTTAAGATGGGACCAGTAGCATTTGCTATTTGGTTTAATTGGAATATAATCAAATTAAATTCAAATTCTTTTGCAATTTGAACCTTAGCAACATGCCACATTTCACTTGAACATCAGAGGCATATCATACACATATCAAGATGAGTTACATTGATCAAACAATAGCATTTGTAACTTGGCTAAATTGAATTCAAATTGGAGTTTGAATTTGCCATTCATTTGCAATATACTCCAATTAAATGGAATTGCCTCACACATCAGAAGCATGCAAACCAAGTTTCAACCTTCAGCGATGTGCTTGTGCATTGTATTTACTTTGCTACCTTGTTTGTTGTTTGTCGAGTAGAAGTTGAACCGGAACAGGAGGCTGCCCCTTCGTTGAAGATCCCGAGACTGAACCTCGTCTACAAGGCAAGAAAACCCCCATTGATCATGTCGATAAAATCCCACTTCCATCTCATGTCTCGCTTATGCATTGTATAGGATGATTACCATGCTACGTTTCTACCCCATAGATGAACCCATTCCTTTGCATGACCTATCATTTGTCACAGTAGTAAGAAAACCACAATCATGTGGCCCCTGCAATTGTTACTGCTTATTGCATGCTTAGAGTGATACAATGTTGATACTGTTATGTGAGTCGGGATGGTAGTGATCATGTTGATGATGGTGGAAATGTGTTGGTGAATCTACCCTAATACAAGGTGAACGATGAGAGGCTGTGTAGGAGTACACGGTGGGTTGTCTCGTTGAACACCGCCCTAAGTCCGAGTTCTTGTGTGGTGATCCAAGATGAAGAGTACAACCACACATTGGGCTCACTGACCCCTCTCAACCTACTAACTCATCCCTTTCGATGTCCACATGTCGCAGTAGTTCGGAGTTCTGATAGGTTTGTGGCCTGGCTGCTAAATGAGAGAACGGCTCAACCGAGACCGGCTTATGCACCACGCACACATCATCTGGGTCCACTTCGGTAAACCGGCCGGGTTCACGATAGTGGTAGCCAACCCAGGTAGGCGGCTTTCTTGGACTAGATCGGCTATGAGGTAACAGTTGTGGTGAGCATCCTCGCCGACACATCTTGAACGGTGTCGAGTACAAAGGCGGTAAATGATTATCATGTGTGTGTAGCGGTACACCCATGCAGGATAACAAAACTATTCGAATAGCCGCGTCCGCGGTTAAGGACTGCTTGGAAAGCTTAGCTTGATTATTAGAAAACTTGAACTGGATACTTATAAAACTTACCAAGATAAGCGTGACTGCTATGGCGTGCTTTCTCGTGGGGAAGTCGAAGAAGGCACCATAGTGGTGTAATTGGTTGGAGATGTAGTGGACTCGTGTACGCTTCTTACCTCAAAGTCTGGTACTCGTAGTTTAGGACTAGCCAAGTCAAAGCTGGCACTTCTGCAATTGAACCCCACCTCCCTTTACCTTGATACATGTGCATGAGTAGTATAGTTTCTACGTAAGTCTTGCTGAGTACGACTTTGTACTCATGTTTGCTTACTCTATTTTATAGATGAACCCACTGACCCCGAGGTGGATTCTTCCTCGAGCTCGACGACTGAAGACCAAGCTAGTGTAGTCACAGTCAGCAGACTGGTTTCCTCGTGGAGGGCTTTGTGTTTAAATAAGGCTTCTTAAGCCATTTGTTAAGTTTGTCTGTACTCAGACCTACTCTGCTTCCGTTGAATGTTGTAATGTTGGATCACATACTTGTGATCTCTGTGTGCACTCTGTGAGAGTTATCAATAAAATGTATACTTTGTAGAGAATTGCAATGATACCTGCTGTTCATACAAGGCATGTGTGTTGCGTGTATATTTATAACATGCATGTCTTTGTATGGGTTTTTGAGACCTTAGTTGTGATCTGGCTGGCGGTCTTTTATACACCAAGTGGCCCTTAGATGTGCGCAGCTTGGGGCATGGCGATGCGATTGCTCGAGAATCTGTCTCGTGCACACTTTGTTGTATGATCGAGCCCGCCCTAGACCCTGACTAAGTGATCGGGCTGGAGTAAGTCTATGTAAGAGTTATGAGATAGTCGATAGTATGGTTGAGGTGACTTGTCTATGAATATGGGAGTTCACTACTGCAGAATGACCTACCAATGACAGACTCAAAATGCCCACTAGTGACGGGCAAGCGCCCGTCACTAGTAGCTATTTACTAGTGACGGTCATCTAGTAGTGCCCGCCACTAGTTAGCTTTTATGTTAGTGTTTCAATATCATTAGCAGCGACGGATAATTTGCTAGTTTGGTAGTTGCCCGTCATTAGTATACATTTTTTAAATAATAAAATATTGCATTTGCACCTCGATATATAACACAATATGATCTCTATCACTCATAGGTAACAAAACATGATCAGAGACACTCATAGTACAACAAAGTGGAATTAATATTGATAGTACAATATTCGAAACAATTTGTTGTCATTTCAAGGCAACCAACACCTCAAATTGAAATGTCAACTTCTACCATGTGCTTTCCTACCTAGGAAAATCACATCCTAAACTAACACTAACATGGAGCAGCCACCGATTTCGGCCAGAGAACACTTCAATTCACATCACAACGAGCGCATGACACAACAGAGCTTTAGTTTTTTAACATTCATCTGCATGGGCAAGCAATAGAACAGTTAATGGTAAATGGAACATTTGGCTATTAAACTGAAATAACCACTTCCATGATGTTTTATTTCTCAGAAGATTTATTGAGCTGTGAGAGTGATAAATCTACCAAGAATAAATGCTACATGCGT
The DNA here is from genome assembly GCA_950022295.1 of Bromus sterilis. Lineage (NCBI taxonomy): Eukaryota > Viridiplantae > Streptophyta > Magnoliopsida > Poales > Poaceae > Bromus > Bromus sterilis. Next base: position 277,792 of record OX465597.1, read on the forward strand.
GAAAAGAAATTACCTACTCACTCGCTACTGGAAAAAGAGAAAAGGTCCTGGTACGATCCTAGTACTAGGGAAACTATGGATCCTTGTTTCTCTTCTGAACGTCCACCAACCTAGGGTAGTATAAAGGGAAATAAAATATGAGATGATTATTGGCCTCTAAATCAGTGTGTCCAGTTCACCTCGAAACGACATGACACCGTGTGATACAATCCTACTACTAGGAAAACGATGGATCCTTGTTTCTCTTTTGAACTTGCACTATCCTAGGGTAGTATACAGGGAAATAAAATCAGAGATGATCACTGGCCTCTAAATAAATGTGTCCAGTTCACCTCGAGACGATATGACACTGTGTAATACAAGCCCGACAAGCCGTGCACTTGTCAGTGTAAGCAGTTCGATCAGCCAGAATAATATATTGTTAAGAAATAATGGTCTCTCACAATCTAGTCCCTAATCAATATATTATCAAGAAAGAATCAAGTTTGTTTTGCAGTACCTTCTTCAGTTACAGAAGGAGGGGATGAATCGGAATCATCATCAGATGACTCTTAGCTCTCAGAATTATCTTCCATTCCTAAAAACAGTTGAACGAGGAAAAAACAATTAAAATATGAGCAATGGACGAGTATAGGTTGAGGTTTAGTATACTCAGTAAGTAACACGGCAACGACATAAACCTGTAAATATTACACTGCAATAAGGTAACATATGCAGCTCTGGAATGCAATTGGTGAATAAAAGACAATACAATATATACATTCAGGGCATAAACTTACTACTTGCACTGAACTCTAGTCTATCATAGCATCCATCCCATATTCAGTAAAAAAAGGAAGTAAAACCCCTTCCGAACCAAATCCATGTTCAGTTAGACTCTGGCATATTGAAGATGCAGCTATAGAAAATAATATGGCACTGCTTTCACCTTTGACTGGGACATTTTGCATGACTGGTATCAACAGGCTATATCAGATTTCTTATTGAAATTCTATGAGTTGCTCCATGTGAAATGCAGAAACTATTGATCTATAAGAAGCATACATAAACTAGGGTCTGACTGACAGTTGGAATTGAACACTTAGCATGGACACCGAAAATTGATATGGAAGTGCATCTGCTCATTTAGGAGACTTTGATGCAAGAATGAGTTCGAAGCTCCCAGTGATTTATTTATTTTTCCTTTGGATCCACAACATTTAATCTCCCTAGTAATTTAAATAGTCAAAGAAGATAAAAGAGCACTTCTCTGAAGATCATTTCAGATTACCACCATTGCGTCTAAACTGCATACACGGAGCAAGAATTGGATGTATACATATACATGGGCATATAGGGGAGAGGGGGATAAACCGGAAGAGGGGCAAACAGCAGCGGTCCCGGCAACGGCACCGGCGACCACCAGCAGCCCCGGTGACGGCGACGTAGGTGGCGGGGAGTACTGGCGGCGTCAGCGGTGTTGGGGCCGTGTGACGGCGGCGTAGGCGGCGGGAGGCCGTGCGATGCGGCATCAGCGGGGAGGCATTGCAGAACGGCGCCGGTGGGGAGGCCTTACGGCGCGGTGTCGGCGGGGAGGAATGGCGGCGGCGGCGAGGGACAGGAGGGTTCGGGAGAGATGAGAATTTTTAGGATCGTGGTGCATCTCATGCGTATATTACGAGATTGAGTCGAATCCGTTCCGTTATGTTCGGAAGAAAAACTACGCTAGGACGCGATGTCGTGCACGTCTCCAACAAGGAGTCCGATCGACGTAAAATTGCAACCCTAGTTGGACCAACATTTGCGTTTTTGTTTATACTCCAATACAAAATAACAAGCTCGATCTATCAAACTTCATTGATTTGGGCGACGCCAAATTTGGCCTACCACACGATCGAGTTCGGCCACGAATTAAAGGAGATTGAAAACAAGTACAAGACAGTTGAGTTAGATATAGATTTATATAAATGTAGAACTATGTCTATATTCATTCACATTTAGATATCGATGTATCTACATATAAAACAATGTCTAGATATATTCATATTTTTTCAATTTTTTATGTTTTTTCTAAGTTAAATGGATGATGTGAATTTCACATTATTTTTACTGTAAATTCTTAATTCTATTTGTGAACTAAAACATACTAGCTTAACCAAATATCTAGCTGACAACAAAGAGTTATCAGCGACGGTTATATAAGTCGGCCCGTCAGTGATAAATGTAACACCAGTGACGGGCATTTCTTTCGACCATCACTGGTATTTACTAGTGACGGGCGGCAATACACAACCATCACTGGTACGATCTATAGCCTCCTGCCAAGAGTTATCAATGACGGGCATAATGATGCCCGTCACTGATAACTCTTACCAGCGACATGCATAATTTTGTCCGTCACTGATGTGTTGGCGTCTATAAGCTATTCTGCAGTAGTGGTTCATCACCCATATCATTTAGACTTGTGTGCGGACGATGAGGACCCATCTCAGTTGATCATCCGACAGCAGCGAAAAGAAGATTGATACGGATCCCGATTCCGGCAGCGCGACGGCGTCCGGATGATGGTGAAACCCCCAACCAGGTGCAAACTCCAAACCAGGGGAGTCCGCTCTAGGTCGGAGAAAGAGAGAGAGAGAGAGAGAGAAACTCAATGTTGTGTTGAAAAAGGCACCCCCACCCCTCCTTATATAGGCCAAGGAGGGGATCCACCCCCTCCCCTTCCCCCATGTGGGACTAAATCCCCAAGGGGGGGAGTGGTGCGGCTAGGAGGGGGGATGGGACCCTCCCTTGGCGCCAAGCCCAAGGGGGAGGCTCCCCCTTCCCCTCATGGGCCTTTTAAGGCCTAAATACCTTTTTACCTTTTTAATTAATTATTTAAATCATTTTTAATATTTAATTCTGTCAATTAAATAATAAAACATATTTAAACATTAATATATATTATTTTGAACGTTTCAAAATATCCGGAACAGCTTCCGGCACCTCCCGGTACATTTCCGGTGTTTTCTCTCTTTTAACCGATGACCCCGAAACAATCCTTAATGCATCGATTGCCCTTAAGTGTGACACCCTACGGTCCGGGAAACAGTAGACATGATCGAGACACTCTCTGACCAATGACCATCATGTGGGATCTGGTTACAATCCTTGATGTGCCACTACGCTTCCATCGAATAAACTTCATCGTTTTTAAACCGTTAACATTATGACTTGATCCCTTTGTGCTTTGGTACTATGTTTGTCTGAGGTATGATCGTCGGTATCCAGTACCTAGTTATTCCTCGTCTCCGACATAACATGTTTACTCGTCTGTGAATATTACATCTCGTGTGACCTAGTCACTTGCTTGCAAGCTATTGATGCAACATCACCGAGTGGGCCCAGAGTACCTATCCGTCACTCGGATTGAAAAATCCCGCTTTGATCTATTTCATACTCCTCAACATATCTACTTCGGAATACCCAATATACACCTTTTCAGTTACCATGTTTTAGTGTAACGGTTAATGCACTCAAAGCATCCTAATAGATAGCAATTATGTATGATCATCACGGTCTAAGGATTCAGTCACTATGTTATTAAGTCATCGCAATGCTGAACTTATGTGACTTGATCACACTGCAATGCTTAAGGTGGGTGTGTGTCCATCAGATCATTCTCCTAATGATATGACCTCATTGTCAATAGACTATTATGTTCTCATGATCAGGAAACCTTGATCATCAATTGCCCAATGAGCTAGTATTCCTGAGTTTAACTAGGGACCAGGTTGTTATATATCACACGTGTATTAATGTTTCCGCTTAATCCAGTTCTAGCACAATATATAACGTATTATGAACAAACAGATATGTGACAAATATCTTTATTAATTTGCCTCTAGGGCACATATCCAACAATATTTAGTAGCAACGGTGTGTTGACGGGTGTAGTCTTAGATACTTCCCCAATCACCAACACCACAAAGTAGTAACAAAGTATTAGCAGCAGTGATGAGAGCAATAGTAACAACGAAGGCAATAAAGATGAAAGATGGACCGGGGTTCAAGGTTTCACTAGTGGTAACTCTCCAAGCAAAAAGACAGGTGTTGGGTGAACGAATTACAGTTGGGCAATTGACAAAATTGCACAAACTCTAGCCAAACAAACTAAAGCAATCCTAGTCTAAGAACCAAACGTAGGCATGTGTTCCGTATGTAGTTGTACGTTCTTGCAATAAGAACTTGCACAACATCTATTGTCCGACCGTCCTTCTACGAACGGGGCCAAAGGGAACTTACGGAGATTAAGGTGCTCCTGTCAAAGAGCACCGGAACAAAGCATTAGCACTCTATGAACACATGTGATCCTCAAATTATAGCCCATCCCCTTTGGTGTCCCAAGCTGTCACCATTGGGATCGCCGGTTCCGGACTATAATAGGTGCATACAACCATAGATAAGATCTAGAACAACAATTATAATCATGCAGGGGGGGAGGGCCTGGGGCCAGCTCCTGGCTCTGTCCTCCGACTGGAGGACTCTTCCGATGTAGATATTTTTTGGTAATTTTTTGGGAATTTTCTGAACAACTTCATTTTTGGACTTTTTCTGCATTGCAAAGACAAAACAGACAGAAACTGGCACTGGGATCTATATTAGTAGGTTAGTCCAATAAATGATTCAAAAGAATGGCAAAAAGATGTAGCAATGACACAAAAAGGGCATGGAATGAGCAAAAATTATAGATACGTTTAAGACGTATCACCATCCTCAAGTTTAATTCCTGCTCGTCCTCGAGTAGGTAAATGATAAAAAGATAATTTTTGATGTGACATGCTACTTCGGAGTAAAGGAAATCAATCTAATGTAATAAAGATACATAATCCAAAGACAAAGTGATATAAAGCAATAGTCTATAGTTGATATTAAGCAAGCAATGGAGAACATATAAAAAATTGAGCTCTTGCTTTCCATGAATAGAATGCCTCAGTCGGGGTCCCCGTGCCAAGAAGGGGGATGGTTTAGAGCATAAAAATACAGAATAGTTGTTGAGAACTCAATCTACTAAATTTCACACATGGTCCCTTTGGAATCTTATTTTGACTCGACCCCAGACCACTAGTCAGGTACCAGTCAAACTGGTCCTCTCCCTTTCGACTTTGAGCACTCATGCAATGGATGAGCGCGAGCAAGATACGTTGGCACTTAGGATGGAAAATAGAATAAATGAGGGGGGTAGGAAGTCAAAAAGTGAGAAAAAGGCTCACACCAATGAGGACAATCATAGGCGGGAGAAAGCCAAATGATAGATATGGTGTGAGGAGTAGAGATTGCCATGCAACATGCGGATGCACAAGAGCTATAAGTGTATGAAAGCCCTCCAATGGAACTAGTGGGGGTGCATCCAACTTGCTTGCTCATGAAGACCTAGAGCTCTTTTGAGGAGGCTCATCCTTGGAATATGCAAGCCAGGTTCTATGGTGTATAGATCCCCACATAGTTATATAAGAATGATATGAAAACTCTCTATGAAGCACGGGTGCTACTTTGAAGCACAAGTGTGGAATAAAGGATAGTAGTGCTGCCCCCTCTCTCTTTTTTTATTCTTTTTTCTTTTTCACCTTTTTTTGTATTTTTTTTTGTTTTTGGGTGGCCTCCATGGCTCTTTATTCTCTTTTTTTTATTTTGTCCACTTAGGGATCTTTTATTCCTTTCCTCACTGTAGGGGCAACACTCTATAAGAACATCAACACACTTTTATTTACTTACAACTCTGAATCAAAAAGTAATGACTCTATATGAATGCCCCTGCCAGTGTAGCAGCAAGGCAATATGACAATGAAGGATAAGTCATAAGAACATGAAGAACGATGGATGTTGCATGGCAATATATCTCAAAAATGCTATGGAAATGCCTTGATAGGTAGGTATGGTGGCTGTTTTGAGGAAGATATAAGGAGGTTTATGTATGACAGAGCGTATCATGCCAAGGGTTTGGATGCACCGGCGAAGTTTGCACCATCTCCCACGAGAAGGGCAATGCTCGGTACCGAAGAGGCTAGCAAAATATGGGAAGGTGGAAGTGCCAACAATCGAATACTCGCATCAGTCCGAAGAACTCATGCACTTATTATCAGTAACTCTCTATCTAGTCAGGAGATTCACAAAGAGACAAGTACCCCGAGGAGGAGTGTATGGGGGTTTGGTTATCCTTGCGCATCCTCGACCCATGGTACGTGGGGGTACTGTATATATTCCAACCCCGCAAAGATTAGTGATCCTTTTAGTACCTAGAGTTCTCAACTTTTTTTTAGTTTTTGAAAATGAGGCATGGTTAGCCAAGTTGCGACACCTATCACTAATGGGTGCAAACTCAATTGCATAAACATTCATCATTACTCAATCAATACCTCAAAACTATTGCAACATATCCTAAGCTATACCTAGTGATCTAGATTACCTATACACCACATATAAAACATATCATGAGACATATAAACCAATGCAATAGAAATAACTCTCTAAACAAATATAAGTGAAGCACGAGAGTTATATACTTTCTACAAAAGAAATTAAATGCTCTCAAAAAAGATCTAAGTGAAGAACAAGAGCTGGCAAAATAGGCAGTAGATAAATTTAACACTCAACAGATATAAATGAAGCTCTAGAGTGTTATATGATAAAGTGGAGCGTGTATCTCTCCCAATCAAGCATGGTAGGGTCAGACATTGTAATGACCAGCAAACAAAACAAAACTAAACTAAAATAAAATATACAGACGCTCCAAGAACAGCACATATCATGTGAAGCAATAAAAATATAGTGTGGAGAAGGAAGAAATGATGATTGTTGATGAAGAAGGGGATGCACGGGGGCATCCCCAAGCTTAGACGCTTGAGTCTCCTTGAATATTTTGTGGGGGTGTCGGGGGCATCCCCAAGCATAAGATTTTAGCACTCCTAAATCTTATTTCGTCATCTCCCTTCGCACACTTGAAAACTTCCTTCACACAAAACTTCTCATAAACTTATTAGAGCGGTTTGTACACTAATAGATAATCTGCCAAAACAGGAAAAATTGTAAAGATTGATTTTTCAGGTGCACTTCTGCTGCTCAAATAAGAAAACTCAAAACATATGGAAGTTTCAAAATTGTATAGAGCATGTTGTGTAAAAAATCAGCTCAAAAAGATGAACTGGTGATTTTTTTTGATTTTTTCCGTCAAGCAGATAGAATCTGTTTTCTGGACAGCATGTCACAACTTTTGCTTCCCTTGTCATAAGAGGCTAGAACTTGGCACAAAACTTGAAAATAAAGATATAATGTTGTTGCTACAGTAGTAACAACATCCAAGACACAACAAAAGCAAAAGAAACCTAATCCGTTTTGGGCTGCCTCCCAGAAGCGCTTCTTTAAAGCCATTAGCTAGGCATGAGTGTAACGATGCTCACAAAAGAATAAAAAGTTGAAGCACAAAAGAGAGCATCAAAGGAGCAAATATAAATCACATTATAGTCTAACATTCTTCCTATGCATGGGAATCTTGTAAGAAAATAAATAACTGAAGCACAAAGTATCAAGCATAGGAAGGTAAAACAAGAGCACCTTCAAGATTTTCAACATGGAGAGAGGTGTTTTCCTAACATGAAAATTTCTACAACCAAATTTTCCTCTCTCATAATAATTTTCAGTAGCATCATGAACAAACTCAACAATATAACCATCACACAAAGTATGCTTGTCATGATCTACTAGCACAGAATCATATAAACTTTCTAAGCATAACTCCTCATTATCAAGAACATTCATAGTAGGAAAACATAGAGGGTTATCATAAGACTTATCAAAATAGCAAGGGCTATCATAAATAACAGTAGAAAAATCATCCTTGCAAGTCTCATTCATAGGGGCATCATGGCCACAAGAATCAATTTCGTCAAAAAAGGATATTTCAAAAGATTCAATAGGATCATAGCAATCAATATAGCATTCAGGCTCCTTAGGTAAGCATGGAGGGTGTAACAGCCCAGTTTTTGCAAAAATTAAAAATTTTGTTTTCGGTGTGAATTGTTTGATTGTCTGATTTGTTTGCGGTGTTTGCATCCCTGATTTATTGATCGGCGATTATTTTTTCCCCCTCTTATCTCGTATCGGACGGAGACCGACCCTTGCCACCCTGACACTCGACCTTTGCGACACCGGGTTTCACCCGATCAGCGTCGTGAAAACAGCACGAGACCAGCCGCAGCCAACGGAACGAAAACCCCGTTTAATAATTAAACGGGATATTTTTATAGCGCGCCGGAAAGTGTTCTCGGAACGGTTTCAACACGAGGTGAACGCCGCCGGCTTGACACGCTGATCGCGCAGTTTGAAGTTTTACCCGAATCGGAGGTACTGCGGACCCCCGGCGGTCAGAAACGTGAGCACCGCGCGCGCGATAGAAAAACCGGGGATGTTTTTGCTAACTGCCAGCCACCGGGGCTATATAAAGACCACCACACTCCCACCCCTTTTCTAGGGTTTCCCTAGTCCAAAATTCGCAGCCACCCCCCTGAAAAATTGCCAGATCTGGTCTCCCAGTCTGATCCGTTGGATCTGGATCAGACAAACCGGATCGCGCCACGTAGTCAGCCTCCTCTCTCCCCGAGCCGTCTCCATCCCGTGGGCGCCGCCTTCACGCCGTGGCCACCGGTCACCTCCGCTGCTCCACGCCGGCGAGCAGCCAGCCGCCGCCGCGGCCCTCCTCTCCACCTCCTCTCCGTTCCTCCCTCTCCTCCTCTAGCTCTCACCCTCCTCTCCTGCAGGTCCAGCCCGCCCGCTGCCATGGCCATGGAGCTCCAAGGACCAGCGTCGTGGCCGCCTTGCACCCCCTCCGGTGAGCTCCCACCGGTCGGATCCGGCTGGATCCCGAGCCCCGCGCCTCCTGCAACCTCCCTAGCCCCTCCTCGCCACGGCAAGCCGGCCGGCGAGCCGAGCCAACCGGCGCCGCCGCCATGCCCAGTCCCGTGCGGGGACGAGGAGGCTGCCCGAGCAGCCAGCCACCGTGGCCTATGGGCCAGCCCAGGCGCCCCAAGGCCAGGCCCAGTTGAGCCCAGCCAGCCTCCAGCACCTCCCAGGCCACTTTGGGCCGAGCCCAAGATGGGTGAGGGCCTTATTTTTTTCTGTGAATTAACCTTGTGGTATTTTTTTTTGCTAAGTCTTTTATAAATTGCTGCTGATTCAATTTTGTGTTGTCGTTTGCGAGTAATCCGTAGCTCCGATGAACGTGCCCCCAAAAGGAAAGTTGCTCAGTTTTGCGTGCTCTAGCATTCGTATGTAGAAAGTTTTTGCGTTTGAGCTCATCTTGATTGTGTAATTGTGTGTGGAAGTGGGCATCAGGCCATTAAACTGCTACAAATTACTGTTAAATGCTGCTGTTTATATTTTGTTGCAACTTTGCATGATGATTGTAACAAATCCATGAGGCCTATTGCATTGATTCCTTTTGCGTTGCGTTAAGCAATGTTTCTACTTCAGTTTCATGCATCACATGCCATATTTTCTTTCTGCATATAGATGGTATCTTGCTCCAAAGTAGCTATCCTGATGTTAATGTGCTGCTGTGCTGAAAACTGTTATTTTATTGCAACTTCGGTCGACGAGTGTGTCGCGACCGTTTATCGGATTTGAGTGATTCCAATTGCATATTGTTAAGCATGATGTCTACTTTCATTACATGTATTGCATCTTCATGTTAGCATTCCTGGTCATATAGATATTTAGCTCCAAAGTTGCTATGCTGCTGTTTTTGACAGCCACCTCTGATTTTCACAAAGTCTGTTACTTTGCGATGCCATGTTGTTTGCTTAATATCTTTTGATCTATGATGTCTATTTGCATGATTCTTTTTGCCATGCCTTCCATGTCATGTCTACTTTATTTCAATATCATTTGTGAGCATGTTTGCATTCATTAACCTGTTTATGCATTGCTCTAAAGTGTGCTTCGTGATGTTGGCAGTTTGTGCCCGCAACTTGTTTTGCTTATATCTTTGTAACCGTAACTCCGTTTGGAGTGTTCTTTAAATGTAACTTGATTAGTTTTTCGTGTACTTTGTGTTTATGCTATTGTTTGCTGTTGTTAACCAAGCTAAAATATGGTTTAGGACAGAACAGTACCAAATCTTTTAATCATCGTGCAGCACTTAGTGTTATGCCATGTTTAGGTTGTGCCTCACTTAAATTGACTAGCATAGATAGTTTACTTTGTGCTTCACCTCTTGAAATGTTTGTGTGATATGCCATGCTTTCTTGAGTTTCCATGTTAATAACCGTTGATTGATCACCTGTAGCTAAGCAACTTGAACCACCGTAAACGTGCGGTATTCGTCGTGTGTGACCGATACCCCACTTAAATTGTTAGTAACCATTCTCGACGATAGATCCGTATCGCGTTGCCGTGCCTTGTGTTGCCTCTTTGATCTTGTATTGCTCCATAGGAATAGTGGTGCACCGTTGATTGCTTTCCAGTGTTTCCTTCTTGTGTGCTTCCGCGGGTACCTCTCGGAGACGATGCGAGCTTGCGATCAACTACACCTTCGGAACCCGACTTATCAACAGGCAAGGACTATACATTACTTATGATCCATTCTATTTCAACCAGCGGTTTGCATGCTAGTCTAGGTTAGGTTCGATGTTTGATCCTACCACATGTTTATAGTCTCTTTTAAACCGATACAGTCATGTCCCTTCCCAGCAAACCTTGTACTGCTATGTTACTATTGCTTGTTGCTCAACCCCTGCTTAGTATGCATGCTTAGGATGCCACGATGGTACCATGTTACTCCTGGGTTTGGGGATATCACATTATTATTATTATTGTTGTTGATGATATGATTATTATTAATGTTGACTATATTCGATGTAGGATGCAAGGTCTAGGCTATCCCGCCCCGACGCTTTGTACCATTCGAGTCACCTAGGATCCGAGTTCCGGGTATTGGTTTTAAGACTGAGCGTGCCTAACCGCGTGTGGGATTTTATGGGGTCCCCTTTTCTTACCTATCTAGCTTCAAGCATTTCTAGTGGTGGCCCGAGCTGATTTTACCATTTGAAGCCGTGTGTGTGTGCTGGTCATACGCCAGTAGTTTTTAAACCAACCCGGACCAGTGAGGACATAGTTCCCTTGCTGGCCCATCATGACCGGCTGAGGACCCGGTTGTCCCATGTGTGATTAACCGGCAATCCAAACCTGGAGTCATACGGTCGAGACCAGATCGAGAGCGCGGCCGGCTCCTGAGCTGGATGTCGTCCCACCGGGGGCCACCAGGATTTGTTCGTCGTTAGTTAGAGGGACTTGTCGTTTCGGATCTCTTGGAACTAAATCATAAAATGGTTTCCTGTGATGGGTAGCAACTGAGAGAGATGGGCGCGCATGCAGAGCCTCGTAATGGGCAGTTGGTACACTCCTGCAGGGTTAAATCTTTTCGAGAAGCCGTGTCCACGGTTATGGACGACTTGAGACCTACTCCTTGTTCATAGACAACAACAACTGAGAAAATCTTAATATAACACTATCAACGTGTGTGTGCCTTGACTGCTTCTTCTTCGTCGGGACGCGAAGAGGAGGACAAGGATAGGATAGGTGTTATGTTTGCGTATGTAGGTGGATAGCAGACTTGTTGGAGGCGATCCCTCATCGAATGCTTGGCTTATTATCTTACTCTCTAGATCGTTAGCCACTTCATAAATGCTAGTGCGGCAGCAACCTCACCACTTACCCTTCCTTACCGTAAACTACTAGTTGTCCTAGAATGACGAGTGATGAAGTCCTTGCTGGGTCAGATGACCACTACAGTTGGATGCTGAGTACCTTTGTACTCATGATACTACCCCCAAACTCTTTTCAGGGTTCTTGCTCGACAACAGGTATGGTGATCGATGTTTCACGTGGAGACTCGACGACGACTAGTTAGGCGGATCCCGGCGGAGGGCCTGGACCCGTGTGGTTATGGGATCGATGTTTTTCTCTTTGCCACTAGGCATTTGATTGTAGTCTGTACTCAGACATATATCTTCTGCTGTTGTATTGTATTTGAGGCAGTTGTATGCCGATTGTATGAGATGTTGTATCCTTGTATCTGTAATGTTGTGATATCATGTTGGAAATCCGGGGCATATGGCTATGTCATATGTCGCGGTGGGACCGATATGTGCTTCGGTCCCGGATCTGGATGGAAACAACTAGATCTGGAACAGTACCGCATATCGGGCCTTACAACTTGGTATCAGAGCCTTACCGACCGTAGGATCCCCTCTCTGGCCGAAGTCGAGTCTAGACAAAAATTATTTTGTAGTTACTAAGTTAGATATCGGAGAGTAGGAATCTTTTTACTCCTTATCCTTGCTCTGGTCAGGACAAGTGTCGTAAGTGTTTTACTCTCGACTTATCCCCCTTCAAACTTTAGGATCTCGAGTGTGTGGAGTTTCGGAACCGTTAAAATGCCTTGCTTGCAGCGTATTTTCTCGATTCCGAGCTCAGGTGGGAAATCCTGTAGTACCTTTAGCTTCTCCGGTTTCGGATATCATCTGGGTCGTCCTTTGCCCTCCCTCCTTTTGCCCGGTGTTTTTACGACTTGCGTCGAAAATCACTATCCCTTTATCTGGTTTTTGCGATCGTTCTTCCTGTTGTCACTGACGGTTTCGTTTTTCCGACGATGTCGTCTCTCTGCGGAAATTTATCTGAACCGAAGTTCGACGTCGACATGGAGCAGAGTCCCTTGTTGGTGGTGTTGAAGGATCGTTGACTCTTTTCTCTCCCCCTTCCCCTCTCCCCCGGATCGACCTGGATCTTGGGACGAGATCCCTTGTTGGTGGTGTTGTATTGTAACAGCCCAATTTTTGCACAAATTAAAATTTTTGTTTTCGGTGTGAATTGTTTGATTGTCTGATTTGTTTGCGGTGTTTTCATCCCCGATTTATTGATCGGCGATTATTTTTCCCCCTCTTATCTCGTATCGGACGGAGACCGACCCTTGCCACCCTGACACTCGACCTTTGCGACACCGGGTTTCACCCGATCAGCGTCGTGAAAACCGCACGAGACCAGCCGCAGCCAACGGAACGAAAACCCCGTTTAATAATTAAACGGGATATTTTTATAGCGCGCCGGAAAGTGTTCTCGGAACGGTTTCAACACGAGGTGAACGCCGCTGACTCGACGCGCTGATCGCGCAGTTTGAAGTTTTACCCGAATCGGAGGTACTGCGGACCCCGGGCGGTCAGAAACATGAGCACCGCGCGCGCGAGAGAAAAACCGGGGATGTTTTTGCTAACTGCCAGCCACCGGGGCTATATAAAGACCACCACACTCCCACCCCTTTTCTAGGGTTTCCCTAGTCCAAAATTCGCAGCCACCCCCCTGAAAAATTGCCAGATCTGGTCTCCCAGTCTGATCCGCCGGATCTTGATCAGACGAACCGGATCGTGCCACGTAGTCAGCCTCCTCTCTCCCCGATCCGTCTCCATCCCATGGGCGCCGCCTTCACGCCTTGGCCGCCGGCCACCTCCGCTGCTCCACGCCAGCGAGCAGCCAGCCGCCGCCGCGGCCCTCCTCTCCCTCTCCTCTCCGTTCCTCCCTCTCCTCCTCTAGCTCTCACCCCTCCTCTCCCGCAGGTCCAGCACATCCGCTGCCATGGCCATGGAGCTCCAAGGACCAGCGCCGTGGCCGCCTTGCACCCCCGCCGGTGAGCTCCCACCGGGCGGATCCGGCTGGATCCCGAGCCCCGCGCCTCCTGCAACCTCCCTAGCCCCTCCTCGCCACGGCAAGCCGGCCGGCGAGCCGAGCCAACCGGCGCCGCCGCCATGCCCAGTCTCGTGCGGGGACGAGGAGGGTGCCCGAGCAGCCAGCCACCGTGGCCTATGGGCCAGCCCAGGCGCCCCAAGGCCAGGCCCAGTTGAGCCCAGCCAGCCTCCAGCACCTCCCAGGCCACTTTGGGCCGAGCCCAAGATGGGTGAGGGCCTTATTTTTTTCTGTGAATTAACCCTGTGGTATTTTTTTTTGATAAGTCTTTTATAAATTGCTGCTGATTCAATTTTGTGTTGTCGTTTGCGAGTAATCCGTCACTCCGATGAACGTGCCCCCAAAAGGAAAGTTGCTCAGTTTTGCGTGCTCTAGCATTCGTATGTAGAATTTTTTTTCATTTGAGCTCATCTTGATTGTGTAATTGTGTGTCGAAGTGGGCATCAGGCCATTAAACTGCTACAAATTCCTGTTAATTGTTGTTGTTTATATTTTGTTGCAACTTTGCATGATGATTGTAACAAATCCATGAGGCCTATTGCATTGATTCCTTTTGCGTTGCGTTAAGCAATGTTTCTACTTCAGTTTCATGCATTCACATGCCATATTTGCTTGCTGCATATAGATTGTATCTTGCTCCAAAGTAGCTATCCTGATGTTAATGTGCTGCTGTGCTGAAAACTGTTATTTTATTGCAACTTCGGTCGACGAGTGTGTCGCGACCGTTTATCGGATTTGAGTGATTCCAATTTCATATTGTTAAGCATGATGTCTACTTTCATTACATGTATTGCATCTTCATGTTAGCATTCCTGGTCATATAGATATTTAGCTCCAAAGTTTCTATGCTGCTGTTTTTGACAGCCACCTCTGATTTTCACTAAGTCTGTTACTTTGCGATGCCATGTTGTTTGCTTAATATCTTTTGATCTATGATGTCTATTTGCATGATTCTTTTTGCCATGCCTTCCATGTCATGTCTACTTTATTTCAATATCATTTGTGAGCATGTTTGCATTCATTAACCTGTTTATGCATTGCTCTAAAGTGTGCTTCGTGATGTTGGCAGTTTGTGCCCGCAACTTGTTTTGCTTATATCTTTGTAACCGTAACTCCGTTTGGAGTGTTCTTTAAATGTAACTTGATTAGTTTTTCGTGTACTTTGTGTTTATGCTATTGTTTGCTGTTGTTAACCAAGCTAAAATATGGTTTAGGACAGAACAGTACCAAATCTTTTAATCATCGTGCAGCACTTAGTGTTATGCCATGTTTAGGTTGTGCCTCACTTAAATTGACTAGCATAGATAGTTTACTTTGTGCTTCACCTCTTGAAATGTTTGTGTGATATGCCATGCTTTCTTGAGTTTCCATGTTAATAACCGTTGATTGATCACCTGTAGCTAAGCAACTTGAACCACCGTAAACGTGCGGTATTCGTCGTGTGTGACCGATACCCCACTTAAATTGTTAGTAACCATTCTCGACGATAGATCCGTATCGCGTTGCCGTGCCTTGTGTTGCCTCTTTGATCTTGTATTGCTCCGTAGTAATAGTGGTGCACCGTTGATTGCTTTCCAGTGTTTCCTTCTTGTGTGCTTCCGCGGGTACCTCTCGGAGACGATGCGAGCTTGCGATCAACTACACCTTCGGAACCCGACTTATCAACAGGCAAGGACTATACATTACTTATGATCCATTCTATTTCAACCAGCGGTTTGCATGCTAGTCTAGGTTAGGTTCGATGTTTGATCCTACCACATGTTTATAGTCTCTTTTAAACCGATACAGTCATGTCCCTTCCCAGCAAACCTTGTACTTCTATGTTACTATTGCTCGTTGCTCAACCCCTGCTTAGTATGCATGCTTAGGATGCCACGATGTTACCATGTTACTCCTGGGTTTGGGGATATCACATTATTATTATTATTATTGTTGATGATATGATTATTATTAATGTTGACTATATTCGACGAAGGATGGAAGGTCTAGGCTATCCCGCCCCGAAGCTTTGTTCCATTCGAGTCACCTAGGATCCGAGTTCTGGGTATTGGTTTTAAGACTGAGCGTGCCTAACCGCGTGTGGGATTTTATGGGGTCCCCTTTTCTTACCTATCTAGCTTCAAGCATTTCTAGTAGTGGCCCGAGCTGATTTTACCATTTGAAACCGTGTGTGTGTGCTGGTCGTACGCCAGTAGTTTTTAAACCAACCCGGACCAGTGAGGACATAGTTCCCTTGCTGGCCCATCATGACCGGCTGAGGACCCGGTTGTCCCATGTGTGATTAACCGGCAATCCAAACCTGGAGTCATACGGTAGAGACCAGATCGAGAGCGCGGTCGGCTCCTAAGCTGGATGTCGTCTCACCGGGGGCCACCCGGATTTGTTCGTCGTTAGTTAGAGGGACTTGTCGTTTCGGATCTCTTGGAACTAAATCATTAAATGGTTTCCTGTGATGGGTAGCAACTGAGAGAGATGGGCGTGCGTGCGGAGTCTCGTAATGGGAAGTTGGTACACCCCTGCAGGGTTAAATCTTTTCGAGAAGCCGTGTCCACGGTTATGGACGACTTGAGACCTACTCCTTGTTCATAGACAACAACAACTGAGAAAATCTTAATATAACTTGATCAACGTGTGTGTGCCTTGACTGCTTCTTCTTCGTCGGGATGCGAAGAGGAGGACAAGGATAGGATAGGTGTTATGTTTGCGTATGTAGGTGGATAGCAGACTTGTTGGAGGCGATCCCTCATCGAATGCTTGGCTTCTTATCTTACTCTCTAGATCGTTAGCCACTTCATAAATGCTAGTGCGGCAGCAACCTCAGCACTTACCCTTCCTTACCGTAAACTACTAGTTGTCCTAGAATGACGAGTGAAGAAGTCCTTGCTGGGTCAGATGACCACTACAGTTGGATGCTGAGTACCTCTGTACTCATGATACTACCCCCAAACTCTTTTCAGGGTTCTTGATCGACAACAGGTATGGTGATCGACGTTTCACGTGGAGACTCGACGACGACTAGTTAGGCGGATCCCGGCGGAGGGCCTGGACCCGTGTGGTTATGGGATCGATGTTTTTCTCTTTGCCACTAGGCATTTGATTGTAGTCTGTACTCAGACATATATCTTCCGCTGTTGTATTGTATTTGAGGAAGTTGTATGCCGATTGTATGAGATGTTGTATCCTTGTATCTGTAATGTTGTGATATCATGTTGGAAATCTGGGGCATATGGCTATGTCATATGTCGCGGTGGGACCGATATGTGCTTCGTCCCCGGATCTGGATGGAAACATCTAGATCTGGAACAGTACCGCATATCGGTCCTTACAGAGGGCAATCATATAAAGTAAGATTCAAATAGTTACTCTCATTAGTTGGTAGAGATGGGTAGCTACTCCATTCTTACTCCTTTTGTTCGTCACTCTCCTTCTCTTTTTCATCCAATGAGCTTTCAGTTTCAGCAATTTCTTCTGTAGAGTCCTGCAAAGCATTAGTCTCTTCCTCTTGTGGAGAGAACCTTTTGAGATAGTTAGTAATATAAGCATTATTATAATTCTCAAAGCAATATTTAAGTATATCAAGACTCTCTGATTTGTAAGGGGCATCTGATAACCCACAACTGCGGGGGATCGAGATAGTCTTCGCGGGTAAGATAACCCAATTTATTGATTCGACTCAAGGGGAGCCAAAGAATATCCACAAGATTTAACAGTGGAGTTGTCAATTCCACCGCACCTGAGATACACTTACTTGCAACAATATATTAATAGCAACTGTGATATGGAAGTGATGATAGCAACGGTAATAATAAAACAGGAAAAGTAAACAACTAGTAACCAGCAGAATTAAAACACTGTAGGCTAAGGAGATGGATCGTTGGGCGCTGCATGGATAAGACACATCATGTAATCAACTTGGGGCAAGGCACACAGAAAAGCAAAGATCATCTAGGCATAAATCAAACATCAGGCATGTATCCCACAGGTAGTTGTACCTGCTTTCAATAAGAACTTGCACAGCATCTTTTGTCCTACCATCCCGCTACGAACGGAGCCAAAAGGAACTTATGGAGATTAAGGTGCTCCTGTCAAAGAGCACCGGAACAAAGCATTAACAATCAATGGATACATGGAATCCTCAAATAATAGTCCATCCCCTTTGGTGTCCCAAGCTGTCACCTTTGGGATCGCTGGTTCCGGACTATAACAGGTGCATACAACTCATAGATAGGATCAAGAACACAAATATATTCATGAAAAAACAAAGGGTTCAGATCTGAAATCATGGCAATCGGGCCCAAAGTGACAAGCATTAAGAGCAAAAAGTTGAAGCAAAGATGATAAACACCAATCTAGATGATAAGCAACATGCCCCCAACAATCTGATAAACTATTACATGATCTAACTCATCCAATCCCTACCATCCCCTTTGCCTACAGCAGGGAATTACTCACACATGGATGGAGAAGTCATGGAGGGATGATGGAGTGGTGATGACGATGACGATGGGGATGATCTTCCCTCTCCGGAGGCCAAAACATCCTCCAGATTAGCCCTCCCGGAGAAGAACAGAGAGTGGCGGCGGCTCCGCGAAGAGAATTGGGAAAACGACTTATGTTCTAGGGTTTTCGCGTCACGGGAATAAATAGGAGCATCGGTAGGGCACCAGAGGAGGGGGGGAGTCCCCCAGGAGGCCAGAGGGCGCGGACCCACCCCTGGCCGCGCCATGGGGGCGCCTGGGGCCCCCTGGGCTCCCCTCTGGTCCCACTTCTGGCATCTGGCTCCTTCGGATGCGTGGATTTTCTGGTATTTTTCTGGGAATTTTCTGGGACGTCCAAAAATCCATTTTCCTGCGCACAATAAAACCATACAGGCAGCTCTGCTGAAAACAGCGTTAGTCCGGGTTAGTTTCGTCCAAATCATGCAAGAATGAGGGCAAAACAATAGCAAAAGTGTTTGGAAAAGTAGATACGTTTGAGTCATATCAACCCCCCCCCCCAAGCTTAGCATATTGCTTGTCCTCAAGCAATTCAGTACAACGAACTGAACGCGACAAAGAAAACTTTGACAAACTCTTTTTCTTCAATAGATGTATATAAGCATGTACTACAAAAAGAATTTAGCAAGTATCAAAACAATGCTATGAGGACAATGGACGAAGCAATCCTTCTTTCAAATGATCAATCACAAACAACTAAAAGCAAATAATATGCTACTGAAAATCAAGACAAGATTACAATGCACAAAGTTCGAACATACTAGAGTGGTATTTCGCTAGCCTCCATGAGTGAAGCAAAACATAAATGCAGAAACTCCTCCGGAGTTTTAAAGGAGACTAGAACTAAGAACTTCAGAATAAATAATACCACAATCATGCAAAAGATAATGTAGTACTTTGGGACAATGCACATTACACTCAGAATGAAAATTATGCTCTCCTAGTTGGTGCTTTGAAGAAAGAAGGTGGAGACTCTCGAACCGTGGAATTTGATGGAAAGGTTGAAAACCCGTGGGAGGAAGCAAAGACTAAACTTGTACCAGAGCTCTTGGTTTTGAAAATAGAGATAAAAAGTGTTTTGGGAGGTGCATGCTATGTCAATGAATGCTAGTAGACAACTCAATCGCCTCTTACGCTAGACATGTTTCGAGGAACGGCTCCCAAGATGGAGATGATCACATCCCCTTAATCTCCTTTGTTTATCACTGCCAAAGTTTTTTGATTTCTCATAGACAAAGCGTGAAGGAGGGTTTGTTTGTTGTGATTATCTTTTGTGAGCTGGGCGCACTCATGCCTGTCCCTCCTCGTATTGGGGGTTTGCAGATTAGACATGCAATCCCGGAATAAAACATGTCTAACATCAGACGGTCATGAATTACCTAATACTTCCTCATGAGCTAAAGCAGAGGCAAAAAACCGGAGAGCTTTTGAATAATTTCGAGATGGTACAAGAAAGTCTTCGTTAGGATGGACGGTAAATACCACATAGGAAGGTATGGTGGACTCATATGGAAAAATTGGTTTCAAGGATTTTGGATGCACAAGCAGAAATCCGCTTAGTGCGAGCGAAGGCTAGCAAAAGATTGGGAAGCGACCAACTAGAGAGAAATAACAGTCATAATCATGCAGAGCGACAAAGCAACATTGAATTGGTCATGAAAATGATACAACTATTCTGAAATTCAAAGATCATCAAGGCATAGTAGACTTTTCAGTCATAAACATGTGTAAGCATGTGCCAAGTCAATCCAAGAATTCTCCAAAGGGAAATACCACTTCAGTATGCCAAACTATGAACAATGCAATGCATGTAAATCATTCCAAAAACACATTATGAACTCTAGCTATTTGGGATTAGCCACAAAGAAAGCATGAACACTGGGAAAGCATTGTAAACAAAGCACTATGTCTCTATAAGCTGGTCTCTAATTCATAAGTCAAGCATATGTATAAAAGTAGAAACAAAAAGAGTTCATACCGGTTTTCCTTGTTGCATCCCTTTCGTCGATCTTCGTCATTACTGCCTTGTCACTTGCACGATCGAACGTAGGAAATATAATCAAGTGCAAATGCCATCACGGACTCGAGCTGAACTCTGCAACAAAGCAAACTGAAGAGAGAAAAGAAAGTATTTTTGGAATTTTCAAAGGTTTAACGAAAGAAAAATAAAAAGAGAAATCTTTTGTTGTTTTTGCAAAATAAAAGAACAAAGAAGAACGGGCAAAAACTTCGAAAAGATCAAAGCAAAAAAATAAAAACGGACAATACAATGGAAAGGTGAGAAGGGAACGTACTCCAAGGCCTACGTTGGTAGCAGCTACTGCCCCTAGGAGCCTCCTGTTCCGGGGTAAGGGTAAGACCAGGTGTCGTATGAGCCCTCCGGTGCGTACACCGAAGTCATCGGATCCTCCCATGAGGAAGGTCCTGCGCTCCAAGCGGAAGAAGATCCCTCGCCATGCTCGGTGAAGGTCTCTCCCTGGAAAGGTGGGAACTCACCATGCTCACTACAAGAAATATGTTAATACACGACGCTCTATTTTCGTCATTGTATCGTCATGGTTTTTAATTTACGACGATCTTACGACGAAAAATTGAGCGTCAAAAACGAGGCGTCAAAAATTGAAAACAACAACGTTTTGGTCGAAATCGTCGTAACTTTTACGACGATTTCTGGATCGTCGTAACCTTTACGACAATCCTAAATCGTCAGTGGCGATCTAGCCCAATCCTACGTGGCGATCCTATGTAGCAAGATTGTGACGAAACAAAATCCTCATAAATGAAAATCAGCCCTATTCGGTTCGGTGGTTTACATGGGCCAAGCCCAATAATTCAGCCTATTTATTTATATATTTTTTTATCAATTTTGTTCCATTACATGGGCCAAGCCCAACATACCAGCCTTTTTATTTTGGTCCATAGGCTTTTTCGCTCAACAAAATCGGATTTGTTTTTTTTCTTCTAAAAGATGGGCCCATTAGCTAGATGTGTCCCCGTTGTCAGATTATGGCAAGTGGGTCCTAGCAGTCAGGAAGGTATTCTTTATGTTTTCATTTTCAAATAAATATATAAACAATATTTGAATCAGAATATACAGAAAATATAAGTTATACTTCAAACACATCACAATCAAACACTGATCAGGTCAGGTTTATACCATCAAGCCATCAATGTCACAGTATTTCAAGTGAACCAGTAATATTAGAAATGTAGAATTTACACAGCAACAAAACAATCCAACATTACAATCCACAACCGTCTCAGATACGTTACACTACATAATAACAAGATTGCAGTCTTCGGACGTTGCAAATTCTCCTTCAGACGAGCTCGCCATTACCCCCATGCTTATGGTAGATCTGATTATACAGGATAACATACATGTGAATACCAAAACAGATAAAAAAATTAACTACCAACTAACAATTTAAAGATGCAAGCAAGTATAAGCAGCGACATATGGCGTTGTCAGCGATAAGAAGGAAATTGTCTCACCTGCAGCAGCTATAGTGGGCAGCAGGCGAAGTTGAGGAAGGTCGATAGCAGGAGCATCTCAGGGACATGGTCAGGGCAAACAACCAGACAGCAGCAGCAGGTTTGTTGCACACACGGACTGCCTACCGTCGCGCACCCTCACAAATACACCAAAAGAGGTGGCACCGCAACTCAATAAAAGGAATAGAGTATGATTATCTCACAGCCGCAGAAAACAGTAAATAGGTAATTTGACAGCATGAAAACAATAATTCCAAGAGTTTCTTTTACATGATTATCTATATCTATACTGGTTAATTATTTATTCTGCAAGAAACCACCAAATTTCTGCAGAAAAAAACACGTATCCAAATAAGTAACAAGCTGGTTCATCTTATCCCTGAATAAAAACCTCACTCAAATGAAAGCAAGAAATCGAACATTCACACAAAAGCCTGATGTATGAGCAATCATAAAGCAAGAGAAAATTCCATAGTTGGGATAAACAACAGCCCCAGATCTGGCTCTATCACTCCCTGCAAACTGCAGCACTACAAAAAAACAAATACCAAGTACTTCGCTTGTGTGATTGACTTTACTGTGCTGATAGAAACTATTAACATGAATTAGCTAGATTACTGTCCAAATCTAGCTTCATGTCTACATATGACACCACTGAATATATGCAGGGGGGCGATCAAATCGACAACTGATGTAAGACTTACATAATCAACAGAAGGCAGCACAGTTGCAGCGCGGGAATGCAACATGGGCTCCTTTGGATCTACCGGGCAAGAGCGAGGTGGGGATCAGTGGGCATATAGAACCAAGCAAAAGACGCATAACTATCAGCAAACATCAAATTTGATTGAAAGCAGTACCAAATAACTGACAGCAAGCTCTTGTTGCCAAGGCAAAAAAAATGCTACCAAGGGATATTTGTTGTGTCCTAGCTGTCTAGTGGAATAATTCATATAAAAAAGAAACACTTCTTTAGAGTATTAAGGCACAGTTGTGGGGTCAATCTGTGAACAGTTTGTGCATTTTTGTTCTAGTAAGCTCGCTCCTTCCATGTTAAAAAAAGCCAACGGTGTCAATCTATGAACTGACACTCCATCTTACTCAGGCAAGAATGCAGCAGCACGGGTAGTAGGTTGAACCCTTAAGGGGCACACAACAAAAGCCCAAGTCAACAAGGTTATCTAGCAAGCAAAGTTTGCTGCTGCTAATCTAATCTCTACTCAATATTGAGTGCTTATATTCAGTTTGCTGTTGCTAGTCTTATCGTAAAAAATGAATGCTTATACTGCTGCTGCTACTCTAATCTCTACTGAATATTTTCAAGTAGTAAATCAGTCTTACCTTCCTAGTCTAATCTCTATAAATAATGTTGTCAAACAGTGTCAAGGTACCAACATACCAATGGTACATACATGATACACCATAATATAGTTGTTACATTTCTGATTTAAAAAGTATTTACTTTAAGATGCCATTTAATAGTCAGCCGGAAATTGACAAATCCGGATTAGTGTCAACTGACAAACCACTCAAGTGTAATCATTCATGCAAACTATCCAAGCAGTCCAGAAATTTAAGAGTAAGTTATGTCATGAGGGGAGTTACCTAGTTAATACTTGACGCGATCTTGACCAAAGAAATTTCCTTCAAAGAAACTAGAAAGGCAAAAGATCTAACATGCAAGGTCCATGGACATTTAGTTCCTCTCGAAAGAGCTATGCACCAAAGAGTCTTGCCATGAGTGTGACATCAGGAATATAGTACCAACCCAAGCTAAAATGCATACAAGCATTATGATAGGGCAACAATAATGTCGAAAACACTCCTGATATTATGAATCCAATTAACTTCTAACAAATGGAAACACTCAAATTTTAGTCAATGAAAGTGAAATACAGGAACCACCACATCTAGAAGTGTACTTTATTTCCAGAATATTCTACAGTAACACTTTAGAATATTGTTTTGCCTAAGTTACTTCTTCAATTTTCATAGAGATGAAAATTGATATAAGAACTGAAGAAGAGAACATCAGCTTACTCTTTGCAGCACTTGGAGGAAGCATGGAGCCCTTCAATGGAATTGAGTACCCCCTAGCACACAAGAATAGTTTGTTGAATTCCAGAGAAATGGTTTTCTATTGAAAAAAAGGTAGATAGATACTAGCAATATAGTACAAGGAGGAAAGTGTTATCTTAATAATACTTGGAGTCTACAGTAGAAAAGAGCACTTGGAAAGTTGGAACTGACTGAGAAGTGACAACTAAACTGTTTGTTCGCAACAGACTCTAGACATCTATAAAAATGGTGATCATTTGTGTATGCTCAATTGCTAATTATTACTCGTGGTGTTGGTAGACTGGTGATCAGTAGTAGTTTGTACATTAGTAGGATCAGTAGTAGTTTGTACCTTACTAGCACATCCTGGTGTTACATTACTAGGATCAGTTGTAGTTTGTACCTTACTAGGAAATCAATAATTTTTCTTGCTTAGTAGTAACATTACTTAGTCTAGGCACAAGTAGTCCTAACATACCATACGAGCATACATATATCTACGGTACAAGCAAACACATCCTGCCAAGTCTTCTAAACCATTTACCGAACCTAGCTACTTCTAGGGATGCCAAACCACGTCCAACGCCATTGCCTTGGGCATCATTTGACAGGGTTTGGAGCTGAAGCACCATTCGAAGAAACTCGCTACAAGTAGGAGGAGCAACCCAGCGCAGAGGATTCACTGAATAAATAATAGACAGACAATACTTAGCCTTTTATCTCTCAATATTGAAAACAAAATAGTAACTTTCAGTGAGTGAGAAAACGTTGAATTATCTCTGAATATTGAAAGCTGAACATATGGAAGGGTCATTGCAAATATGTGCTAAGCAAGGATTAACAATTGATAAAAAATAACCTTGTTTCTTAAGTACAAGTTAGCAAAAAGTTTATTAAAAAGTCATACATTGAAGAAGTTATGTGAGGCAGACAAACAAACTATACAGCTGTACTGCGACATGCTAGGAATAAACACCAAAAAAACTTATTAACAAATGTGAGTAACAATACCTATAATTAGGCTTCTCTGCACTATAGAGTTGGATATTTTCATGAAATCGCTAGACTATCAGCAGTATCAATCAAGACATAGGTTTACACAGATGTTTCATCGAACTGTACAATGCATCAAAATTCAAACCAGCCTATTGTTTGCAGCCAACGTCATATAGTAATCTTGTTATTGAGTAGCACGGCTGGATTTCAAGAAGCATAAATTCCAAAATTGCATCAGTGTATCACAACATGGTTGATCAGAACTTGAAGTAGATCATATCACAAACAAACCTGAAACTAGAAGAGGGATGGGACTGTTCCAGTACCTCCTCTAGCATCGTCTATGTGCCAAGGTGGAGGCCACTGCCTACAGCACCTCCTCGCCATCGTCGAGCACGTCCAGTGTCTCGCCCAGGCTCACCCCACGCGCCCAGCTCACAGGGCACAGGTGGAGACCAGCAAAACGCCCAGGCATGTCACCCGAATCACTTAAGGTACTCCAACAGACACTAAAAATTCAGTGGAGTACTCAACTTTAGCTAGCTCAATCAATTTAAATGTAGTAATCAGCTATAACAGATAACTCCACTGGTACCAATATCAAAATGGTATGCTCATTTTCTAAAGTTCTAGTCATACAACTGAAGTGTCGTACCATTTAAGTGAATCCTAGATAATTTTAAACACATCACATCAGACAGTATGCAATTTGGCAACTTGGTCGTTCTACCATGTAGTGTATACAAGATAAATTTTCTAAAGATAACACAGAAATTGTACAGAGCATCTGGTATATCAGGCATACTGCTATATAATATAATTAGAAGTCTGCCCATCATAAATAGGAATATCTGCATTGTTGTAACCTAGTACCCATAATTCATTTGTTTAGTGATGGCATAAATATATAGCATCCTCTACAGCAAGAAGAAAACTCCACTAGTACAAGAACAAAACTCATTGGGAGCAGAGAAGCAACCCACTCACAGAAGATTAGCTAATATTTCTGAGCTTATTGATGTACATAAATAGAGATGCATAAATAGAAAACAGTAAATTTGAAAAAAAAAACAGGATAGGCAAACTGAAAATCATAATTCCTAGATCTCACTTCAAGTAGTAAACATACTTTGCCTCTGTTGCTAAACACACAATTTTGTTTCAATCAAGAAATATCAGTCAACACCACACTAGTATATATCAACAATTCAGTGTATTGAGAAAATAAGCATTAACACAAACTGGAGCATACGCAGAAAACACACATCAGAGGGAAGAACTGCATCGATAAAAAACACGCAGGCAATGTGAAGGGAGATAATAGAAAGATGAGTCGTACGCGAGCGCACATAGCTGGCTGCTCTAGCAAGCCGCCTCCACCCAGAAACCACCAGCCGCTCAAGAACGGCATGCGCACTGGTCTTCCGCGCCTCGAGTGGCTGGCTGCATCTGACACCCACGCACCCTGACCAGCCCCGCCGTTGCAACGAGGCCGGGTCTGCTTCCACACGCGCCCTTGCAGGCTTAGCCGCCGCGTCGTGGCTCGCCCTGAAGGCAGGCACCGGTCTCGCCCTTTACGCACCGGCGACATCGCACGAATCCGGTCGCCATCTTGGCACTTTCTGGGGCACCGCAACAGGTCAGAGGAAGATGACGAGATGGGTAAAGGAGAAAGGTAAGTGAGAGAGACGTCACCGGCGTGGATCTGGCGAGACGAAGACGCCACGGGCGTGGATCCAGTGGCGAGACGTCGCCGGCGTGGATCCAGGAGGCCTGCTCCCGTGGTGCCGCCGACCGGCATCCTGGCCTTCCCACGGCCCCCCGCTGTCCTCCTGCGCGAGTGCGCCCTTCCCGGCAGCCGTACCCGGCAGAACTGGATGATTTGAGACACAGTGGCGCTCGCTCCATCCTTGAGCGTGACGAACGCGCACAGTGTCAACCCCAGTGGTCGTCCGGCCTGGCCACCACCGCCGCGTCGAGCACGGCCGGGTGGTCGAACATCACCGACTCCACCGTGGGAGGATGGCTGCGGGAGAGTGGGGAGGTTGGGGGCGAGCAGGCGGCTGAGTGAGAGGGTTCGAGAGAAGTGGGGGTGAGGGCGGTTGTGGGATTAGGGTTAGCGTGGGCCGTTCGATCATAAATAGATCAACGGTTCTTATCCATGATCCGTGGGAGCCCTATTTCAACCAATCATATTGCAGCACGATTTAAAAAAATTGTAATATGAAAACTCAATAAACTCCATGCTTGTGGTTGATTTTTGCCACATAAATCTAAAAAAATTATCTTCATTTATCGTACAAGTCACTAAAATATAATGAAGGAGGAAAATAAGAAGTTTTCATTTTTGTTGAACAAAAAAGATGTTTTTTTGTTTTTTGAGTACCGAAAAGGGGTTTTATGTGAAGAAATTACCAAATATATGATAAATAATTGTACCAAAATATTTTACAAAACTATTAGACCATAATTTATGTATAATTGATCAAATAGTTGCGTGTAAAATATTTTTCATACACCTCTCAAAAAAATGATGAATCTCTAACGATTCAGCGGGAACCGGGTCAAATTTGAACTATATATGCTTCATCGTCTCCTAAATTTTTTTCCAAAAAACATTTTTAGATACCCGAGTATCCATTTCACCAGAGTTTCGCATATCACCCGTAGAAAAGAACATCCAAGCCCACTGTTTTGACCGTATTTTGAAACGGACATTATTTGAACTTTTATTTATGTTGATATTATAATTACTATTATTTGAATACTAATTAATTATCTTTGTCATTTTAGTATTTTTATGTTAAAAAGGTTATTTTATTTATTGAAATAATAATTAATTCCACAAGGAATAATACATTTAGGATTATTTTTTTGAATTAATGATAAGTTTTAATGGTGATCATTATTGGCTATTTTCTATGAAAAATCTACCAAATCTTTGTTGCAAAATTATACCAAATCATTACAAAAAAATATTAGACAATATTGTATGTACAACTGACCAAATGGTCGCATGTAAAATGTTTTTCATACACCTCTCATCAAAAAGACAGAAATTTTCTGATTTAATTAGATAGAGGATATTTTTCTGATGATTATTCTTATATAAATCATTTTCGAATGAATTATGGTTTATTAAATATTCAATTTCAAAGTTTATTGCATTTTCTATAATTTTTGATAAATTGAAAATCCAATGAATTATTATTGTACTCAAGGGTTAGCTAGTGTCATTGACTGTGGGGTCTAAAACTGGGCCACTGATTTAAAGAGAGGGCGTGGTTTACGGAGAGACTATAGTGGGGTCCACTATTGGTAGGGCTAGATTTTCTTTCTTTTTTTTTCTTTTTGGTTATTTCTTCATATTATTGTATGTTTTTAGTTCGAAATGAAATTAAAAATTTAAATTTAAATCTCATAAATAAATTTAAATCTCATGAATAAATTTAAATATTATATAATAATTCTCCTAATTTGTTTGGGTTTTTATTGAACTTTTATTTAGGTTAATACTATTATTACTATTATCTTAATAACAATTAGTTATTCGTTCCATTTATTGATGTTTTAAATAAATACCTTCTACTATAGAGGTATTTTTATTTATGTATATAAGAATTAATTACTGAAGCAATAAATAATTTAGAATTTGTTTTATTAATGCTAAGTTTTAGTGGTGATCATTATTGGAACCTACCAAATATTTCTTGCAAAATTGTACTAACCCATTTTTTAAAAATATTACACCACATTTTATGTACAATTGACCAAATAGTTGCATGTTAAATGTTTTTCATGCATCTTACATAAAAAATACAAAATTTCGCCGATTCAGTTGAAACTGGTTCAAATTTAAACTACACGTGATAGATAGTTTGTTTTTTTATTGTTCCCAACATTCATTTATAGGAAATAAGTAGGTATTTCATCATAGATCAACCAAATGTTTGTGAAGAGTAACACCTAGCAACGAACGCTCAATAGATGGATGAAGTGGGATCGAATGGACCCCACGAATGACATGTAAGCATAGTTAGAACGGGTTACAACGTTATTATAATTGTCCTACATGTCACGACGATCTAAATCTGTCGTAATCGACTAAAAATAACCTCGTAAATTGTGTGAATCAGTTTACGACGATTTCATCTAATGCGATTATGACGTTTTTAACTCACATCGTCGTAACTTTATAGGGATTTGACCCCCCTCGGACGGTCTACGACCATCTTGGGTGAAATCGTCATAGAGTTATGACGAATTCATCCACGGCCACGTAGAGAACGTCATGTACGAGCATATTTCTTGTAGTGGCTCCTCCTCGTTGGACACAACCCCCTCCATGGGGTTATGCGGCTGGTAATTAGCCATGAACTCATCGAACTGAATTCCATTGAAGGACCATCCGTTCCTGCGAGTGTTATCAAACAAAAGTGGTGCAGGTAGACGGATCTCACGAGTAATAGTCCTTTCAAACCTCAAAATATAATCAAGGCTACCAAAATGAGAAGTAATGGTAACAAACTTATGCCTCTTCATGGCCGCAAGATCGAGACTCGCGTATGAAAAGGGAACATCATCAGGATGTAGGGTGCGCTCAAGAGACTCAAGGATAAGTGTGACGTAAACGCCACCATATAAATCGCCCTTGTTACTGTTCGTAACAAGGCGCCGAGCAATCAAGGCACCCACATTATACTCATTCTTACCAGAGAGGGCGTTCGCATAAATAACGAAATCTGGTGCAGAACCATTGCTCGTGTTGTCACGAGCCAACACCCCTCTAGCAACAAAATACGCAAAATACGCAAAATACGCAAAATCTTCGTGCGCCGAATATCGGTCTCCTCCTGGCAGCAAAGGGAGTTGAAGAGGGTCCTCAGCCCGGAAGGCCGCATGGTCATCTTAGCTGTCTGACCAACGTTCGGCACACCTATTATATCACAAAACTGTGCCAAAGACATGGTTATGAGATCATTATAAAGTTGAACTCAACGGTTCCAGCATCATGGTTATAACAAAAACTGTTAACAAAACAGGAGGTAAGTTTTTTGTATTGCACCACACGGCATAAAGCTAGCCGTGTCAAACCTGCGTTGGCACAAAGGCCATAAAATTCCTCCTTAATTCCTGCAGCTGTAAGAAAATCATCGCACGGATACATCATTGCGCATGCTGGATTTGTTTCTTCCAACAGCTCCAGGGGCACATGATCTTCATTGTATCTCACCCTAACTGTTGAGGGTGAAGGTGCAGCTCTAGTGACTCGATCGGAGCGCTCGGGCTTCTTCTTACCAAGACACCCCTTTGCTTTTCCAAAGAAACTCATTTCTGAAAAAAAATTACAATTCACAAAAACAAGGATTTAAACAAAGTGAGTTGAGGCAAACTACTCTACTCACTTACCTAAGGCATAAACTTGCATCAAACTTGGAAAATAAATTTCTACACAAGCATGCAAGCTCATAAGAACAACACCAAGAGCTACTAAATACTCACAAATAAGGCCACCAATCAAAAATATAATTGGACGGGTGAAGGAGTTGCATACCAGGGAGTATTTGCTCAAAATTTCAGCTCAAATGATAGGCTGTAGAGAGAGATCGAAAATCGCCTCCAAGAACAGCAAGAACGCAAGAACTGGAGCAGAACTCGTGTTTTTGGAGAGAGAGAGGAAGGAGGAGGAAGAAGACTTACCTGGCTGGCTGCCCTGTGGGCTCCAGGCGCCCTGTGGGCGCGGCCAGGGGCCAGGCCGCGCCAGCTGGCCGGCTGGGCCACTGGTGGCCCCCCTAGTCAGCCCCAGGTGCCCCTGGGTCACTCCCGGCATGGAAATTTTTAATATAATTTTTCTGACAACTTCACTGTTGAGAATTTTTTGAAGTTCAAAAAGCTGTGAAACTTCCTGAAAACTTGAGACAGTGATTAGAATTGTGAAGATTCAAAAACATATAAACTTGGTACAGCAAGGCGAATAAAAGATAAAGCAAATGAAAACATAACAAGCTCCACTTTTTTCCTATATAAAACAAGCTTACCAGCAAGGTTGATCAAGTCTTACCAACAAACCGGCGATATATAGAGCAAAAAGGCTCACCTCTCATGAAGTGATCATTGCACCTTTACTTTAATGGACATTGTCCCCACCATGATGGTTTTGTATTTGTGGTGCACATGTAAAGGGCAATCCCATTCTCCAATCTTCACGGTCTCGATATTCTCTATAGAGTTGAGGCCATGCCTCTTGTCAACCTTCTTCGGAAAATACACCGTGTGTTCTTTGTCATTCACATTGAAAGTAACCTTTCCTTTATTGCAATCAATAATAGCACCTGCGGTGTTAAGAAAAGGTCTACCAAGAATAATAGACATGCTCCCATCCTCGGGCATGTCAAGCACAACAAAATCAGTAAGGATTAAACAATTAGCAACTTCAACGGGAACATCCTCACAAATACCTATGGGAACGGTTGTTGACTTGTCAGCCATCTGAAGAGATATATCTGTAGGGATTAGTTTTTCTAAACATAATCTCTTGTATTGAGAAAAAGGCATAACACTCACTCCTGCTCCAAGATCACATAAAGCAGTCCTCACATAATTATTCTTTATGGAACAAGGAATGGTGGGTATACCTGGATCACCAAGCTTCTCAGGAATCTTGCCATCACTAAAAGAGTAGTTAGCAAGCATGGTAGATATTGCTTCATTAGTAACTTTTCTTTTATTAGTAACAAATCTTTCATATATCTCGAATAAGGTGGTAACTTAATACAATCAGTCAAAGGAATTTGAAGAAAAAGAGGTTTCATCCACTCACAAAACTTATTGTAATGCTCTTCTTCTTTGGTTTTGAGAGACTTACCTGGAAAGGGCATGGGTTTCTGCACCCATGGTTCTCGTTCCTTCCCATGTATTCTTGCGATAAAATCTTCTTTAGTGTATTTCTTGCATTTATCGGGTGCTTCTTCTTCTCGAACCTCTGGAGGATCATTCTTTTCACCACCCTTCTCAGGCTCAGCATCGTCTTCAGTCTCAGCATCAGAGGTAGATATACTATTTGGATCATTGGAATTGTCAGCTTCTTTGTGCTTCTTCTTCTTCTTCGGAGAGGTAACAATTTCTTCTTCCTGTATTTGAGAATCTTGCTCGATCCTCTTAGGATGCCCCTCCGGGTAGAGAGGATCTTGAGTGCTAGTTCCCCCTCGGGTTTTAATTCTGAAGGCCTGTATATCCTGTTTGGCATTATTAGCAAGAAAATCTTTTTGCACATTAGAAATTTGATCAAGCTGAGTTTGAACCATATGAAAATGCTTCACAAGACATTTAACATCATTAACTGTTCTTCCTAGAACATCAAGCAAACTTTTGATAGCAAGGGAATTGTCATGCAACTGACTTTGTATCCTCTTTTAAAGTGATTTTGCTTCTTAATAAAATTATCAAGCTCATCTAAACATTGATCAGGAGGCTTACCATGAGGAATGTCACTTGCCTGTCGCCATGGCTATTTCTGTGAGTTCTTTCTCGGCTCTGAAGGTGTCAGAGACTTTGTGGAAATCGCGGTCACATTTGTCTGACTTGATGAAGCTCCTGTTGACTGTGATAACGCCCACGGATCCTGGCATCTTGAGTTTAAGGTAGGCGTAGTGCGGAATCGCCATGAATTGTGAGAACGCTGGACGCCCCAATATGGCGTGGTACTGTGATTGCCAATCGAGTACTTTGAACTCGAGGGTGCATCTTGCGAAATTGCGTCTGTTGCCGAAGACGACTTCGAGCTCGATTAATCCAAGGGAAGTAGCTGCTTCTCCTGGGACTACTCCGTATAACACGGTGCTTGATTTCTTCCATACTGATCGAGGGATCAGCATCTTGCGCAAGGTGCTGACGAAGATTATGTTCATGCTGCTGCCTCCGTCCATGAAGATTATGTCCATGTCGTACCCTCCGATTTGAGCGTCGAGGACCAGGGGCTCGTGCCCCGGCCTTGGGACTGCAGGCGGGTGGTCGCTCCGGGAGAACGTGATTCTGGTTTCTGCGTCGTGTAGCTGGTAGACTTCGACTGCGTTAAGATTCTCGGCTTCTCTAGCCTACAGGGTGTAGGCGTCCTGTTGGGCTTGCGATACCTTGCCTTCTTGGATCGTGTACATCTGTCCTTGAGTGGGAGACTGCTCGGCTCGTCGGGCACGCTTGGCTTCTTTCTGTTTTTCCTCCTTGAGGCTGTCGGCGAGTTCATTGAACAGGCGGCAGTCTCCCAGAGTGTGGCTCGATCTGATGTTTCCCCAGTTGTCTTCGAAGCAGTAGATCATGCATGGCCCTTCTAGTTGTTCCCTGACCGTGAGCTTGCCAGATCCGGCGTGTCGTTTCCTCCTTGAGATTCGGAAGAATAGCACATGGTCCGCTGGGTGCTCGTGAGCTCGCGGGTCGACTTCGATCCCTGCACTTAGATTCTGGTTCCTTATGAGATTGGCGAATTCATCTGGCCTTCGATCTGATGTTTCCCCAGTTGTCTTCGAAGCAGTGGATCGTGCATGGCCCTTCTAGCTGTTCCTGACCGTGAGCTTGCCAGATCCGGTGTGTCGTTTCCTCCTGGATATTCGAAAGAATAGCGCGTGGTCCGCTGGGTGCTCGTGAGCTCGCGGGTCGACTTCGATCCCTGCACTTAGATTATGCTTCCTTATGAGATTGGCGAATTCATCTGGCCTTCGATCTAGGTCGTAGTATTCACCGGTCCGAGTCTCGGAGTCGCTATCCTGGTGGGTGGTGGCTGTCCGCGCGGCGGCGGGTCGTCGAGTGGTCGGCGATCGCGCGGCTGTATAGTTCGACTCGGCGGGTGGAGTCGCTCCGTAGGATCCTCGCGCCTGCCTTCTGGGTCGTCGATTTCTTCCTTGTTGGCGATGGTCTTGGCGGTCACTGATCTCGAGCTCGGAGTCAGTGTCTTGTTGTGTGGCGGGTGCCCGGGTGGCGGTGGGTCGTTGAGTGGCCGGCAGGTCCTCTTCTTCATGTTGTGGTTCGTCGATCGGGGTCTCCGTTTAGAACCCTCGCGCCTTTCTTTTGGACCGTCGAGTTCTCCTTCGCTGGCGGTTGACTTGATTGCCTCCGTAGTATTGGTCTTCGCACGGCTGCTGGCCGAGCGATCTTGTCGGGGCGGCAGAGATGTTCGCCGTGATCTTGAGTTCCTCGGGTAGATTGCATCTGGTTCTTGCCCTTGAGTTACGGCTTTCTGGAGACGGAACCGCCGAGATCGTAATTCCAACCTGTGTAGTTCCCACAGACGGCGCCAATTGACGGGGATGTACCCCGACAAATCCCATGGTTAGGGACCCTGGGTTAGTCATGAGAGGCACAGGTTTGACGATAAGCTCGTCGGCTAACAGGAGGATACGTTCCTGCTCGATATTATTGATTGGAGATGGCGATTACAAGGGAGCCGAGGCCAATGCGCACAAGGCTAGGTTACAGATTGTGTATTGCTTGTCCTCGACGTCTCCCCTCCTAGCCCTTATATACTAGGCTAGGTCTCAGGGAGTCCGTCCTGATTACAGATGAGGTTTCCTAACCATGATCTTGTTCCGTATGGCAAGTTTGCACCTTTCTTATGACTCGCGGACTCCTACGTCGGTGCCACTAGTGGGCCAAGGCTGGGCCCAGGCGTCATCTTCGTGGGCCTTCTGTCTTCTGGTACACCGGGTAGGCTCATCCATAGGAGTCGTGGGGTCACCCCCTCGTCAAAGGTGCTCCTGTCAAAGAGCACCGGAACAAAGCATTAACAATCAATGGATACATGGAATCCTCAAATTATAGTCCATCCCCTTTGGTGTCCCAAGCTGCCACCTTTGGGATCGCCGGTTCCGGACTATAACAGGTGCATACAACTCATAGATAGGATCAAGAACACAAATATATTCATGAAAACACAAAGGGTTCGGATCTAAAATCATGGCACTCGGGCCTAAGGTGACAAGCATTAAGAGCAACAAGTTGAAGCAAAGATGATAAACACCAATCTAGATGATAGGCAACATGCCCCCAACAATCTGATAAACTATTACATGATCTAACTCATCCAATCCCTACCATCCCCTTTGCCTACAGCAGGGAATTACTCACACATGGATGGAGAAGTCATGGAGGGATGATGGAGTGGTGATGGCGATGATCTCCCCTCTCCAGAGGCCAAAACAGCCTCCATATTAGCCCTCCCGGAGAAGAACAGAGGGTGGCGGCGGCTCCACGACGAGAATTGGGAAAACGACTTCTGTTCTGGGGTTTTCGCGTCACAAGAATAAATAGGAGCATCAGTAGGGCACCAGAGGAGGGTGGAGTCCCCCAGGCGGCCAGAGGGCGCGGCCCCACCCCTGGCCGCGCCTGGGGCCCCCTGGGCTCCCCTCTGGTCCCACTTCTGGCATCTGGCTCCTTCGGGTGCGTGGATTTTCTGGTATTTTTCTGGTAATTTTCTGGGACGTCCAAAAATCCATTTTCCTGTGCACAATAAAACCATACAGGCAGCTCTGCTGAAAACAGCGTTAGTCTGGGTTAGTTTCGTCCAAATCATTCAAGAATGAGGGCAAAACAATAGCAAAAGTGTTTGAAAAAGTAGATACGTTTGAGGCGTATCAGCATCTTCAATATTTTCAACAAAGGAAGCAATTTCATATGCACCCTTAAAAAAACAAATTCTTCTATTTGTGCTACATCAAAGAAATCATAATGTCCCCTAGAACCAAGGTTTCATTATCATTACACCAACATTGGAAGGGAAGGTGTTTAAAGAGCAAGCAGCAACAAGATTCATCACAACAATAAGATATATCATAATCAGAGCATAAGTTTCTAGCATATCTATTAACTTGAGATATAATTTTCCATATAAATTTTCCTTTTTCAGACAAGCGGTATTCCTTATAATATTTTTGTTGATCCTCCGTGAATCCACTTGCCAATAAGATCTAGTTTCAAAGAATTTAACCATTGTAAGAAAACAGAGTAATAAGATAAAGTGTACTTATCAAGTGAACTAATAAGTAGAGCTATGGTCCCCGACAACGGCGCCAGAAAACAGCCTTGATAACCCACAAGTGTAGGGGATCGCAACAGTCTTCGCGGGTAGGTATAACCCTAATTTATTGATTCGACACAAGGGGAGCCAAAGAATACTTATAAGCCTTAGCAGTTGAGTTGTCAATTCAATCACACCTGAAAAAGCACTAGACAATATATTTAGTAGCAACGGTGTGTTGACGGGTGTAGTCTTAGAGACTTCCCCAATCACCAACACCACAAAGTAGTAACAAAGTATTAGCAGCAGTGATGAGAGCGATAGTAACAACGAAGGCAATAAAGATGAAAGATGGACCGGGGTTCAAGGTTTCACTAGTGGTAACTCTCCAAGCAAAAAGACAGGTGTTGGGTGAACGAATTACAGTTGGCCAATTGACAAAATTGCACAAACTCTAGCCAAACAAACTAAAGCAATCCTAGTCTAAGAACCAAACGTAGGCATGTGTTCTGTATGTAGGTGTACGTGCTTGCAATAAGAACTTGTACAACATCTATTGTCCTACCGTCCCGCTACGAACGGGGCCAAAGGGAACTTACGAAGATTAAGGTGCTCCTGTCAAAGAGCACCGGAACAAAGCATTAGCACTCTATGAACACATGTGATCCTCAAATTATAGCCCATCCCCTTTGGTGTCCCAAGCTGTCACCATTGGGAACGCCGGTTCAGGACTATAATAGGTGCATACAACCGTAGATAAGATCTATAACAACAATTATAATCATGCAACCATAACGTGCTCCGATCTGAAATCATGCTACTCGTGCACTAGTAACAAGAATTAAGAACAACAAAATTGCAGCAACAATAATTCATAAACCTCCTAGGACTGAACAAGGTAACAATTCATCGGATCCCAACAAACACAACACCAATTACATCATATGGATCACAATCATGTGGGGCAGCTCATGAGAACTTTGTATTTGAAGATCAAGGGGGAGAAGATACCAACAAGATACTTCCAAGAACACGTAGTCCAAGGAGGAACTACTCACGATCCATCATGGGGTGAAGAAGAGTTGATGAAGATGGCCCCGGGGGCCAAGGCCCTCTCCGGCAGGGTGCCGGAGCAGGATCCTGGTGACCCCCGAAGCTAGGTTTCGATGGCGGCGGAGACCGGGAGCGCTTCTGGAGAAAAGGGTTCGATATCTCGGGTTTTATCGTCGCAGGAGATTTTATAGGCAAAGGGGGAGTCCGAGGCGGCCACCCCGCGCGGGTGGGATCTGGCCGCGCCGGGAGGGTGCCTGGGGCCCTGGGGCCACCTCCTGGATCCGTCCTCCGGCAGGAGGACTCTTCCGATGTAGATATTTTTTGGGAATTTTCTGAGCAACTTCATTTTTTGGACTTTTTCTGTATTGCAAAGACAAAACAGACAGAAAATGGCACTGGCCTCTATATTAGTAGGTTAGTCCAATAAATGATTCAAAATCATGGCAAAAAGATGTAGCAATGACACAAAAAGGGCATGGAACGAGTAAAAATTATAGATACGTTTGAGACGTATCAGTAGTCCACCTTGGACCATGGGTCTATGATCAGTAGCTATGTGATGTTCTCCTCCCCTCTTCGTTCTTCATGGTTTAGACCTCGTGAGCTTCCCTACATGATCGAGGCACATATGTAATCTTTCAGCTGTTGCTATGTTGAGTTTGCTGGGATCCGATGGATTATGAGACTATGTTCAGATTGTGTTTGAGTAATATATTTGATTCTCCTCTTTTATATTTATGTTCTTGAGTAATTCTTGCATGTTCTCCGTTGCTGTTTATTGCTTTGGCCAAGTAGTAGGTAGTGACTCCAAAAGGGAGCGTTATGCATGATTGTGGGTTCATGCCCCCTGATGACTAGCTTGAGTGACAGAAACATGAGACTAGGGGATGTGCTGTTGCCACAAGGGAGAAAACAACGGTGCTTGTACTTGCGGGTGCAAGAATTGTTTAATTTACGCAAAGTTCTTTAATGTTGTTGTCTGTTGCTTTGAGTTTACACTTTGGGTGGGATTCGCAACTTAATACCAGCGAGATGTTCTGGATAGATATCTCAAGGTGGATGATTAGTAGGTAGATGCAGATGGATTTCGGTCTATTTGTCTTGGCGTAGCGTCCATGCTTTTGAGCCTCTTCCTTTCTTTATAGCATAGTTAGCATTGGTTTGGGCACATAATCCTGTCAATTGCCCAGCTGTAATTTTTTTACCTCGCATGGCTATTTTATTGTCTTTTGGGAGAGAGACATCACTAGTGAACATCATAGGACCCCGGTCCATATTTCCAATATTGTTTACACCCACTATTTATTTACTGCTTTATTTACTTTTCCGTTGCTATCACTACCATTATTATCCCGTGCGTTTGTTCCTTTGTAAACAGCAAGGCCGAAGGAATTGACGACTCCTCTGTACTCGTTGGGAGCAAAGTTATTTGCTGTGTGTGCAGGTCCAGGTCAAGGAAGCAACTTTTGTCTTAAAAACGATGCCATTGTTTCCTTGCCACCTACTTGTCGATCTTGGAGTCCTACTGGTCGATCCTCAACCTTAGCATCTTCGCTAAGGGAAATTTCATGCTATCTACATCTCAACCTTCCACTTTGGGTAACCAACGAGGGGGTGAGAAATCGTATCATCAGTTGGTAGCATGTCACCAAAGAAATTATCTTTGTTATCATTTACCTACTCGAGGACGAGTAGGAATTAAGCTTGGGGATGTTGATACGTCCAAAACGTATCTATAATTTTTGCTTGCTCCATGCTTATTTTGTGTGATATTGTTATGATATTGATGCACTTCCATACACTTTTGATCATATTTGGACTAACCTATTAACTCAGTGCACCCCAGTGCCAGTTCCTGTTTTCTGTTGTTTTTGTATTTCAGGTTTTCCCATTATTTAAAGTGCCAGAAAAATTCTGGGAAAAATATAGGAAAAATCAGCGTACGGGAACCTTCCAGAAGAGCCCAAGTGGGGCCAGGGGTGGCCCAGGCGGCCACCTGGCGCGGCCACCCCCTAGGCCGCGCCAGGGGGGCGCCTGGGGCCCCTGGTCCACCTCTGGATGCGCTCCTTCGCCTATTTATTCCCCGTGACGAGAAACCCTCGGGGACAGAACCCTTTTTCGCGATCTCTCCTCTGTTCCGCCGCCGCGCTTCCAACATCGGGAGCACCAGGAGCCCTCTTCCCGGCACCCTGCCAGATGGAGGAACCACCTCCGGGAGCTTCTCCACCACCATGGATGCTTACCGGATGAACCGTGAGTATTCCACCTTGGACCATGGGTCTATGATCAGTAGCTATGTGATGTTCTCCTCCCCTCTTTGTTCTTCATGGTTTAGACCTCGTGAGCTGCCCTACATGATCGAGGCACATATGTAATCTTTCTGTCGTTGCTATGTTGAATTTGCTAGGATCCGATGGATTATGAGACTATGTTCAGATTCTGTTTGAGTAATATATTTGATTCTCCTCTTTTATATTTATGTTCTTGAGTAATTCTTCCATGTTCTCCGTTGTTGATTATTGCTTTGGCCAAGTAGTAGGTAGTGACTCCAAGAGGGAGCGTTATGCATGATTGTGGGTTCATGCCCCCTGATGACTAGCTTGAGTGACAGAAACATGAGTCTAGGGGATGTGATGTTGCCACAAGGGAGAAAACAACGGTTCTTGTACTTGCGGCTGCAAGGATTGTTTACTTTACGCAAAGTTCTTTAATGCAGTTGTCTGTTGCTTTGAGTTTACACTTTGGGTGGGATTCGCAACTTAATACCAGCGAGATGTTCTGGATATATATCTCAAGGTGGATGATTAGTAGGTAGATGCAGATGGATTTCGGTCTACTTGTCTTGGCGTACCGCCCATGCTTTTGAGCCTCTTCCTTTTTTTATAGCATAGTTAGCATTGGTTTGCGCACATAATCCTGTCAATTGCCCAGCTGTAATTTTTTACCTCGCATGGCTATTTTATCGTCTTTTGGGAGAGAGACATCACTAATGAACATCATAGGATCCCGGTCCATATTTCCAATACTGTTTACACCCACTATTTATTTCCTGCTTTATTTACTTTTACATTGCTATCATTATCAGTATTATCCCGTACGTTTGATCCTTTGTAAACAACAAGGCCGGAGGGATTGACAACATCTCTAAACTCGTTGGGGGAAAAATTATATGTTGTGTGTGCAGGTCCACGTCAACCGCCTAATTGCTGGCGCCTTTGTCACCTTCCTGTCGTTGTTGGAGTCCTACTGGAGACAAACCTTGGTATCTTCACCGAGGGAAATTTGCTGTTGTCTACATCTCAACCTTCCACTTTGGGTAACCAACGAGGGGCGAGAAGCCATCACTCCTTCGTCGTCAGATCTGAGGTTCAGCTTCTCCCCTCGATTCTCTCCTCCCCGTTGCTTCCAGTCGTGTGTGTGCCTACAGGCGCCGGATCTGGTGATGACGGGCGATTGGTGGTGTGGTCGGAGCCGCGGGAAACCGTAGGCTAGTTGGTCCGGTCCGGCGGCAGCAACATCCCCGACACCGTGTTTCCTCCCTGGAGGTGCAGTCGAGGATCACTTCCCATCCACCCCTGCTCCTCCTTCCGGGAGAAATCCCAAAATCCTCGCGGATTGGGCGGCGATGGCGTGCTGCGCTTGTGTCTTCCTTGGTGGCGCCGCCTGGGGAGGGATGTTCAGGTGAGGGTGTTAAAGGTGAAAACTTTGGGTGGATTTGGTGCCCGGCGACGGCAGTGTTGACGGGATCCGCAAGGCTGTAGGTGTCGTTGTTCCCCTCATGGGTGGTGCTCTCTGTCGGTGTCACGTGTGGTCTGTTTCGGCGGTGCGGGGCTTCGATCCGACGGTAGGGGAAAGGGTTCCCCTTCCCGGCAGCACCAACGGGACCCTGGTAGTGGAATCCCGGTTCTCTCCTCCAACGGCGGCCTGTCATTGCTCCTCGGTGACCTGCTGATCATGTGGTGGCCTTTCTACCTTCTTCAGTAGTTGCCCCCGGTGGCTTTCCTGCAGTTTTTCAGGTGATCTAGGGGGTGGCACTGCGGCAGACATTGAGCTCCTCTGTTCATGTTGTTGTGTGTTGCGGTTGTTCCAGGTTCGAAGCTAGCATTGCTCTTGCTCAAGGGTGAGCGTCTCTTAGGCCGACGGTGCGGCACCTTGCGATCCATGGCGAGAGGGAAGGGTCCCTCTGCGGCGAGAGAGACGAAGGATGTGTCGTGATGCTTCAATCTAGGAGTCAGCCAAGTGCAACACCACACTGTTCCTCCAAGTTGCTTGTTGGGTTGTAGTCTTCGGTTTGGGCAAGCAGTGAGCTTTGTTTTCATATTTTATTGAGCTTGTTTCGCTCCGTTGAGTTGTAAGTTTTCCAGAGTGTTCCATGTATCGTTCTGCCGATGCGGTCTTTGTGTGGTTGTAATTCCTGGCCAGTTGATGGCTTTGTTAATTTAAAGTTGGGCTCTTCGCGAGCCTTCGTTCTAAAAAAAATGCACGATTCATCCAGGCGCTGCACATAAAGCAATATTACAAGTGTCAAATGTTAATTTAACCAGGTCCTAGCAAAATCGAACCTCAAACTCTTAATCCCGGAAATGAGCACACTCAACTCACTAATCCCGGTCTAAATTAAACCTTGACAAGGTTTTTAGACCAAAACAGCCGACGTGGCAGTAGTCAACCAGGATTCTCCTGACAGGTGGGCCACATATCATTAGAGTGAAGAGCGGCGTGGGTCTTCCAGTTCCTCGCGAGACAGAATTGGGGATTAGGTTTAGGGGCGACTAGGCGGCGATTTTCTCAGCAGGGCGGCGACATCGGCGGCGATGTCGTGGTCTTCAGGGGTATCTGCCGCTCGAGGGTTTCGTCGAGCTTCTGGACGGAGAGATGGTGAATCGAGGTCACCAGTTCCATATCGGGAGAGCGCCAAGGCGTACGAGCCGCCGACGTACTGCCGCTGCAATCCACAAAGGAAGGCGCCCAGATGGATCTCATGGAGCTTGCAGAACCCCGGCAGGAGGTACTATGCATGCGTGGATGCAATGGTCAGCTTTCCCTTTTCATTGTAATTTCTTTCTCCTATTTTTCTTGCATCGGTCTCTGATTCTTTCTTTTAATTGAACTGGATAGAATGGTGGATGTGGGTTTGTTCAATGGCATGATGATCCACTGCCAAAGTTTTTCTCTGATTTGATTGGAGATTTGCGAGATGAAGTGTGGAGGCTAAAGAGTGCCGGGATTGAGCGTCGTACTGAAGATGCAAATCCAAATGAAGACAAGAATGTGATTTTGGGTCTGCAAAAGCAGTTGAAAGAGAAGAATGATGAGCTAGATGCATTAAGGGGTAGATATATGAATGTTGTAGTTGTGTTTGTTGTCTTTGTGGTAGGTTTACTGCTAGGTAAAATGCTGCTGCATTGAAGATGTAGCAAGAGCAAGTGAACTGGTAGTGTCAGATTGTGCTAGGCTGCATTGCACTCAAAGTTGTGGGCTTTTGGGTTCCTAGTTATTAGTCTATGAATTATCTTGTCCCTGTGATTTGGCTATGTCAATACATGTGGCTGTGAATTATGTGTGACAATTATGTATGAATTACCTTGTCCCTGTGATTTGGCTATGTCCATACATGTGCCTGTGAATTATGTATGAATTATCATATGAAGCAATCCAAAACTGGCATTGTTATGGCCAGGCATAATATATGAAGTAATCCAGGCATTATCATAACAAAACAGGAGAAGATGTGCAAATCAAATTCAGATTTGCACTAGCACTAAAGTACTGATAACAATTTCTTCAGCAAAAGAACTTGCAACACATTAATGTTTGCAAGACAGAACCTGGACATCATTACAGATTGCCACTAGCACTAAAGTACTGATAATCTGGAAGTGAGCAAAATAACAGGTCTGGAACACATAGAAACAGGACACCATTACACATTGCCACTAGCATTGAAGTACTGAAAACTAGGAACTGAAGATGCAGGAGCTCTTTTTCTCTTCTTTGTTGCACCAGTAGATGTTCCAGCACTTGCAGATATGTTTCTGGGTTGCTTAAACTTTGAAGCAGCTGCACTTGCTCTAGCTGGGGCAGTTGGTAGAGCTGATGATCTTGCTGCTGCATGTGATCTAGCTGGGGCAGTTGGTACAACTGATGATCTTGCTGCTGCATGTGATCTAGCTGCTGCACTTGCACTTGCTGGAACAGAAGTTGTAGCTTGTTGCTACATGGGAGGCAAATTCAAGGATTAATTAACTAATAGTCACTGAAAATCATGTAAACCACAGAAGTTGGTCATCTAAATGAACTACTTGATCAAGAGACATATGAATACCTGTGCATTTTTCTTGCTACTCTTCACAAGGTGTGCATTTTTCTTCTTTCCTCTCTCTGGATTTTTCTTGCAGCTTAACCTGTTATGCCCTTCTTTCCCACACATTGAACATTTAATTACAGTACCATGCTTGGTCATTTTATTGCTAGGCTTAGGTTTCTCTTGTTCTTCTCTTTTTCTTGCATTCTTCTTAGGCCTTCCTCTTCCATTCTTCACATATTCAGAAGCTTCAGGCCTTGGTTTTGCAGAAACTGGCCACATTTCCTCACCTTCCACAGGCTCTAAACAATGTTCATAAATCTGTTTGAATACTTCAACTGAGTAACAAGGAGCAATGAATTCCTCTACTGTCTTACCACACTTGTATATAGCTGTAATAGCATGGGAGCAGGGGAGGCCTGACAGCTGGAAGTATCCACAGGAGCAAGTTCTTTTGTCAAGACTGACTGTATACTGTCTCTTCCTGCCAGTGAGAAGCTTTACTTCAAATCCATCCTTGCCATTCCAGAGCACTTCCATGAACTGTGTTCTTGCAATGCTAGACTTAAGCTTCTTGAAAATACTTGGGCATATCTTCCCATGAAACTTTTCAGCTTTGCTCCTTTGTTCCTGAATTCTAGCAAATACCCTTTTCCTTATTTTCTCCAGCATTGATATCAAAGGATAGAACCTTGCTTCTACAATGGCATGATTAAATGATTCACACAGATTGTTATCTACTAACTCACAGTTGGAACCCACAGGAAAAAAGGCCCTTGCCCAATGCACTGGCTCTGTTCTCATTATATCTTTTGCACCCTCTGGAGTTTCTTGAGCAAGCTTTGCTTTGTAGAAATTAAAATCTTGCTTGTTTGCAGCTTTAGCTACTGCCCAGAACTTTTTCTGCCATTCATGAGCCCTGTGCTTCTTCCTCCAATTGGCATAGATATGTCTAGCACACATTCTATGCTCGGCATTAGGTAGGTAGTCAGCCATTGCATTAATCAAACTCTTTTGCTGATCTGAAATGAATACCCAGCCAGCACCATTGTTCTGAATGTCAAGATCCTTGAGCAGCAAACCAATGAACCATTTCCAAGATTCATTTGTCTCTTGATCAACAACTGCCCAGGCCAGTGGATACATTTGATTATTGGCATCTCTAGCAATGGCACACAACAACTCTCCTTTCACAGCTCCTTTGAAGAAACATCCATCTAAACCTATCACTTTCCTGCATCCTGCTTTGAAACCAAGCTTCAATGCATTAAAACAGACATAAAAGCTTTGGAATATGTTCTCCTCCATCACTGTTGGATCCAAAAAAACTGCTACTGTGCTCCCAGGATTGCTTCTAAGGAGCTCCTCTTGATAATCAAATACCCTGATGTA
The DNA here is from genome assembly GCA_950022295.1 of Bromus sterilis. Lineage (NCBI taxonomy): Eukaryota > Viridiplantae > Streptophyta > Magnoliopsida > Poales > Poaceae > Bromus > Bromus sterilis. The sequence continues at coordinate 322,334 of OX465597.1, forward strand.
TTCATTCTCCAAGCCAGCAGTTAACTTGTCCATCACTAACTTCTTGGCATGTTTGCACTTTGAGGTTGACACTTCAGCAAACATGTCTTGCAACACTGTTGCTTTCATGCTTTCTATTTTCCACATTTGGTTTGCTAGAATAAAGTGCTCATATCTTTGGGCTATAACCTTTGAAGTCACCAGTCTGTTGTCTCTATTTTGTGCACAGTGATGCTCATCATTGAAAGTAATGATTTGAAATCTGCTAGTCCTTGAGCTTTTGGCTCCATAAATCAACCAAGGGCAGCTAGGCCATCCACACTTGGCCCTAACTCTATCACATTCAGATTTCAGGAACACTATGCTTCTTTTGGTTGCAATACCATACCTTTTCAAAGCATTGACAAGCTGGTTCTTGCTTCTGAATACCATTTCCAAGGTAAAGTGAGGAATTTCTGTGTCTTTGTTGAATCTTGGATACTTGCTCTTCCTCCTAACTGTCTGACCATCAGAATCTTCATCATAAGAACAATCTTCATCAGATGAATCATAACCCCATTCCTTCTCCTCTCCCTCTATTTGTTCTTCCATATTAGCAATTAGTTCAAGTGGAACAGGACCAGATGCATGTCTTCCAATCCAGCTCTTTGTATCTCTCATCTTCTTCTTGAATTTCCTTGCATGCCTTCTAAGCTCCACAACTTCTGAATCTTCTCCACTGTCCTCACTGTGTGGCACATACTCTGTATCAGCTTCAGAATCAGAATCATTCTCTGAATCAATAATGTTATCAGTTGGCATTGCACCTTCTCTGCTTTGTCTTGTTGCATTACTTGGGCCTTCAGATACATCATGATGTGGAACTGCTGGCCCTTGAGTTGGATCAAATATCTGTGAAACAGGAATCTGACTTGCATCACCAATTTGTGAACCACTTGCTACCTTTGTTGGACTCCTAATTATCTGTGATATCACACCACTGTCATCAGGAACAAATACATTCTCAACAAACTGGTCTTCATCATCATCTGCTTGTGCACTAATTACCATGTCAGGTTCTTCATCATCAATTAGATTCAGAAATTCATCCTTCTCAAAATCACTGACACTGCTAGTACCAACACTCTCCTGTTCTCCATGATACTCCACATATACTTCTGCTACATCTCCTACACAAATATAATCTGCCATCTGCACACATCTAATGTCATCAGTAAGAAACATTAGGCCATCAACTTCAGAAAGTGTCTTCCCAGGAAGCAAAAAATACAACTTCATTGATTCCTTGACCTCCATATGATCTTTCAAGAACCCTTTCACTTCCTACAAAGATAGTTTGTCCCTCTCAATCTCGGACAGAGATTTTGAATGTCAGATTTTGATGTGGAACTGATGAACTCGCCTCCATAGTAAAATCTGACATTCAAAATCTCTGTCGGGTCCATGATTCAAACTGCAATAAACTGAAAAGAATCAATCGTACTGGTACTGAGAACATCTACACAAAAATCTTCCTTTTTTGCATACAAATTCTACACATAAACAAACCCTCCAATTTCGCCCCCTACAAACCCTAACTGCGGTGGCGATTTCTAACAACGGAGACCGGAGGAGAAACATGTGGTAACGTACCTTCGCCGTCGCACGCCGTCCAATCGCACTGATCGTCACCACTGCCGTCGATCAGCTCGCCATCGCCGCTGCCGTCGCTGGAGCAGAGCAGAGCAGGAAGGCAAAGGGGCACCTCCTAGAACACAACGGCACAGGCCGATGTATTATAGGCCGCAATATTTGGCCGGGCTGGGTTCGGCCCAACTGGCCTGTTTCGCCCAATCCCACCCGATCCCACTCCCCCTGTTTGGAAAACTGTCAAGGTTTAATTTGGACCGGGATTAGTGAGTTGAGTGTGCTCATTTCCGGGATTAAGAGTTTGAGGTTCGATTTCGCCAGGGTCTACGAATTCAAGGTTTATTTTAGACTTTTTCCTGTTGAGTGCCACGCTTGCAGCGGCACCGGAGACGGTGCACGGGATTTCAGGGAAAATGATCGGACGGGCAGTGACGCTGAAATATCGAGCAAAATGTGTTGCACATATTCATACTCTTGACGCGTAGTTGTTCGTTGACGATGCATACATGCATGATGAAGATCTTCCGAGAATGTGTACGCAAGGTGCAAATGATTATTACATATATTTGATACTATACGATATTGCATGCAGTATCGGGTCGAGAGAGCGATGTGTAACATGCATACATACATATTGTATTGTACGAAAATCTACCACGTTGGTTCAATTAGTCACGGCCTCTCAGGCCTGGGAAGCTGGTGCAATGGCTGTGCATGTTTTCTCAGGGCCCTACATGAACATTGATGGGCATGCATGGACCAAGGGGACGTTGGTTGCCTTAACTTTTTCGCACGCGTGGTTCACGTGGTCACGCGGAGGATGGGGACAATTTGGTCATGCATGGATCTCGTGGCGAACAGCGAGTCTGTATCGGTGGAAGTACGCGCGCTGTGAGTCATGAATATTGAATAGCTACAGCAATAGGGGCTGCTCCGGCACCAATCCACATTTGCTAAAGCATGCATATCAAACTTGTGATGAAATGGTTAGAAGGACTGTGATATTTTTAACCCACTAGCAATTAAATCTTACATTTGATGCTTTAGTGTTTTATTGAAAGGTGAATCTCTTATAGTGGTTGGAAATGTTCTGTCGGCAGCGAGGCACATATGGTGACTTCGTTAAATATTAACACTCGCCGAACAAAAACAATCTCTCGAAGGTGCTCATATTTATAAGGTGTGCATGTGTACGTTAATAGATATGAGTGTATATTCGTATTCATGAGTATCTGCGTATGTCCTATCTTCCTCAAAGAAAAGTGCAGTGCAGTAGAGGAGTGCATCAGAATGTGTACATAAATTCAATCTAAAAAGTGCAACTAAATTTAGGTTATTTTTGGTACATGTTGTATACGGTATGTTAGTTAATTAAAGACTACTAGTAGTATGTTAATATAACTAAACTATTTACTTATCTTTGATTTTTGTTTGCTCGTTTTTTCTTGAAAGTTCATAGTTCAGACATATTATTACCAACGTACAATTTTAAGGATGGATGTCATAATATCTTTTGGTACTGAGTTATTTCTTTATTTTCAAAATTTTCAAAGATTTTTTGTTAAAAACTATAATAATTTACATGGAGCGCATTCTATAAGCATGTGGTTCCTCGCGTAAGGAAAGTACAAAACATTGAGAAAAAACTTTTAAAAATCGCATCAAATAACAAACATACAAAATTCAACACAAGACATGCACTAATGGATGTTCACGCCTCGCTATCGGGCATGGCACTCAGCTTCAACTAAGACCGAACACATGTCTCCCTAAAAGATAATCGTACCTTGTCGCGACTTTCTCGCCAAACTGCCACATAGAAGGCCATCAGCTTGATTTATAAGCTGATCAAAATATGTGAAGTTTGACTTTTATAGGGTTCCATGGAGTAAACCGAAAAATGAGGGCGGCTAGACGTTACCGCGATTGAATTTAGTTTTTGCCAAGTCAACTTTTGTCCCATCTAACCCGTTGGATCAAGATCCAACGATGCAACGGATCCTACATCATATTCGGTATGCAATGTTCCTCTTCTTCATCTGATCAATGTCGACCTAGCCTAAGTCAAACCGCTTGCCTCCGTCGCCCTCGATTAGTGGCGTTGCTGCACCAGCATCGTTGCCCCGCGCTCCCTTCACCACCGTGCCTCGTCGCCTACTTCCTACTTCTTTCTTGACGAAAGCATGACCCAACTTCAATTTTCAGGCAATTTGAAGCTTAACTTGGCAAAAAAAAATACAAAAATTAACTGAAGGAGGGTAAATGCCTCTAAGAAAACATGTCATGCATGGGTGCACGTTGTTCGCGCGGGGCTCGCAGCCAAGATGCACGATTTCATGTCGCTACAACAATCGATACGTGCGATCGTGGGTCTCTGTCCATGCATGGGCCCGCATTTGTGACGCTCAGAAACAGCTAGGGGGATCTGAATCTGATCACGACCGCTGGCCCTGCCCTCGTGAGACACGAGTGGAGCATTTCCCCCTATAGAGCCTTTTTTTTTTGACATTTTGTCCTATAGAGAACTACTACTACGAAGTAGGACTACGATAATTAATCTTTTACGGGGTGATGTGGTTCAGAGGCTGGCCACTCCCCAAGGTAGAGTTAGGTGGGGGTGGGGCCGTAGGTCTACCTTGGTGTACTGTAGCATGTTTGCCAATAAATAGCTTTAGGAGCTGCTCCGGAATCGGCACCAAACCACCACATTTGCCATTGTTGTGGTGCAGTGCAGTGCAGGCATTGCATCACCTCGAAGAGCCAGCAACAAACTCGAGTGCACTTCCACCAATGGCCCCATCACAATGCTTTGACGCTGTCCAGAATGGCACCGTGCCGGCGGTGGTGACTGCCAAGCCGGAGAAGAAGGTACATTGCCCCAACCTGCTCGACGCTGACGAGTTCCGGCGCCAAGGTCACCAGGTGATCGACTTCATCGCCGAGTACTATGGCGGCATGGACGACTACCCCGTGCACCCCAGCGTCACCCCCGGCTTCCTCCGCAACCTGCTCCCGGCGGAAGCGCCGTCCCGTCCGGAGCCGGACGCCTTCAGCTCCGCGCTCAAGGACGTCCGCGACATCATCCTACCGGGCATGACGCACTGGCAGAGCGCCCGCCACTTCGCGCACTTCCCGGCGTCGAGCAGCACCGTCGGCGCCCTCGGGGAGGCGCTCGCTGCCGGCATCAACGTCGTCCCGTTCACGTGGGCTGCCTCGCCGGCCGCCGCTGAGCTTGAGATGGTGGTTGTGGATTGGCTCGGCAAGGCGTTGCACCTTCCTGAGAGTCTACTCTTCGCCGGAGGCGGCGGGGGCACGATTCTTGGCACCTCATGCGAGGCCATACTATGCACGCTCGTCGCCGCCAGGGACCGGAAGCTCGCCGAGATCGGCGCGAACAGAATCTGCGACCTCGTCGTATACTGCTCCGACCAAACCCACTTCGCCTTCCGCAAGGCCGCGCGCATTGCCGGCATCCAGCGTGACCATTGCCGCGCGATACACACGTGCCACGACAACATGTTTGCCCTCTCGCCCACGGAGCTGCAGGCCGCCATGCAAGCTGATGTTGACGCCGGGCTGGTGCCACTGTTCCTGTGCGCCACAGTCGGGACGACCCAGACCACCGCCGTCGACCCCATTCGCGAGCTGTGCGCCGTCACGGCACCACTCGGTGTGTGGGTGCACGTCGACGCCGCCTACGCCGGCTCTGCGCTGGTCTGCCCGGAGTTCACCCACGTGATCGACGGCGTGGAGGCCGTGGACTCCTTCAGCATGAACGCCCACAAGTGGCTCCTCGCAAACAACGACTGCTGCGCCATGTGGGTGAAGAAGCCGAGCGAGCTGCTGGCGGCGCTCGGGACGGAGCAGGAGTACATCCTCAAGGACGCCGCGTCGGAGGGACACGACGTGGTGGACTACAAGGACTGGACCATGACGTTAACCCGCCGGTTCCGCGCGCTCAAGATGTGGCTCGTGCTCCGCTGCTACGGCGTCGAAGGCCTCCGCGACCACATCCGCTCTCACGTGCGAATGGCCGAGGCGTTCGAGGCCATGGTCAAAGCCGATGAGAGGTTCGAGGTGGTCACTGATAGGAATTTTGCACTTGTGTGTTTCCGACTTCGACCGACGGAGAAGTTCGGCGGTGAGAAAACGGCCAACGAGCTCAACCGAGGCCTCCTCGAGGAGGTGAACGCCGTCACCTCAGGCCCCTACATGAGCTCCGCCAACGTAGGTGGCATGTTCATGCTAAGGTGTGCCGTCGGGAGCACGCTCACCCAGGAGCACCACGTCAATGATGCATGGAAGGTCGTGCAGGATCGGGCCTCGGCAATCCTTCAAAAGATGGAGATCATCTACAGCGTGCTTGGCTAATTATTTTGGTAAAATATTCTTTTTGAGATGAACTACAACGGTCCACCTGAATAATTAGGTGGGTCACTCCAAGCATGAGCATTGCATTTAGTCAACTAAATGCTCGTTTACTTGCTTCCATCACTTGTGTACTTTCTTTATATAGGATTTTGCATTTTTGTACTTTGTATTAAGGATGTGTAATAATTGAGATGTAATAAGGTGTGATACACACACATTCTTCCATGTTGATGGGTATGTAGTAGTAATGAATATTGTACGTGTTTGATTTCATTATCTGATAGCCAAACTACAACTTTTTCGTTAAAAGTCGTGGACTGCAATTTATGATGTGACTATTGTCGTGGTAATACTAAAGGTATACCCCTAAGCGAGGGAAACCCAGGGGTATCCCTACGCCTGGGTTTCCCCCATAAAGCACACATCAAGCAAAATAAGATCAACCAAAAAACAGGAAGCGTTGACAGCTTCCGAGTAACACGTCACTCGGAGGTTTCCGAGTAAACAACTACTCGGAAGCTCGTCAAGATCCGAGTAAAGCGATACTCGGAAAGGACCGGCGAGCCCTCACTACTCGGAAGATAGAAAACGGAACGGACAGAAGGCAATTAATGCTGCAGGCGTTCTCCCCCCTTTTATTAGTAGTAACGGGCTGACCGTTTCTGTAATTAAGTATGTATTTAATCTTGTAATTAAGACCCATTTATGCCAGAGAATTAAGGAGGCAGGGGCGCACTCTATATAAGCCACCCCCTCCCCTCTGGCATGGGCACGCGCAACATTCTCCACTTCTCAGTATTCTGAAGAAAGAACACCCCAGTAAGCCTGGGACAGGACTAAGGTTTTTATCTCTACGGAGAGGCCTAACCTGTATAATCCTCTTGCGTCAACCCTCTCTACGTACAGATTCATTTGGCTCCGTTCATACCCCTATATCTATTGTCAGGATTCTATCCACGACAGTTGGCGCCCACCGTGGGGCTGAGTTGATCAGCAATCGTAGAGATGACATTCTCCTCATCCTTTTCGTCGACTCGCGGCTCTGAGCTCGTCGTCGGAGAGGTTTTCTGTTTTGGATCGTTAGCTTTCATAGCTGACGATTCGGCTTGGTTAGCGGATTCCCCGCTCCAGGCACAATTACTGCCCTCAAGGGGCAGCGTCCACTTCCGAGCTGACGAATCGGGGGCCCTGCGCCTCCAGCTGTCGGCTCATCGTCAAGCGCACGCGCTGCTATCTATCCACCACAAGAAGAAGCGCTCGGGCCGCCCGCGCGCTCACCATCGTGGAAATTCGGTCAAGGTCCGGCAGGTGGCGGTCATCGACTCGGTGGAGTCAGCCCACAAGGCCTTGGACGAACTGATCGCAAGAGAAGGCTCCACGGCTTCTCTCTTGCCTCTGTCCGACTTGGTTGAGGAAGAAGGCATGGTAGCGTCTGACCCCGAGTCAGGCGCCGAACAAGAAGGAAGCAGCGACACCCCTGTCACTGTTGCGGAAGTATGTATGGCCGAGACTCCGCCCTCTCAACCGTCTCCAGCTCGAGACACTAACGCCCGAGATGAACCGAACAGCCCATCCAAGGCTGGCACTCGGGAGCCGACCCGACGTGTTTCGGCTTTCCGAAGATTGGAGCTCGGAGATTCAAGTCGGCAACCTCGTCCACCTACCCGGGAGGAGCGGAAAGAGGCAGAAGCGGCCGAGCGACTTCTTAATACCCCAATTGACACAAGCACTCCAGAAGGGCGAGGCCTGGAGGCAGCCAGATTAACCAATCTGGCCGAGCGGGAGCGTCTGGCCGAGTTGGAAAACACTCTCGAGCGCCAAGCTCGGGAAGTAGCTCGGCTCAGACAAAGCAGAACCAGTCGTCAACTGCGGGGCCCAGGTCGAGAACCTTTCCGAGCTATGGGCACCCCAGTCGAAAATCTCATAGCGGCAACTCGGATCGCAAACTCTCTGCAGCCCAGTGGATCGGCAGCGGAAGAAATTCAGCACCTGACGTTTCTTTTGCAAGCTGCAGTCGATCAAAACGCTGCTGTCAGCCAATCACAGCAGCGGATCCATTCCCAAGTTCCCCCTGCGAGGACGTCACTGTCAGTACACACGCCCTATGGGGAAGCACGGAGGAACATAAACAGTTCGCCTCGGCGCGGACATGAACCTCGAGGAGATCATCGTCAAGAGCAATATCGGCATGAAGACCTCAGAAGAACAGAAGCCCGTGGGATGGGTCGGCCCGCACCTCGGAGGGAGGAGCTCCCGCGGCACCGAGACGACCGTTACTTCGACGTTGAAGACGACGCCCGAAGCCATCTTGTTCAGACCCGAGTCGACCGCGCCAGAACTCATCACCAGGATCAAGCTCGGCCCTCAATGGCCACCAGACCGGTTTGCTTCAGCGAAAGGATTCGGTCTAGCCCCATTCCGCCACACTTCAGAATAGCCCAGGGGGTGGACAAATACCGAGGTGATGCTAAACCCCAAACATGGCTGGATGATTACAGAATAGCCGTGCAGATCGGAGGGGGCGGTGACGAGATAGCCATGATGCACCTGCCGTTGATGTTAGAGGGCTCGGCTCGGGCGTGGCTGAATCAGCTACCCCCAAATAGCATTTGGGTTTGGGAAGACCTCGAGAGAGTATTCATCAATAATTTTGAGGGGACATACAAGAGGCCCGGAGGCCTGACCGAGCTGCAATTGTGCGTCCAGGGCAACACCGAGACAACTCGGAATTACATCCAGAGGTGGATCACACTCCACAACTCGGTCGAAGGAGTTTCCGAGTTCCAGGCCATTCACACTTTCAAGCAGGGGGTCAAATACAAGGAATTAAGTCTCAAGCTGGCAAGGTCACCGCACATCACCTCACTCGGGAAGATGATGGAGTTAGCAAACAAGTATGCCAATGGCGAGGAAGAAATCCGGCAGAAGAACCAGCAGCATAGAGGAGGTGGCAGCTCGGCACCGAACCCAAAGCAGAAGACCGCAAACAACAAGAGAAAGGCGGAGGATGCCCCTACAGATGCAGAGCTGGTGGCGGCAGCAAATGCTTCGGGCCTTCGTGGCAAGGGTCAGGCGCAAAAGGAGTGGCAACCGCGGCAGAAAAAACCGTCCAACGACGATGAAATTCTGGATCAGCCCTGTCCTCTCCACACCACCCGCGACGCCGAGGGAAAGGTGGTTATCCCAAAGCATACAGCACGGCAATGCCGCCTGATCAAGAGAGCAGCCCAGAATGCAAGAACAGACCCCCAGCAAGACAAGGAGACCGGGAAGAAAAAAGCACCCAGCCCGGAGCTGGACAGCGAAGGCTTCCCGCGGGAGGACGGGGTGTTGATCATCTTCGCAGGTCGAGAATCGAAGAGGGTGGAAAAAATAAGGTTCAGAGAGGTCAACTCGGCGGCTCCAGCAGTTCCGAGTTACATGAAGTGGGCCGACGTCCCCATCACTTTCGATCAGTCGGACCACCCTCCTCACATTCCTCTCCCGGGAAGACACGCCCTGATCGTGGACCCTTTGCTAGAAACGGAAAATGGTAACTTCAGGATCAGGAATGTCTTGATGGACGGTGGCAGCGGAATTAACATCCTGTATGCAAGCACTCTGAAGAGCATGAACATCCCGATGTCCAAGCTCTGCAAAAGCTACCTAGAATTTCATGGGATAATCCCGGGGAAAAAAAGCGTACTCACTCGGAATGATCTCCCTCAGTGTGGTCTTCGGTACTCCGAGTAACTTCCGGAAAGAAAGGATCACCTTTGAAGTAGTGGACTTCCCGAGTGCGTATCATGGTTTACTCGGAAGGCCGGCCTACGCAAAATTTATGGCCATCCCCTGTTACGTCTACCTGAAGCTTAAGATGCCTGGCCCTCATGGAGTGATCACTATCTCAGGAGACTACAAGCAAGCCGAAGACCTGTTGCAGAAAGGCTCCCTGATAGCAGATCGGCAGATGGCCGAGGTCGAATTGGCCGAATACAAGAAGGCCGTCGACTCGTCCGAGTTGCCGCAGCCAAAGAAGACGTCGTCATTCGAGTCGGCCGGAGAAACCAAGAGGGTGCAGATACACCCAACAGACGAAGGCAAGTACACCAACATCGCCACTGATCTGGATCCCCAATAGGAACTCGAGCTCGTCAACTTCCTCCGTGAGAATTGGGACATTTTTGCGTGGAAGCCCTCCGACATGCCTGGGGTCCCAAGGGAGTTGGCCGAGCACAAGTTGCATGTAGATCCGAAGGCAAGACCGGTAAAAGAGTCCCTCCGACGATTTTCCTCTGAGAAAAGGAAGGCCATCGGGCAGGAGATAGCTAGATTATTAGCAGCCGGATTCATTAGGGAAATCTTCCACTCCGAGTGGTTAGCAAATCCTGTAATGGTTCCGAAGAAGGATAAATCTTGGAGAACCTGTGTTGATTTTCGCCGTATCAATAAAGTTTGTCCCAAAGATCATTTCCCTCTTCCTCGTATTGACCAGATTGTGGACTCCACATCAGGTTGCGAGAGACTATGTTTCCTCGATGCATACTCAGGTTACCACCAAATCCGACTATATGAACGAGACGAACTCAAAACAGCGTTTATAACCCCATTCGGATGTTTTTGTTACATCACGATGCCATTCGGACTAAGGAACGCAGGCGCCACGTTCCAGCGCATGATGCAGAATTGTCTGATCTGGCAGATCGGCAGGAACGTGGAGGTCTACGTGGACGACATCGTAATCAAATCGGCTAAAGGGAGTAGCTTTCTAGCAGAGCTAGCAGAAACCTTCCAGAGCCTCCGAGCTTACAGCATCAGGCTTAATCCTGAAAAGTGCGTTTTCGGTGTGCCAGCAGGGAAGCTACTCGGATTCATGGTCTCCGAACGAGGGATAGAAGTCAACCCAGAAAAAATTGCAGCAATTCAGAAAATGAAACCTCCCAAGCAGCTCCGAGACGTCCAAAAGTTAACAGGCTGCCTCGCAGCACTCAGCCGGTTTATTTCCAGATTGGGAGAGAAAGCCCTACCTCTCTACCAACTGATGAAAAAATCGCCGAATTTCTTCTGGACGGAAGAAGCTCAAACGGCTTTCGAAGACCTCAAGAAACAATTGTCAACTCGGCCAGTCCTGGCAGAACCTCAGGAAAAAGAGTCGCTCCTGCTGTATATCGCTGCCACAAGCCGAGTTGTCAGCATAGCCATAGTGGTGGAGAGAGAAGAAGAACGAAAAGCATAGAGGGTGCAAAGACCGGTGTACTACATCTCCGAAGTCCTCACACCATCAAATCAGAGATACCCTCACTACCAGAAGATAGCAATGGGAATTTACCTGGCGTCTCAGAAGCTCGCACATTACTTCCAGGATCATTCCATCACAGTGGTCTCTGAAGCTCCCCTGGAAGAAATTATGAACAACAGATATTCAACAGGCAAAATAGCAAAATGGAGTTTGGACTTACTCCCCTTTGACCTCAATTACCAAGCTAAGAAAGCAATCAAGTCACAAGCACTGGTGGATTTCCTAGCCGAGTGGATTGAAGTCCAACACCCCCCCACAGCCAACACCAGAACACTGGACAATGTTCTTTGATGGCTCCAAGATGCTGCATGGCTCATGGGCAGGGGTGGTACTAGTCTCACCCAGAAAGGATGAGATGCGATACGTCCTCTAAATCCATTTCCCAGCAACAAACAACGAGGCGGAATATGAAGCTCTTCTGTATGGCATGCGAATGGCTATCTCACTCGGAGTCAAGAGACTAATGGTATTCGGAGATTCAGACTTGGTAATCAACCAAGTAATGAAAGAGTGGGACATCCGAAGCCCAGCAATGACAACCTACTGTGTATCAGTGAGAAAATTGGAGAAAAAGTTTGATGGGCTGGAGCTCCATCACATCCCAAGAGTAAAGAATCAGGCAGCAGACGACCTTGCCAAATTGGGTTCCACCCGCGGACAGATCCCACCAGGGATCTATCTGGAACACCTACATTCCCCTACAGTCAAAGAAGATCCCTTCCTGGAGGCAGATCCAGACATGCTGCCTGACAAGAACATCCCCAGCAAAGAAGACATACCCGCAGTAGTTGACATGGTGTTTGATGTGGAGGTCATTCCCCCCGAGTGGACACGCCCAATCCTTGACTATCTGCAAAAACAAAAGTTGCTCGACGATGAGGTAGAAGCCAAACAGATAGTCCGAAAGTCCAAGTCCTACTCGGAAATCAACGGAGAACTGTACAGGAACAACATCACTCATGTCCCCCAGCGATGCATCTCCGAGGAAGAAGGCCGCTGCATACTGCAAGAAATCCACTCGGGAGATTGTGGCCATCACGCTTCAAGTCGGACGTTAGTGGCAAAGGCTTTCCGAGCTGGTTTCTTCTGGCCCGACGCCCTCAGCGATGCCCGGTTCATCGTAGACCATTGTGCGGGCTGCCAGTTTTACGCCAACCAGCCTCGCAAACCAGCTTCCGAGCTGAAGACCATCCCCCTAGCCTGGTCGTTTGCAGTATGGGGATTGGATATGATCGGACCACTCCGAACGGGCAAGCATGGATTCACCCACATTCTGGTCGCCGTAGACAAATTTACAAAATGGATAGAAGCAAAGCCTATCAAGAACCAAGACTCCGCTACAACAGTTAGCTTTATGCAGGGCATCATCCATCGGTTCGGCGTCCCGCATGACATCATTACTGATAATGGATCAAACTTCAATTCAGCCGAATTCAAGAAATTCTGCTGGTCCAATGGCATCCAAGTCAACTTCGCCTCAGTCGCACACCCACAGTCCAATGGCCAAGTTGAACGAGCCAACGGACTAATACTCAAAGGAATCAAGCCTCGGCTCCTCCGGGAACTAAAGGAAGCAGCGGGCGCCTGGGTTGATGAACTCCCTTCAGTCTTGTGGGGATTGCGCACAACTCCCAATCGCTCAACTCGGTCAACCCCCTTCTTCCTCGTCTACGGCTCAGAAGCAGTCCTTCCGAGTGACCTCAAGCACAACGCACACCGTATAAGCTAGTACACAGAAGCTGAAGCCGAAGAAGCACGGCAGGACGGTGTTGACCTCCTGGAAGAGGAACGAAATCTAGCTCTCACCCGCTCGACGTTTTATCAGCAAGACCTTCGCCGATATCACGACCGACACGTCCGAGCTCGCTCCTTCCAAGAAGGCGACATGGTACTTCGCATCAAGCAAACTTTGGATCACAAATTAGCCCCCCCATGGGAAGGCCCGTTTATCATCTCCAGAGTACTGCACAATGGGGCCTATCACCTGTATGATGTAACCAAAAAAATAGAAGAGCCTCATGCCTGGAACGCCCAGTTACTGCGCCGATTCTATGCATGAGCAAGCTTGTAAGATATGAATAAAAATTACGTGTACGCCTAGCGCGCCTTATTCCATTCGTTGTCACCATATAAAAACAGGTTTTCTTCCGAGCTGCGCGCAGCTCGGACGAACACTATCAATCAGGTTTCCCATCCGAGCTGTGCGCAGCTCGGACGAGAACTTAGAAAAGAAATGTCAAGTGCTCACCAACGCCCCAAAGGCTTGAGGAAGCACAACATCATCTGCATTGAGGACCTTGTATACAAGATCTTCAATAGAAAAAAATTCTAAGTACTCTCAAGCCTAAACAGGCTTGGGGGTTGCTTAAAGCTAAAAAAACAGGTTTTCTTCCGAGCTGCGCGCAGCTCAGACAAACACTATCAATCAGGTTTCCCATCCGAGCTGTGCGCAGCTCGGACGAGAACTTAGAAAACAAATGTCAAGTGCTCACCAACGCCCCAAAGGCTTGAGGAAGCACAACATCGTCTGCATTGAGGACCTTGTATACAAGATCTTCAATAGAAAAAAAATTCTAAGTACTCTCAAGCCTAAAGAGGCTTGGGGGCTGCTTAAAGCTACAAAAACAGGTTTTCTTCCGAGCTGTGCGCAGCTCGGACGAACACTATAAATCAGGTTTCCCATCCGAGCTGTGCGCAGCTCGGACGAGAACTTAGAAAACAAATGTCAAGTGCTCACCAACGGCCCAAAGGCTTGAGGAAGCACAACATCATCTGCATTGAGGACCTTGTATACAAGATCTTCAATAGAAAAAAATTCTAAGTACTCTCAAGCCTAAAGAGGCTTGGGGGCTGCTTAAAGCTACAAAAACAGGTTTTCTTCCGAGCTGCGCGCAGCTCGGACGAACACTATCAATCAGGTTTCCTATCCGAGCTGTGCGCAGCTCGGACGAGAACTTAGAAAACAAATGTCAAGTGCTCACCAACGCCCCAAAGGCTTGAGGAAGCACAACATCATCTGCATTGAGGACCTTGTATACAAGATCTTCAATAGAAAAAAATTTCTAAGTACTCTTAAGCCTAAAGAGGCTTGGGGCCTGCTTAAAGCTATAAAAACAGGTTTTCTTCCGAGCTGCGCGCAGCTCGGACGAACACTATCAATCAGGTTGACGAGAACTTAGAAAACTAATGTCAAGTGCTCACCAACGCCCCAAAGGCTTGAGGAAGCACAACATCATCTGCATTGAGGACCTTGTCACCCAAACATTCATTCCAAGCAAAGAAACAAAGCACGAGTTCATCACCCAAACAACGGAGTGTCATGACACAACCAAAAAGTGCAATTTATTACAAACCCACTCGGCATACCGAGGCAAATATCAAGCAACTGTTTTTGAAGACAATCCATTCATTGCTCGCCCGCCTCGTCTGACTCATTGGTTATACCAGTTGACTCAACGAAGAAGTCGAGATCGGGCATCAGTGCGATCCGGCTAGCAGTCTCAGCATAGTGCGGCAAGAAGGAAGTGCAGCTCTGACCTTCTTTCGGATCTCCGCCGCCAACTCGCTCAAGATTATGGACCCGCTCCGGAAAATGCGCCTTGGTCAAAGCCAGTGCATAATTTGCACCACTCCGCGCCGCTGAGCGTTTCCAGCGGGCCACCTGGTGAGGAGCCTCCTGCAGAACGGGTACAACAGTATCCAGCTTCACTCTGCTCTCTTCTTCAGGTGCCAGCTTGCTCTTCAAAGCCAGAGTAGCACCCATAACCTCCTCAGCAAATTTCTTCGCTTTGGCGCACCTCATGGTCAGCAATCCCCGAGCTAAAGCAAATCCTGTGGTAACTGGAGTATAGTTGTCTCTCTTCATGATTTCAGAAAACTTAGCCATGCGCGCCCGCTCGGCATATGCATCTGTACCATACGCTACACCAATAGAGCAGACGGGTAAATAACCTAAAAACGGAGCACAACTCCTTACCACCGCTCGGACATTAAATACTCACCAGACAAAGTCTCACTGAAAACAGCGAACCGCCCAGCGCAATACTCTTCAGCTGCTTTCACTGCTTTCCGAGTGGTTTCCAACTCGGCTTCATGTTTCTTCGCATTCTCCGCACGCAGCCCGGAAAGTTTCTCCAAGTCCGACTCCAGCCTCGAGATGCAAGCCTCATTCTCCTTCACCGCCTATTTATAGTAATGGAGACTGGTCTCCAAAGTCTTGTGAGCCTTGGCTCTCTTCTCAACCTGGTCTATTTCCTTTTTCATCTTAGTCACAAAGTCATCGTTCTCCTTTACTTTCGCATCAAAGGCTTTCTTCGCCGCCTCTGCAAGCAAAGCGTCAGACGCAAGAACAAGAGGAAGAACGATGGCAGTTTGGAATCTCAAAGAACCGTTACCATTATCCTCAGCATGCTGTTTCTTCAGCTTGTTATGCTCTTCAAGAAGCACTTCGTATGCACTCTTGGTGGCAGCACTTTCCTCCTGCAACTTCACGAAGGCCGACCCAAGCTTACATTCCTCCTACGAAGACAAGAGGAACACCATCATCAAAATAAAAAAACCTCCTATCAAAAGACTCCGAATAACTTCATAAAGTTACTCGGAGCCTTGGGGGCTACACCCAGCGGGTGCACTAAGAAGTGCTCCCCCTGGAAGTTCAAGAAAATAAAAACCTCCTATCAAAAGACTCCGAATAACTTCGCAAAGTTACTCGGAGCCTTGGGGGCTACACCCAGTGGGTAGGAAAACTTACGTAAGTACTTACGTGCATGTTGGACTTCACCAACTCAGCCTCAGACGCCAGCTCCCACAGCCGCAACTCAAACTGGGTCGCCTTGACCAAGGACTCCTTCAACCCGCCAATGATGGCACTCCCCACTGGGGCCCCGACGGGGATGGCCCCCGAACTAGCAGGCTCACTCCCCCGAACAGCCGCCGAGGCGACAGGGGTCCCCTTGACAGCCTCCCCGGCTAGAGCATCGGGTGCAGCAGCTCGGGAACCAGACCCAGAATCTACCGTCCCGTCAGGAACAGCCACCTCAGGAGGACCAACAGCAGGGTCAACATCCATGTCTACAGCAGAAACAACAAACAATTAAAAGAGAAAGACGACAGCAACAAACGCCTCAGGAAAGAAAACAACGAAAAATCCTCACCAACAGTCGCAGTATCTTCTGGAATAGTGCCCATCCTAGGAAAATCAGTCACCTCACAAGTGCTAGCGTCCTCCATAGCTTCAGCCTCGGGATCCTCCTCGATCCCGGGCAACGTCTCAGAACCACTCGGACGAACACTGCAAGAAGAACAGCTAAGGATGAGTCCGAGAAACTAACGGAGCCTTAAAAGCACGCGGTAAAGCAACAACATTACGGGTGAACGATCTTCAAGCTACGCCTTGGGGGAGCAACCCTGGCCGAGCTAGAGCCCCCCTTGGCCTTGTCAGCAGCAGCGCCTCCCGCGGGATTAGCCTCTCGGCCCCCAAGAGTGACAAGTTTCTTCTTCTTCATGGGTGCCACCTTCCCAGAGCTGAGGCCCAAGGGAGGAAGCTTCCCGTCGTCTTCCTCACCACTCGGAGTGTGAGCCCTCTTTCGGGTCCGAGTAAGCCCCTCCCGTGTCGACTCGCGATCCTGGTTGTTCTTCGAACGCTGCTCGGACGCTGCTTGAGCCCGAGCCACCTCGGACTCCAGCTCCTCCCCCACCTCAACTCCGACCCCCGCGCCAGCAGTACTATCTTCGTCCTCCTCGGCGGGATGCGGCGGAGCCAGAGGAATAGGGCAGCGGAACTGGGTAAAATCCTAAGCAATAAACAAAGAGGTCCGAGTTAAAGCCAACAAAGGAAACACCTTTAAGAAACATACAACTCGGCATACCAAGGTGGGAGGATTGTCGGCGCCGAGGGGTCTCACTCGGCCAGTTGCCTGAAGCCCCTGAGCCACGCTTGTTATTATCTTCATCTGAAGTTCAAACTCATCCAAGGGCATCTCAGTATTACTGTAACGGGTGTCATCCTGCAACCCAGAGTACGTCCACATCCCCCGAGCTCGGGCCTGGAGCGGCTGGATCTTCCGAATCACAAAAGCAGCTATCAGATCTATGGCGTCCAAACCATTCTTCTTCAACCTGCTGACTTCACGCATCAGGGGGAGCACTTGCTCCTTATCAGCATTGGTGAGCCAGGGGTTCCAGCCCTGAGAGTTAGTCAGCCTAACGTCTGAGTAAGGAGGCAAGGTACGCACCCCCGCTTCCTCGACTCTTTGCAGTAAAACCAGCTATTCTGCTAGTTCTTAACAGAATCAGGAACACAAGAAGCAAAATACTGCACTCCTTGCTTTTTAGCCAAGAACAAACCGCCACAAAGATGATTAAACTCAACGCCGCCGCCCTCCCCAGACTTTTTCGCCTTCTGAGGCTTGATGGCGTATATACTACGGAAGAGATGCCAGTGGGGCTCTATGCCTAAGAAGCCCTCGCAAAGGGTGAAAAGTCTAGAGAGAAGGGTAACCGCGTTGGGAACAACATGGTGAAGCTGAGCGCCCGTAAAAGCCAAGAAATCCAAGAAGAAGGGATGTGGGGGAAGAGAAAAGCCACGATCCACATGCGAAAGTAAAATTACCCTCTCGCCATCCCGCGGTGCAGGCTCGTCTTCCCCCGCCGCGGGAAGACGGCAACCCTCCCGGGGAACCAGGCCGGCGTCCTGGTACCCCAACAGCATGTCTTCCGTCACAATCGAGGGAAGCCACTCCCCCGCAGACATGGTCACAGCGGCGGAAGAGGGGCAGTGCGAATGTCGACCTCCCAGGATGGACCTCGAGCGGCCGGCGAAGATGCCTCGGCGGCGAGGCTCAGCGGGCAGAGGAAGAGGCGAAGCAGGAGAGAGGAGCGGGAGCGGCTGCGCGGGGAAGAATGAGCGGAGACGTTCCAAACCGCAAGGCAAGGGCCCCTTTTTATAGCTCAGGACGACAACCGCCTCGGGTCAGATCCGCACCCCACTAATGGGCTTGCCGGTTGCGCTTCCCCATAAAAACCGCCCCACTTGCCCCGCGGGCAGTTAATTATTATTATCCTATGAAATCGCCGGGGGAATCGAGGAGACAAACCCAAACAGTGCGCCCACTCACCTGGTTAGGAAGATTCTCTGAAAAGATAAGATCCTTGGGGGAAAACCAAAGCCGTTTCCAACCCGAAGTTCGGAATCGCCCTAACCACTCGGAAAAGGCGGGGCATATAATCAAAACTCTCTGAGTATGTCATCACTCGGAAGAAAACGCAAGGCTCCTACAGCATCCGAGTAAGTCGCCACTCGGAAGCACCGCGAAAGGAACCACTCGAAGATTCCTCGCAAGACGAAGAATCCCGCACTCGGTTACTCGGGTGAAAGTCCGAATATCAAACTCGCCGGCGGCCCATCTCTGGCGTAGAATGCCAGGCCGCCGGTAAGACCCGGCGCAGGGGGTAAAGAACCAATGTCCCACGCGGCATGGCCTAGGACTCAGCACGATGTCCTAGGACATTGAGCTTTACAAATTTGGTTCATATGGAGTTTAAGGCCTTTTACTCCGAGACACGCCTTCCGAGGCCTCAGTCCACCTCTTCCGAGAGACGTTTTGAGTGTCGCCAGATTTCTCCGATTAACCTGCCCACCTCCCACTCGAGGGAAAAGTTCGAACATCAATAAAGCCCTTTCGGGCCTCTTATTGAGTTCAACCTTCACATACCTCAGAAAGGCTAGATATCAGTCAACTCACTTACGAGCACCCGAAAGCGCTTGGGGGCTACTGTCGTGGTAATACTAAAGGTATACCCCTAAGCGAGGGAAACCCAGGGGTATCCCTAAGCCTGGGTTTCCCCCAGAAAGCACACATCAAGCAAAATAAGATCAACCAAAAAACAGGAAGCGTTGACAGCTTCCGAGTAACACGTCACTCGGAAACCAGAAGCCGTTTCCGAGTAAACAACTACTCGGAAGCTCGTCAAGATCCGAGTAAAGCGATACTCGGAAAGGACCGGCGAGCCCTCACTACTCGGAAGATAGAAAACGCAACGGACAGAAGGCAATTAATGCTGCAGGCGTTCTCCCCCCTTTTATTAGTAGTAACGGGCTGACCGTTTCTGTAATTAAGTATGTATTTAATCTTGTAATTAAGACCCATTTATGCCAGAGAATTAAGGAGGCAGGGGCGCACTCTATATAAGCCACCCCCTCCCCTCTGGCATGGGCACGCGCAACATTCTCCACTTCTCAGTATTCTGAAGAAAGAACACCCCAGTAAGCCTGGGACAGGACTAAGGTTTTTATTTCTACGGAGAGGCCTAACCTGTATAATCCTCTTGCGTCAACCCTCTCTACGTACAGATTCATTTGGCTCCGTTCATACCCCTATATCTATTGTCAGGATTCTATCCACGACAACTATATTTCCATAAGTATTTGAGATACGCGACGGAAGACATGATACAAAATAATCGCAAAGAGATAAGATGTTCGTGTAAAAAATGCAAAAAATTAGGCTTGCTGAACCCCTTTTTGGGAGATTTGCTGGAACATCTGCTCATGCATGGTTCCATGGATGGCCACACTCAGAGGCTAAGTGATGAAGATGATGAAGTTCATGATGCCGCGGCGGCAGGAGATGATCATGAAGGGCAGCATGACAATAATAATGATGGGTGGCAAGAAGACTAAGAGCCGCCTATGATCCTCCCGCACAGGGTGGTGGAGAATACGATGTGATGCATACACTTCTAACTTCAGCCGTGTCGAACCCTCATCTCAAAGAGCTGCTTGTAAAGAAGACGACTAACTGCAGATCTGCTGGTACAGAGCAAGCTAAGCTGGCGCAACTGGAGGTAGACTTAAATAGTCCGTTGTATCCAGGTTGCAGACCGGAAGACTCTCACTTGAAAGTAGCGCTCGATGTTCTCCAGATGAAGGCAAGATAGAAATGGACCGACGTAAGCGTCGGCGCTAATCTGCAATATTGCAGAGTATCCTTCCGGAGGGCAACTCGTGTCCTACAAATTATGATGAGGCCAAGAAAGTCGTGTGCCCCTTTGATTTACCGCACGAAAAATACCACGTGTGCATCAATGATTGCTACATTTATCGGAAAGAGGACGCAAACACAACCACATGTCCGGTGTGCAATGCCGCTCGATACAAGAAAGTGAAGAAAGAACCTTGAAATGTTGTGTGGTACTTTCGCTCATTCCCCGTCTGTAGCGGTTTTTCACGAACTACAAGGTAGCAAAGCTCATGCGGTGGCACGCAGACAGAAAAAAGCTTATGTTTTAATTGAATTCGACGAATTCTAAAAATATATGTAATTATGGAAGAATTATGCTATTTATGCACAAATTAAGATATTTTCTATAATTATTTTGGGCGTTATCGACTTTAAAAAATAATAATCTTGAAAGTAAACCTTATGTGATAGAATTGAATGGCCGACTCCCATACTAGTGTCTGTGAACTGGTTTGAACCCGTTTATGAACGAATATAGTGTTTGTTTTAAAGGTGAGCGGTTGAAGATGCCCTTCCTTTAGATGCCTTACCCCATACAGTAATAAAAAACACTATCGGACAAACAATGCCACAACGCATAAGGCAAGATTAGAAGTGTCAAATGTTAATATAGGCATGTGCACACAGCATGGACATCAGGTCCCAGCTGTTGAACTGGCCGGGCGATGGAGTGCTGCACTGGCAGGGAGACAGGATACTGTGTGCACGCGATTTCAGGGAATATGATTGGACGGACAGTGATAATGACATATCAACCAAAATGTGCTGCACATTTTTATACTCTTGACGTACTTTTCGTTGACAATGCATGCATGCTGAAGATCCGTGTACTACCATACAAGTGCATGATGCAACATGTATACCAAGTGCAAATGATGATTACACAAATTTGGTACGATACGATATTGCAGTATCTCGGGCCGAGAGAGCGATGTGTGATACGCATACATGCTGTACAGTGTAAGAAAATCTTCCAACTGCCTTGATTCAATTGGTACTCCCTCTGTCCTTGAAAGAGTGTACTTTTAACTTTTTTGAAGATTCAAACTATTTTAAACTTTGACCGAGTTTATACAAAAATATAACAATACTTATGAAACGAAATAATTATATAATAAAAATATATTTCATAATGAATCTAATGATACTAATTTGGTGGTATAAATGTTGATGTATTTTTATATAATTATGGTCAAAGTTGTAAAATTTTGACCTTCCAACAAAGTTGGAAGTACACTCTTTCAAGGACGGAGGGAGTATCCGCAGATCCTGGAAAGCCGGTATAAGGGCATTTCCAATGCTAGTATCTTAATACAAAATCGTAGGTAATTTGCTTATGTGGCATAGCTAAGATACAACCCTTGCACGTGACCATATGCAAAAAGCATGATTATACCAATCACATTTATGCATGGAGCTAAAATCATTAAGGGCTTGTTTGATTCATAGGATAGGAAAATCATAGGAATAGGAAAAGCATAGGATTGCAATGGCATGCCCACTTCAATCCTATAGGATTTTGCTTGCACCAAAGTTTGTTCGATTCCATCAAAGGAATTGTAGAAATAGGTTAGAGTGAATGTTAGGATTCCTATAGAAGTAGTACAAAAATTCCTATGGGAAAAATTCCTATAGGAACAATTCCTATGAATCAAATGAGTAACGTAGGAAAAAATTCTATGGGATAAAATCCTACAAGAATCCCATGAAATTGCTATGAATCAAACGAGCCCTAAATAAAATACAACATCTAAGAAACAATGCATTGTGTGGGTTGTATCTTAAATTTTATTGCTCCTATGATATTGTGCTAAGAAACAATGCATTGGGAGAGCCCTAATTGGTATGCATGTATTCTTTGGGCCTACGTGGAGATTGATGGGCCTGCATGGATGTCTGTCATTAATTGCACTAATTGTTGTTGCTCCCGCATGGTTCACGTGGTGACGCGGAGGACGGGAAATATTTGGTGAATATGGCGAATAGGGAGTGTATCAGCGTAAGAAGAGTTTAATGATGGTAGGTGTGAAGTTGGTACTACGACACGCAGTACTTCGGGCAGACGTGATCTAGCTCAAGCAACTATTTTGTCCACAAGTTCGTTTTTGTAATTGTATTAGGCTGGTCGTAACGAGTAGTATCATAAGTTAGTATTATATATATATGATACTAGTGTATGATACTACCTCCGTAATGCATAGTATCATATAGTAGTATCATAAGTAGTATTATTTATTGACATGCAAGACACATATTAGTACTACATTTAATATGATACGGTATCATAATATGATACCACATCCTCTTTTTTTCCATTAAATTGTATGCCACATCATCAAATTTGCTTACTTGACATGCATGATACTACCTATGATACCACCATTACGGACAGCCTTAGGTGGTTAGGTTCTTCACACAAATATCAACTTAAGTTTGTCAAGTTTGACTTTACAACAGTATTTATTTTGTAGTACTACCTCCGACCCATATTAATGAGTACACACTTAGTACAACTCTAGTACTAGATAGTTTCCTTTAAAACTTGGTCAAATTTTGTGAAATTTGCTTTTATAAAGAAAACGTATATTACCTCCTATCCATATTTAATGGACTCAACTTTATCTATATTCGTATGTATCTATTTTAAGTATATAGACTAGATACATATGTATCTAGACAAACTTAAGTCATTAATATGGATCGGAGGGAGTATGATATTTTTATGAAACAAGGCGGGTACTAAATTTTGTGGAGGTAATCAGTACTATAAAAACCCAATCCACAATTACAGCTACACAGACTAGTGTATTTTAACTATCTATATTTTGATACAAAGAAAATAATAAAAAAGTAACATTGTGAGGATTAATAGCACATGGTCGACTCATCCGAGGGAGCTACACAAGCAATTTACTTCAAGCTACTTATCGTAAATTTTTTTTACTTCAAGCTACAGTATCATTAAAAAAAATCAAGAATTGACTGAAGGAAGGTAAATGCCACGTGCATCCTTTAAAAAAAATCTGTTATCTGCATGCATGGGTGCAAGTTTGTTTGTGTGGGACTGGCAGCCCAAGATGCACGATTTCATGTAAAAAAAATGAACGATTCACATAGGCGCTGCACATAAGGCAAGATTACAAGTGTCAGATGCCAATTTAGCCGTGTGCATGGACATCACACTAGTGGACAGACCCCCATATTATCCCGGTTCATATGGGCTTTCAGTCCCGGTTCAACACCCGAGACTAATAACTCGGGACCAATGCTGGTCCGGTTGGCCCACGAACCGGGACCGAAGAAGCTCCACGTGGCCAGGCGCGCAGCAAGAGGGGGAGGGGTCATCGGTCCCGGTTGATAGGAAGAACCGGGATCGGGCCTCCACTGCCGCAGCAGGATTTTGCCCTCTTTTTCTGCCGCGGCAGGATTTTCTGATTTTTCCATTTATTTATTTTGTGTTTTGTATTCAATTAAATGGTACCATATATATATAAAGCAACAATGAAGGAACCACAATATATATTACACATTATCGTCACGAATATATCATATACACCATCTCATTCCTCGTGCTTGGTCGAACATGTATTACACAAACGGTACTCACACGAGCTCGATCTAATTTACATCGGTCCTTGGCCGCTTGTCTTCCAAAAAATGAGGGTGAAAGAACTCTCCGGTCAGAGCTATGACATGGTCTAATAAGAATCCAGCGATTTCCTCTTGAATTGCTCGCACGCGTTCTCGTGGTAGAAGACCGTCCCGCATTCGTTCGATCTAATTAAAAGAAAGGGATCAATATATATGAATGAAACTAAACACAATTTAACGCAATAAATTAAAGTATTGAATGTTGTTTATCGTACTTCAATTTTCCTTATGTTTCGGGTTGCGGCCGTCTCTTTGGTCGTCTGGCGAATGAACTCGCAGACATAATATCCACATAAGTTATTCCCGGGTCCCTGTCTCAAACAATTTACGAGAATGGAGATCAGTGAATATTATAATCAGCATGATAATTATACTGAAACTAGAATAAAAAAGATGCGCGGATCTAGCAAGTAGTACTTACATTCAGTGGTTCCATGTAAGCTCTGCCGGAAGACCCGGTGTTTTGGCGGTGAACCGTTTCCAAGCCCTCTGGAGGTATGCCTGCATGTCCTCCCATGATTTCATAGATCTGCGTCCCGGGTCCATGACTTTTACTACTCCTTAGTCCGGAACAATGATCAACAGAATAAAGCGGAAGCTGCACACGCATAAAGAGTCAATTATACGCTTAACACCGAGCAAGTGAAATAGAATGTGTGCGAGACAGTAACACTCACTCGAAGTAGTAAGAAATAGTATTTCCCTTCTTGTGCCGTAATACGTCAACGATTGCAACAAGTTGTTCTCTGTCTGGTTGGGCTTATCTTTGAGAGTTCTTTCATGAACGAACTGACAGTCAACGAACCCAATGTCATAGATTTGTCCTTTCTTGCATTCGAGAATCTTCATTCTGCATATATAATTAGTTTAGTGATGAATGTAAGATTGTACATGAAACGAATGAGCTAAGCTAGAAAGGCTTGATCACTGAAATTAATGGTACTTACAGACAATATGCACTGACGATAGATTTGTCGATGGCGTCTCCTTGGTAAAACTGAAATAATTCTGAGAATTCAATCAGATCGAAGCCTAGTCCATGCCCTTAATGCTCGTTCTGAAATTTAGCGTAGATCCAGTTTTCGGATTTAGCAGATTTTTCTATGTACCAGTCATGCAATTTTCGCATCTTTGTTGGTAGATCGTTGACTAACTCGGGTTTGACGAGAGGATACCCGTGTCGGTATTGGTATGCCGGTACGAATTCCTCGTCGTTCCCGGTCTCGAACTCATCCAGACGGCTCAGGTACTCAGTAATAGACAGTCCTACTGCGTGGGCTTTTGCTCCGTACTGTCTTATAAACTCAGTATCTTTGTTCGGATCATACGCATCGACTTGATGCTGCTGGGGGCGCGACCAAGTGTGCACTTTGAGCGGTTCGATCGGTTGATTTTTCTGTAGTCCGAGCTGGGCAATCTCTTTTCCGACTCTCCTCTCTTTTGCCTCAGCCAACTTTGTAATAGAGCGTTCATAGTCTGATGTGAGCGGTATGGGGTTGTGAAGCTTCTTCTTCAGTTCCACGCACGCGGCGTGATCTTCTGGGGTGCGCGGGAACAATGGCTCTATCGGCTTCTTCTTGTTGGCCACAGCAATCTTCCACTTTTCATAAGACATTTTTGCGGACACTTCCTGTTCCTCAGGTTTCATCTCTCCGGGTAGCTTCTACATATTCTGATGAGGAACTTTTGGGAGGGGTGATCGCTTACGTTTCGGTGATTTCTTGCTGCTGATGCTGCTGCTGCCCCTCCTAGTATAGGTACGCTTCCGCTTCTGGCTCTGAGGCTCAGGAGATGGAGACGGCTGAGGCGACGGTGGAGACGGCTGAGCCGGAGAGTGGTGAGGCGGTGAAGGCGATGGTTGCGGTGGAGAATGGTCACGTGGCGCCGAAGGTGGATGGCTCTTCTGAAGAGTGGGTGATCTTGGCGGCACATAATTTGGAAGCACGATGTGCTCCTTTCGCCATAGAACACTCCCCTTTTTGGCTTCTCCTAGTTCAGTCAGCTCCCTATCTTCACCTGCAGGGTGGTCCAGCTTCAGCTCCTCAAAATTATCCATCACATCATCCACCATGACGACAACGTACCCTTCTGGAGTCGGGTTGTAATGATAAGTTGGTTTCCCCGGGATTGATAGGGCCATGCCGACCGCCACCGTCACCTTTAAGTTCAGCACTTGCACCTTAAGCTCACAACGTGTGCTCTCCGTGATATAATCCACTGGGTAGCGTTTAGGAGCAGCCGTTGTCAGTGCATCATCATCACCCTCCTGGAGCTGCGTGGAAGCTTGGGAGCTTTTCCGATTCGATGGGGTGCCGGTAGCATCGAATGTAGTTTCTAACAAGAGCCGCTGAGGTTTGCCGCCACTTTGTTGGCTAAGTCTGTCGATCAGCTCCTCCGCCCGCTTTAAGCCTTCTTCTACATTACGCAGCCGCTCTTTGGTAGCCGCTTTCTCAGCCTCATTCGCCGCTTTCTCTCTCTCAGCCGCCGTTTTCTCAGCTGCCTCCCTTTCCTTCCTCCTCTGATGGCTTTTATCTGGATATTTCTTGGTTTACGGAGGGAAGGCAACTTTCCAACAATTGGAGCCTGGCGTGCCTCGTGCTCGTCCTGCGTGTTCTTTATTTTTTAGGGCGCGTGTGAGCTCGTCGTTCTCTCTATCGGGAATGAACCGTCCCGCTTCAATATCACGTACTGCATCTCTAATATCTCCGATGGGCAGCAGGGGATCATCTGCGTGTGACTGGTTATATATTGCCTTCCCATCTTTGTCCAACGTGCCCCCATGGCCGTAAAACCAGTTTCTTGTCCGTTCGTTCCATGTTGTAGGCTCTGGAGTGATCCCGGCATCAACATACTTGGCCTCAATTGCCTCCCACTTAGGCATGCAACCGGCGTAGCCAGCAGACCCCATTTTATGGTGGTACATCTTCTTAGCGGCATTCATCTGATTTATTTCAGACCTTTGCTGCGCGTACTCCGATTTCATGTACGCCACAAAATCATCCCACTGCTCTCTTATCTTACCATAGCCGTGTTCGAAATCCGGAGTCTTGTCTACCTTGACAAATTTTAGGTATAAGTTTTGCTTCCAATTCTTGAATTGCTCGACCATCTTGCTGAGAGCAAACTTCTTGACTCTAGCCTCTAGCTCCAGTCTAGCTGCCGCCTCCTGAGCTGGATTATCCACCTCTGGCATCCGCAGGAGGAAATTATGCATGAGGATGTTCCAAAGCCTGTCTTTCATGGTGTCGCACACAAACGAGATTGTAGGTTCCTTCGGCTGCATCCATTCTCGAATGGTGATCTGGATGTTGTCCCTCACGAGAGTTCCGCATGCCTTCACAATTTTTTTTTGACATCGTCCAGAGCTAACGGTTCGCCGTCTGGACCGACCTCTTCGATCCTATACCTCACACTGTCATCCAACTTTTTGGTTGGGCCTCGTTTCGGTCTTGCGGAGGAATTGTCGGATCCGGATCCGGAGGGCTAAAAGAAGAAAGAGTGTTAATATATGCATGTACATATACAACTGCATTTTAATTAACAGTAATTTACATATATATCAACCTCGCCGGTGTTTTCGAGATTAAAGGTTCCGCCGGAGGCGGAGCCAGAGCCGGCTTGTCTCCCGTCCGATGCTTCTTCTCGGTGGAGAGATTCATCTCCCTCATCGAAATCGTTTAGAAACGTGCGGGTGACATCTTGACCTTCATTTTCGTTGATCATATCGTGAAGCAAGTTTTCCTCATTTTCAACTCTATAAAATATTGGATTCATAGTATCTGCAAATTAAGAATTGCAAGCTATTATAATGCAAATAATCAAATGAAAATAAGCATATGCATATAGTCCTATCAAAACCTATTATAATGCAATATTGGATCCATGTATTTTTTTGATCAATTTTCATGTATAAAGTTTTTCCATCTGAGCTACGGTTTAAAAGATATTAATTTCTAAAGTTTTAAATCATTTAAAAGGATTTCTGCATTTCTTTTATTAATTAAATAGCAACATTATCCATAATAGTTTTGTTGACCGGTCAAACCTGACCAGTGGGTCCCACATGTCATTCCTTGGTTATTTAAATAAATCAATTT
This sequence comes from Bromus sterilis, assembly GCA_950022295.1. Taxonomy (NCBI): domain Eukaryota; kingdom Viridiplantae; phylum Streptophyta; class Magnoliopsida; order Poales; family Poaceae; genus Bromus; species Bromus sterilis. The sequence continues at coordinate 350,359 of OX465597.1, forward strand.
ACTAATTAATATATCAGTGGGGCCCAGGTGTCATACACTGTTATTAAACTAAATTCATTTTAATTATTAAACTGACAGTGGGGGCCCATGTGTAAGTCACATAGTGCTAATTAACAGTTTTAGTTTATTATAAATGGCATGGGGCCCACTAGTCAGTCTAACAGGGGATTATTCTAACCCTTTTAATTAGCTAGGGATAATGGCCTTGGTCCCACGGGTCAGAGGCAGAGGGGGACGGGGCTAGCCGTGGCTAATCACAACGACGTCGGCTGTGACCTCGCCGGCGAGGCCGTGGCGCCGGCGGTGGCCGTGTGCTCGCCACGGCGAGCCATCTGGTGCGCGGTTAGGGGGAATCGAACGCGGGCTGCGTCGCACACCCACTGGTACACGAGGCGGACGCCGGTAACGGATGACTTGACGACTACGGCGAGGCCAGTGGCGGCCGGAGCAAGGGATCCGCGGCAATAGCGAGCGAGTGACCAAACGGAGGGAGAAAAGGGCGTTGGACGCGGTGGCTCACAGCGAACTCGTCGAGGAGGTCAGCGGGCACGGGGGAGCTCCGTAGTCGGCGGATCGACGACGATGGTGCGGCGGCTGCGACAGTGAAGAAGAGAAGGGGGCGTCGTCTCCAGTCCTTTTCGTACCAAATTGGTTGCACAGGGAGACGCAACCGTGGGCGGGGAGGCGGCGACGGCGAGGCGAGGCGGCGGCGGGCGGCGATCGGGCAGCCTGCCGGCGTCCTGAGAATTTCGTGCGTTTTTCCTTAGTGAGTTGGGGAGTTGGGGAGGAAGAAGAGATGCGCGCGTATATACTAAGGGCCATTGGTCCCGGTTCGTCGCACCAACCGGGATCGTTGAGGCGGGGAGGGACGTGGTGCTGCCACGTCGCAGCGCGCGCACCAGGGTCATCGGTCCCGGTTGTTGCGATTAACCGGGATCGTTGACCCTGTTTTCAATTTTTATGCAATCTTTTCGTCTTCCCGCCCTTTTCAAATTTATTTTCTTTTTTAATTAGTTAGGTGTTTCACTTCAAAAAGATTTTTTGTTTGGAATTTAAAAAAACTTTTAACAGCAAAAGTGCTTCAATTTAATTAACTAATCCAAAATCATTTATTGTTTTCAAAAATATTTATTTAACTATACAGTTTAACTATTTTAACTATACAATTTTACTATTCTCAATTAAAAATGCATTTTCAAATATTTATTGCATAATTTGGAATTTGAAAAAACTTTCAACAGGAAAAGTGCTTCAATTTAAATAACTAATCCAAAATAATTATCTGTTTTCAAAAATATTTAATTTAAAAGACAATTTCTATATTTGAGGTGCCGAAAATCGTGAAAAAGACAAATTTCTGGCGATTCGGCAGGAGGGGGCCTAAATTTGAACTACATGTACATGATATATTGCTTCAAATTTTTTTCTAAAATCATTTCTAGGTCCAAGATATGCTATTTCATCAGAGATCCACTGCAAGTTTAGCGAGGCTCAGCCCCGGGATAGGAATCATCATCCTCGCCGTTTTGAATATGGTTTCAAACGGGCATAAAAAATTCAAAAACCATCCAAAGAACATGAAACCTTCGCGTGATGTCATATTTGCAAGTAAAAATACTAAACTTGGCTAATTGCAAACATCACAAAAAATCCTTCACAAAATGATCAATCATGTTGGAGGTTTCATGTCATTTAGGTCAAACCACCAATGTTATGGCTTGAATCACGGCATAGTTTGTGATAATGTGCCCATATTACACGCACACATGCATCTTGGGATGGCTTACGATGTTGCAGGAGGAAGTTTTCCTTTTCATCGCACGAAAAAGCCAATTTCATCGCGGATCACAAAAAAAGGTTCAATACATAAAAGGTTCAATACATCACAAAAAACCCACCAATGGTTCAATACATTATTACACATCACTTGTTTCCTACATTGCTTATGATCGCTTCTTGGGCCGTAACCACGGAGCATCTTCATTGCTTAATGGGATAGTTGGGTCAGTTTTCACTGTGAAGGGAGGAATTTCATGAAACTTATCTTAATCTTCGGACATGTCTGTCTTGTCCTCGACTCCCACGATGTTTCTTTTTCCTGAAAGAACTATGTGACGCCTGGGCTCATCGTCTGATGTATTTCTTTAAAACTCCCATGAACCTATCGAAGGGGAACATATTGTGTAGAAATACAGGACCTAGAATGGCAATCTCTTCGACCAGGTGAACCAGCAGATGCGTCATAATATTGAAGAAGGACGGGGGGAACACCAACTCAAAACTGACGAGACATTGGACCACATCCTTCTGTAGCCTTTCCAGACTTGCATGATCGATTACCTTCTGAGATATTGCATTGAGGAATGCACATAGCTTCACAATGGGTACTCGAACATTTTCTGGTAGAAGCCCCCGCAATGCAACCGGAAGCAACTGCGTCATAATCACGTGGCAATCATGAGACTTGAGGTTCTGGAATTTTTTCTCTGCCATATTTATTATTCCCTTTATATTTGACGAGAAGCCTGCCGGGACCTTGATACTTCTAAGGCATTCAAAAAATATTTTCTTCTCTGCTTTGGTAAGAGCGTAGCTGCTTAGACGCCCTTTATCAGTATGCCTGTGGTATGGGTCTTTCATACGTTGCTGGTCCTCCCGTGCTTCTGGTGTATCTTTTGACTTTCCATACACGCCCAGGAACCCTAGCAGGTTCACGCAAAGATTCTTCATCACGTCGATTGAAGAACGGACCTCTAGGTCTACCCAATAAGGTAGCTCCCAAAATATAGATTTCTTCTTCCACATGGCCGCGTGTCCGGTAACGGCGTCTTTCAGAACAGATTGACTGCCAGGACCCTTTCCAAAGATTACTTCTAGGTCATTCACCATACCAAATACATCAGCACCTTTAGGGAGCTTAGGCTTTTTCCGGTGATCTTCCTCACCGTTGAAATGCTTGCCTTTCTTTCTCACGATATGATTGGGCGGCAGAAATTGACGACACCCCAGGTACACAACCTTCTTACATTTATCCAAATATATACCTTTAGTCTTATCTAAAAAGTGCGTGCATGCATTGTATCCTTTGTTTGACTGTCCTGAAATGTTACTAAGAGCGGGCCAATCATTGATGGTTACGAAAAGCAACGCTCGCAGGTCAAATTCCTCCTGTTTGTCCTCATCCCACACGTGTACACCTGGTTCGGCCCACAACTCCAAAAGTTCATTGACTAATGGCCTTAGGTACACATCAATGTCGTTGCCGGGTTGCCTCGGTCCTTGGATGAGCACTGGCATCATGATGAACTTCCGCTTCATGCACAACCAAGGAGGAAGGTTGTAGATACATAGAGTCACAGGCCAGGTGCTGTGACTGCAGCTCTGCTCTCCAAAAGGGTTCATGCCATCTGTACTTAGACCAAACCATAAGTTTCTTGCTTCATCTGCAAAGTCTGAGTGGCCTCTCTCGATTTTTCTCCACTGTGACCCATCAGCGGGGTGTCTCAACTTCTCGTCTTTCTTACGTTCTTCTTTGTGCCATCGCAGCAACCTGGCATGCTCCTTGTTTCTGAACAGACGTTTCAACCGTGGTATTATAGGAGCATACCACATAACCTTAGCAGGAACCCTCTTCCTCGGGGGCTCTTCATCTCCCTCAGCATCACCAGGGTCATCTTGTCTGATCTTGTACCGACTCGCAGTGCATACCGGGCATTTATCAATACTCTCGTACTTTTCACCGCGGTACAGGATGCAGTCATTAATGCATGCATGTATCTTCTGCACATCTAATCCTAGAGGGCAGATAACCTTCTTTGCTTCGTGTGTTTTCGCGGGCAATTCGTTATCCGGTGGAAGCTTCGACTTCATTATTTGCAGTAACTTCCCAAATCCGGTGTCAGAACAACCAAAATCTGCCTTCCATTTCAACAGTTCCAGTGTGATACCGAGCTTTGTGCTGCCATCTTCGCAATTTGGGTACAAGGGCTTTTTGTGATCCTCTAGCATGGTCTCCAACTTCTCCTTCTCTTTTCCTGTTTCACAGTCTCGCTTTGCATCAGAAATGACCCGACCAAGACCATCAGCGGTCTCATCCGATGTCCGTTGTTCTTCTTCATTGTCACCTCGAGGAGCTCCATCTTCTTCATTGTCTTCCATTGCAGTGTCACCGAATTCTTCAAGGGACATATGATAGCTATCATCCTCCTCCTCTTCTTCATTGTCTTCCTGCCTAACCCCTCTTTCTCCGTGCTTGGACCAACAATAATATCCGAGAATGAAACCTCTCCGAAGCAGGTGGCCTTGAAGTGTTCTCGAGGAAGAGTACTCCGCCACGTTCCGACAGTCAATACAGGGACAAGGCATAAAATTATCCACTTTGTTTGCATTAGCCACATCGAGAAATGTATGCAGGTTTGTAATAAACTCGGACCCGCGTCGATCGCTGTACATCCATCGCATCCGTGCTTCGATCTGCGTCATATAATTAACCATTAAAATAACTTCGTGAATAGTGAAAAGACCAATATATATGCACACGTGCAGTATTTTTGTATCAGTTACAGATGGAGAAGATAAGGTTGCTAACCTCGGCCGAGGATACGGTGTTCTGAGGACCTAAGTGTGGCTCGGACATTTCGTCGAACACCGGGTGTGCAATCAAAGGCAAAAATTCTAGCACCCACCCCACCCCAACACATTCCTGAAATTTTTTGAGGCAAAATGGCAAAGTGCTTGCTGGGGGCTTATATAGCCAGTGGAGGGGCAACGGTCCCGGTTTTTGCCAAAAACCGGGACCAATGCCTCGCAGTGCGCCACGTGTTGGTCGCCAAAGCATTGGTCCCAGTTTTTGGCAAAAACCGGGACCGTTGCCCTATCCAGACGAACCGGGACCGTTGCCCGGCATCGGTCCCGGTTCTGAAATGAACCGGGAGCGATGCCTTTTTTGGCTGGACGAAAGAGGGTCTCTCCACTAGTGTCAGGTCCGGTGAGGCACTGTTGAGTGCTGCGCTGGCAGCGATACCGGGGCCGGTGCACAGGATTTCAAGGAAAATGATTGGACGGACAGTGACAATGACATACTGTTAAGCAAAATGTGTTGCACATTTCTATACTCTTGACGCGTATTGTTCGCGTTGACGTCTTGACGATCGTCAATCAGGCTGCAGTGTGTCATTCCGTCGTTCGTTTAGACATGGCCCTCTGTAAAACATGTTTGTGCAGGTTGGGGGCGACGCAGTTAGCAAGGCCCATATGGCTACAAAATAATTTTTCCAGGTAAATCCGAAATCACTAATTTACAAGTATTCATACCAACGAACGTGTCTATCTCCTTCGTGCTCGATAAATGGTGCTTCGCGGTTGCGGCAAGTCGCGTGATGTGGTGGTTTCCTTTTTTCCTTTTTTCGAAGCACACGGCGTGCCTTTCGTACATTCTTGCTTCCACATAGGCACATGCTTTTTTGAAAGCACGACTCGTGCTTTCTTTTATAGGCATGCGGTGTGCCTTATGCGTAAGCTAATTCATGCCTCCCATGCAGTTGTGCTTTTTTGTTAAGAGTCAGACTCGTGCTTCCTTTTTAGATGCATGACTCGTGCCTGTTGTTTTAGAGGCACGAGTCGTTCCTCCTGTGGAAGCAGATTGGTGTCTCTTTTTTCTGAATTATTTTTCATCAAAACGTGCGAAAACTGAAAAAGAAAAAAAACATTGAAAAACCAATTTTAAACACAAAAAATACGTACACAAAAATTAAAAAACGAAATCCCAACACGTGGTGCGCTGTGAGTCCAATAAAATACTCGCCGGGTCGGGCTACGAATGAGTATTTTACAACTAGTTCCTGGGAGCACTCCCTTATTGAATGCTCAATGTCTCGTTGTGTGGGCTTTATCCGGAGAAGATATCCTTGAGGCTATGGAGAGGATTCTGGCGCTGGATGTGAAGCAATGGCTTTTCTGCTTACAGGAAGCCATGAGCACAAATGCTTTTAATCAGCTTGTTGTTACTTTATGGGCTATTTGGACAGCGAGAAAGAAAGCTATCCACGAACATGTTTTCCAGAGCCCTTTTGCTACACATGGTTTTGTTCAGAGGTTCCTTAGCGCGAGATTGCAATCCTCGGCAGAAATAATCCCCAAGCAAACAATTATGTGAGGAGTGTTGCCCTGCAAGAGAGGAGAGATTGTGAAGTTTGACCTTTAAAGGAATCCATGGAGTAAACCAAAAAATGAGAGCGGCTAGGCATTAGTTCGCTTGATTTTTTTGTGTGCCAAGTCAACTTTTATCCCATATGACACGTTGGATCAAGATCCAACGGATCCTACATCATATTCGGTATGCTATGTTTCTCTTCTTCATCTTATCAATGTCGATCTAGCCCAAGCCAAACCGCTTGCCTCCGTTGCCCACGATCGATGGCGCCAAGGCGGAACGGCAGCATTGTTGTCTCGCCCTCCCCTCACTATCGTACATCACCCAACCTTCCTTTCAATGTTCGAACTCTCCTCCGTCACCTATGGATGAGGCCTTCCAGTGTTCCCGGGCCTTGCTACCGTTCTCCCCGATGTCGCTGTCGGCAGCCTCGATGTTGCGCGTCGTCACCTACTTCCTTCCAGACTTTAATTTTCAGGCAATTTAGTTGAAGGTAAACTTGCAAAATTCTTTTTTAGCTGAAGCAGGGTAAATGCCCATGTGCATGCCTCTAAGAAAATATGTGATGCATGGGTGCAAGTTGTTTGCGCGGGGCTCGCAGCCAAGCTGCAAAACTGTTAAAAAAATCATGTGATGCATGTTTGCAAGTTGTTTGCGTGGAGCTCGCAGCCAAGATGCACGATTTCATACGCGCGATCACGGGGTCTCATCACTCTCATGCATGTGTACAAGTTGTTTGCGATGCTCAGAAATAGCTGGCGCTGAGCTCGATATTGGCTCACGACCGCTGTCGCAGCCCTCGTGGGTCACGAGTGGAGTGCAGCATCTCGTCCAATAAATAGCTCTAGGGGCTGCTCGGGAATCGGCACCAGTCCACAGCCTACCATTGGTGCATTGCATTTGCAGGAACCGATCCACATTTGCCATTGTTGTGGTGCTTGCATTTGCAGGCAGTGCATCAGCGCCTAGAGCCAGCAAACAATCTCGAGTGCATTTCCACCAATGGCCCCATCACAATGCTTCGACGCCGTCACCGGTGCAGCCGTGCTGCCGGTGGTGACTGGCAAGCCGGAGAAGAAGGTACATTGCCCCAACCTGCTCGACGCTGACGAGTTCCGGCGCCAAGGTCACCAGGTCATCGACTTCATCGCCGAGTACTACGGCGGCATGGACGATTACCCCGTGCACCCGAGCGTCACCCCCGGCTTCCTCCGCAACCTGCTCCCGGCGGAAGCGCCGTCCCGTCCGGAGCCGGACGCCTTCAGCTCCGCGCTCAAGGACGTCCGCGACATCATCCTCCCGGGCATGACGCACTGGCAGAGCGCCCGGCACTTCGCCCACTTCCCGGCGTCAAGCAGCACCGTCGGCGCCCTTGGAGAGGCGCTCGCTGCTGGCATCAACGTCGTCCCGTTCACGTGGGCTGCCTCGCCGGCCGCCGCTGAGCTTGAGATGGTGGTTGTGGATTGGCTCGGCAAGGCGTTGCACCTTCCTGAGAGTCTACTCTTCGCCGGAGGCGGCGGGGGCACGATTCTTGGCACCTCATGCGAGGCCATACTATGCACGCTCGTCGCCGCCAGGGACCGGAAGCTCGCCGAGATCGGCGCGAACAGAATCTGCGACCTCGTCGTATACTGCTCCGACCAAACCCACTTCGCCTTCCGCAAGGCCGCGCGCATTGCCGGCATCCAGCGTGACCATTGCCGCGCGATACACACGTGCCACGACAACATGTTTGCCCTCTCGCCCACGGAGCTGCAGGCCGCCATGCAAGCTGATGTTGACGCCGGGCTGGTGCCACTGTTCCTGTGCGCCACAGTCGGGACGACCCAGACCACCGCCGTCGACCCCATTCGCGAGCTGTGCGCCGTCACGGCACCACTCGGTGTGTGGGTGCACGTCGACGCCGCCTACGCCGGCTCTGCGCTGGTCTGCCCGGAGTTCACCCACGTGATCGACGGCGTGGAGGCCGTGGACTCCTTCAGCATGAACGCCCACAAGTGGCTCCTCGCAAACAACGACTGCTGCGCCATGTGGGTGAAGAAGCCGAGCGAGCTGCTGGCGGCGCTCGGGACGGAGCAGGAGTACATCCTCAAGGACGCCGCGTCGGAGGGACACGACGTGGTGGACTACAAGGACTGGACCATGACGTTAACCCGCCGGTTCCGCGCGCTCAAGATGTGGCTCGTGCTCCGCTGCTACGGCGTCGAAGGCCTCCGCGACCACATCCGCTCTCACGTGCGAATGGCCGAGGCGTTCGAGGCCATGGTCAAAGCCGATGAGAGGTTCGAGGTGGTCACTGATAGGAATTTTGCACTTGTGTGTTTCCGACTTCGACCGACGGAGAAGTTCGGCGGTGAGAAAACGGCCAACGAGCTCAACCGAGGCCTCCTCGAGGAGGTGAACGCCGTCACCTCAGGCCCCTACATGAGCTCCGCCAACGTAGGTGGCATGTTCATGCTAAGGTGTGCCGTCGGGAGCACGCTCACCCAGGAGCACCACGTCAATGATGCATGGAAGGTCGTGCAGGATCGGGCCTCGGCAATCCTTCAAAAGATGGAGATCATCTACAGCGTGCTTGGCTAATTATTTTGGTAAAATATTCTTTTTGAGATGAACTACAACGGTCCACCTGAATAATTAGGTGGGTCACTCCAAGCATGAGCATTGCATTTAGTCAACTAAATGCTCGTTTACTTGCTTCCATCACTTGTGTACTTTCTTTATATAGGATTTTGCATTTTTGTACTTTGTATTAAGGATGTGTAATAATTGAGATGTAATAAGGTGTGATACACACACATTCTTCCATGTTGATGGGTATGTAGTAGTAATGAATATTGTACGTGTTTGATTTCATTATCTGATAGCCAAACTACAACTTTTTCGTTAAAAGTCGTGGACTGCAATTTATGATGTGACTATTGTCGTGGTAATACTAAAGGTATACCCCTAAGCGAGGGAAACCCAGGGGTATCCCTACGCCTGGGTTTCCCCCATAAAGCACACATCAAGCAAAATAAGATCAACCAAAAAACAGGAAGCGTTGACAGCTTCCGAGTAACACGTCACTCGGAGGTTTCCGAGTAAACAACTACTCGGAAGCTCGTCAAGATCCGAGTAAAGCGATACTCGGAAAGGACCGGCGAGCCCTCACTACTCGGAAGATAGAAAACGGAACGGACAGAAGGCAATTAATGCTGCAGGCGTTCTCCCCCCTTTTATTAGTAGTAACGGGCTGACCGTTTCTGTAATTAAGTATGTATTTAATCTTGTAATTAAGACCCATTTATGCCAGAGAATTAAGGAGGCAGGGGCGCACTCTATATAAGCCACCCCCTCCCCTCTGGCATGGGCACGCGCAACATTCTCCACTTCTCAGTATTCTGAAGAAAGAACACCCCAGTAAGCCTGGGACAGGACTAAGGTTTTTATCTCTACGGAGAGGCCTAACCTGTATAATCCTCTTGCGTCAACCCTCTCTACGTACAGATTCATTTGGCTCCGTTCATACCCCTATATCTATTGTCAGGATTCTATCCACGACAGTTGGCGCCCACCGTGGGGCTGAGTTGATCAGCAATCGTAGAGATGACATTCTCCTCATCCTTTTCGTCGACTCGCGGCTCTGAGCTCGTCGTCGGAGAGGTTTTCTGTTTTGGATCGTTAGCTTTCATAGCTGACGATTCGGCTTGGTTAGCGGATTCCCCGCTCCAGGCACAATTACTGCCCTCAAGGGGCAGCGTCCACTTCCGAGCTGACGAATCGGGGGCCCTGCGCCTCCAGCTGTCGGCTCATCGTCAAGCGCACGCGCTGCTATCTATCCACCACAAGAAGAAGCGCTCGGGCCGCCCGCGCGCTCACCATCGTGGAAATTCGGTCAAGGTCCGGCAGGTGGCGGTCATCGACTCGGTGGAGTCAGCCCACAAGGCCTTGGACGAACTGATCGCAAGAGAAGGCTCCACGGCTTCTCTCTTGCCTCTGTCCGACTTGGTTGAGGAAGAAGGCATGGTAGCGTCTGACCCCGAGTCAGGCGCCGAACAAGAAGGAAGCACGCGGCGTCCGTCTTGCGCCCAGCATCGGTCGCTAATACGTTTCAAACGTATCGATAATTTCTGCTCGCTCCATGTATGTTTTGTGTGATATTGCTATGATCTAGATACACTTTCATATACTTTTGATCATATTTGGACTAACCTACTAACTCAGTGCACCCCAGTGTCAGTTCATTTTCTGTTGTTTTTCTATTTCAGGTTTCGCCCATATTAAAAGTGCTCCAAAAATTCGGGAAAAATCGGATAAAAAGTCAGCGTAACAGAGTCATCCAAAAGCCAGAGGGCCACCACCAGGGCCCAGGCGGCCACCTGGCGCGGCCAGGGGCCTGGCCGCACCAGGGGGGGCGCCTGGACCCCTGGTGACACCCCTGGCTGCCCCCCTTCGCCTATTTATTCTCCGTGACGGGGAAACTCCGAAGACAGAACCCTATTTCGCAATCTCGCCTCTGTTCCGCCGCCGCCGCGCTTCCAAGATCGGAGCACCGTCAGGACCCTTCCCGGCACCCTGCCGGAGGGAGGATCGACCTCCGGGAGCTTCTCCTCCACCATGGACGCTTCTCGGATGTGCCGTGAGTAGTCTACCTTGGACCATGGGTCCGTGATCAGTAGCTGTGTGATGTTCTCCTCCCCTCTTTGTTCTTCATGGTTTAGACCTCGTGAGCTGCCCTACATGATCGAGGCACATATGTAATTCTTCTGCTGTTGCTATGTTGAGTTTGATGGATTCCGATGGATTATGAGATTATGTTCAGATCGTGATTGAGTAATATATTTGGTTTTGATCTCTTATATTTTTGTTCATAAGTAATTCTTGCATGTTCTCCGTTGTTGTTTATTGCTTTGGCCAAGTGATGGATAGTAACTCCAAGAGGGAACGTTATGCTCGATTGTGGGTACATGCCCCCCTGATGACACGCTTGAGTGACATAAACATGAATCTAGGGGATGTGTTGTGGCCACAAGGGGGAAAACAACGGTGCTTGTAACCGCGGTTGCAAGGATTGTTTACTTCACGCAAAGTTCTTTTAATGCAGTTGTCTGTTGCTTTGGGTTTACACTTTGGGTGGGACTCGCAACTTAATACCAGCGAGATGTTCTGGATAGATATCTCAAGGTGGATGATTAGTAGTAGATGTAGATGGATTGCGGTCTACTTATTTTGTCGTACTTCCCATGCTTATGAGCCTCTTCTTTTATTTTGTAGCATAGTTAGCATTGCGGTGCGTTTATAATCCTGTCAATTTCCCATCTGTAATATGTTTACCTCGCATAGCAGTTTTATCGTCTTTTGGTAGAGAGACATCACTAGTGAACATCACGGGACCCCGGTCCATATTCTCATCATTGTTTACAAGCTATTTCCTTTTCAGTATTTACTTTTAGTTGCTATCATTATCATTATCCCTTGTGTGTTTGACTCTTTGTAAACGACAAGACCGGAGAGATTGACAACCTCTCTGAACTTCGTTGGGAGCAAAGTTAATTGTATCGTGTGCAGGTCCGCGTCAGGTGCGCCGTTGACACCTACTTATCATCGCCGTAGTCCTATGGGAGACAAACCCTATCCTCTACATATTGGAAATTTGGTGCTATCCTACATCTCACCTTCCACTTGGGGTAACCAACGAAGGGCGAGAAGCCATTACCACTTCCACGCCATCAGGCAAATTTCTGCCGCCGTTACCGGGGACTCCGAGTGATAAGATAGGGGAGTTTCCCACTATCCGTTACTTTTACTTTTTAGTCTTGTTTGTTTACCTTTCTGTTTTTATCTTTGTGTCTTATATCGAAAATTACAAAAAAATCTGCCACACTTGCTGCTACTGTGGGTTCCACTGAAAACACCAAGTTGTGTGACTTCACCAGTCACAACAATAAAGACTTTATCTGCACTCGTATTTCCACACCTGTCACTTCAGCTACCTCTTATGAAATTAAACCTTCTTTACTGAACCTTGTTATGAGAGATCAATTCTCTGGTGCTGGAGATGATGCTGCTTTACACTTGAATGATTTTGTCGAATTATGTGATATGCAAAATTATAAAGAAGTAGAAGGTGATGTTGTTAGACTCGAGTTTTTTCCTTTCTCTTTTGTGGGACAAAGCTAAAATCTGGTTTCAATCTTTGCCTAGGAATAGTATAGATTCTTGGGATAAGTGCAAAGATGCTTTTATTGGGAAGTATTACCCACCTGCTAAAATTATCCAATTGAGGAGTAACATTATGAATTTTAGGCAATTGGATAATGAACACGTTGCCAAAGCTTGGGAACGTATGAAATCTCTTGTTAAGAAATGCGCTACACATGGTTTGACTACCTGGATGGTTATACAGACTTGTTTATCCAGGCTTGATCTTTACCTCGCGGAACCTGTTAGATTCAGCCGCAGGAGGAACCTTTATGTCAACTACACTTGGTGCTACCATGAAACTTCTCGATGAGATGATGACCAACTATTCCCAATGGCACACTGAACGCGCTCCAACAGGTAGGAAGGTAAATTCTGTCGAGGAAATTACCTCCCTAAATGATAAAGTTGATTTAATTATGTCTCTACTTACCAAGCTACCCTCTATTGATCCTCATGATGTTCCTTTAAATTCTTTGGTTCCTCAGGAGCAAGTAGATGTAAACTTCATTGCTAGAAACAACTTTAAATATAATTCTTATAGGGGCAACCTTGCTAGTAATCCTAGACCGTTCCCATCCACTTATGGGAACAACAACACTTACCCTAGCAACAAGAACCCCACCTCTGAACTAGAGAGTATGCTTAGAGACTTCATCACTACCCAAAAAGCCTTCAACAAGAATGTGTAAGAAAAACTAGCTAAATTAGATAATCTTTGTTTGAAGGTAGACAACTTAGCCCTTGATGTTGAGATGTTAAAAATTAGAACCTCTCCCCTTGAGGAGAGCAAAGCCACTCCTATTAATGCTATCCAGTTACAAATCAATGAAAATATTAGGATGATGGCTAAACTTAAAGAAAGATGGGCTAGAGAAAAAGAGGAAGATGATAGAATTAAGAGCCTTCCTACTGATGTCTACGCACGCTTCTATTCTTGTAGACTATGTTGGGCCTCCAAGCGCAGAGGTTTGTAGGACAACAGCAATTTCCCTCAAGTGGATGACATAAGGTTTATCGAACTCAGGGAAGTAGAGGTTGAAGATGGTCTCTCTCAAGCAAACCTGCAATTAAGATACAAGAAGTCCCTTGTGTCCCCAACACACCTAATACAACTAGGAGTTGTATAGGTGCACTAGTTCGGCGAAGAAATGGTAAAATATGAGTGATAGGTGTGGCAAAGCAAGGTAATATAGATCTGTAATAAAAAGTGCAGCAAGCAAACATGTGACAAAAGTGAGCACAAACGGTGTAACAATGGTGGAAACAAGGCCTAGGCTTCATACTTTCACTAGTGGCAACTCTCAACAACATTAACATAGTCTAATCACATGATATTTCCACTAAAACATGCAATGGAGACACACTCGGAGGTCATTCCTTTGTGGTCAAGAGAGGACGAGAATTATATAGGGCTACAAGAGCACACCTCAGAGTTCGTAGTTCTCAATCTATGGATTTCCCAATGTCACCGCGGCCATCCAAAGAGAGTACCACAATCACCACAACATATCTCAAGGATAGTCAAAGACAAGCACCAAGAGACTCTCAATCTTCAATCAACACACAAAAGAGGAAATCACTCATGAAAATATTCTTCTAACCCATGTCCAATAGACCGCCGTCACCTTGGTCTCGGGGATTATACTAGATAAGATCAATTGAGTACATCAATCCAATACATAGAGGAAGGGGAAATATCATGGGATCACCCTAGATTAACATAGCCTATGATCACAACGAAGATCACATCATGGGAGAGAGAGAAGAACACATAGCTACTGGTAGAAACCTCAGCCCCGAGGGAGAACTACTCCCGCTTCATGGAGGGAGGAAGCAACGTCGATGGAGATGAATCCGGGGGCACTTCCCCGTCCCGGCAGGGTGCCGACACAGGAATTCTGGTCTCCCAAAGCTTGTCGGCGATGGCGGCGGAGATCGGAATCGCTTCTGGAAAAAGTACTTCGATCTTAGGGATTTCCTCCGCGGGGGCTAAATATAGGCCAAAGGAGGGGGCCAGGGGGGCCACAGGGCATCCAGGAGGGCAGGTGGCGCGACCTAGGGTGGACCCGCGCCGAGCACCCTCCTGGGCCCCTGGTGGTGGCCCTCCTGCCATGTCTTGGTTATTCCAGAAGCTTTTGGAGCGCTGATTTTTTATATAATTTTTCCGGGATTTATTGGGCACTTTAATTATTGGAAAAACCTGAAATACAAAAACAGCAAAAAACAGGAACTGGCAACTGGGTGCACTGAGTTAATAGGTTAGTACAAATATGATCAAAAGTGTATGAAAGTTCAAGCAAAACATGGCAAAGTCACACAAATCATGCATGGAGCAAGCAGAAATTATAGATACGTTTGGGACGTATCAACATCTCCAAGCTTAATTCCTGCGCGTCCTCGAGTAGGTAAATGATAACAAGCATAATTTCTGTGGTGACATGCCACACAACCATATAAGGACTTTTAAGTAAAGCAATCAAAGCATGCAATTCAATTCAAGTCTTAACAAACAAGAGTCTATATTAGTATTGACACAAGCAACAAAAGAACAAAAGGTGCAAGAGCTCTCGCTGTCCGTGACTCGAATGTCTCCAGATGGTGTTCACTAGTGGACAGACCACCATATTATCCCGGTTCATATGGGCCTTCGGTCCCAGTTCAACAACCAGGTCCAATAACTCGGGACCAATGATGATCCCGGTTGGCCCACGAACCGGGACCGAAGAGGCTCCACGTGGCCAGGCGCGCAGCGAGGGGGGGAGGGGTCATCGGTCCCGGTTGATAGGAAGAACCGGGACCGAAGAGGCTCCACTGCCCCCCTTTTTAGCCCTATTTTCTGATTTTTTTCATTTATTTTAATTGTGTTTTGTATTCAATTAAATGGTACCATATATATATAAATTAAAGCAACAATGAAGGAACCACAATATATATTACACATTATCGTCACGAATATATCATATACACCATCTCATTCCTCGTGCTTGGTCGAACATGTATTACACAAACGGTACTCACACGAGTTCGATCTAATTTACATCGGTCCTTGGCCGCTTGTCTTCCAAAAAATGAGGGTGAAAGAACTCTCCGGTCGGAGCTATGACATGGTCTAATAAGAATCCGACGATTTCCTCTTGAATTGCTCGCACGCGTTGTCGTGGTAGAAGACTGTCCAGCATTCGTTCGATCTAATTAAAAGAAAGGGATCAATATATATGAATGAAACTAAACACAATTTAACGCAATAAATTAAAGTATTGAATGTTGTTTATCGTACTTCAATTTTCCTTATGTTTCGGGTTGCGGCCGTCTCTTTGGTCGTCTGGCGAATGAACTCGCAGACATAATATCCACATAAGTTATTCCCGGGTCCCTGTCTCAAACACTTTACGAGAACGGAGATCAATGAATATTATAATCAGCATGATAATTATACTGAAACTAGAATAAAAAAGATGCACGGATCTAGCAAGTAGTACTTACATTCAGTGATTCAAATGTAAGCTTTGCCGGAAGACCCGGTGTTTCGGCGGTGAACCGTTTCCAAACCCTCTGGAGGCATGCTTGCATGTCCTCCCATGATTTCATAGATCTGCATCCCGGGTCCATGACTTTTACTACTCCTTCGTCCGGAACAATGATCAACAGAATAAAGTGGAAGCTGCACACGCATAAAGAGTCAATTATATGCTTAACACCGAGCAAGCAAAATAGAATGTGTGCGAGACAGTAACACTCACTCGAAGTTGTAAGGAAATAGTATTTCCCTTCTTGTGCCGAAATGCGTCAACGATTGCAACAAGTTGTTCTCTGTCTGGTTGGGCTTCTGTTTGAGAGTTCTTTCATGAACGAACTGGCAGTCAACGAACCCAATGTCATAGATTTGTCCTTTCTTGCATTCGAGAATCTTCATTCTGCATATATAATTAGTTTAGTGATGAGTGTAAGATTGTACATGAAACGAATGAACTGAGCTAGAAAGGCTTGATCACTGAAATTAATGGTACTTACAGACAATATGCACTGACGATAGATTTGTCGATGGCGTCTCCATTGTAAAACTGAAATAATTCTGAGAATTCAATCAGATCGAAGCCTTGTCCATGCCCGTAATGCTCGTTCTGAAATTTAGCGTAGATCCAGTTTTGGGATTTTGCAGATTTTTCCAAGTACCAGTCATGCAATTTTCGCATCTTTGTTGGTAGATCCTTGACTAACTCGGGTTTGACGAGAGGATACCCGTGTTGGTATTGGTATGCCGGTACGAATTCCTCGTCGTTCCCGAACTCATCCAGACGGCTCAGGTAATCAGTAATAGACAATCCTACTGCCTGGGCTTTTGCTCCGTACTGTCTTATAAACTCCGGATCTTTGTTCGGATCATACGCATCGACCTGATGCTGCTGGGGGCGCGGCCAAGTGTGCACTTTGAGCGGTTCGATCGATTGTTCTTTCTGTAGTCCGAGCTGAGGAATCTCTTTTCCGACTCTCCGCTCTTTTGCCTCAGCCGACTTTGTAATAGAGCGTTCATAGTCTGATGTGAGCGGTATGGGGTTGTTAAGCTTCTTCTTCAGTTTCGCGCACGCGGCGTGATCTTTTGGGGTGCGCGGGAACAATGGCTCTATCGGCTTCTTCTTGTTGGCCACATCAATCTTCCACTTTTCATAAGACATTTTTACGGACACTTCCAGTTCCTCAGGTGTCATCTCTCCGGGTAGGTTCTTCATATTCTGATGAGGAACTTTTGGGAGGGGTGATCGCTTACGTTTCGGTGATTTCTTGCTGCCCCTACTAGTATAGGTACGCGTCCGCTTCTGGCTCTGAGGCTCAGGAGATGGAGACGGCTGAGGCGACGGTGGAGATGCCTGAGGCGACGGTGGAGACGGCTGAGCCGGAGAGTGGTGAGGCGGTGAAGGCGATGGTTGCGGTGAAGAATGGTCACGTGGCGGCGAAGGTGGATTGCTCTTCTGAAGAGTGGGTGACCTTGGCGGCACATAATCTGGAAGCACGATGTGCTCCTTTCGCCATAGAACACTCCCATTTTTTGCTTCTCCTACTTCTTTCAGCTCCCCATCTTCACCTGCAGGGTAGTCCAGCTTCAGCTCCTCATAATCATCCATCACATCATCCACCATGACGACAGCGTACCCTTCTCGAGTCGGGTTGCAATGATAAGTTGGTTTCTCCGGGATTGATAGGGCCATGCCGACCGCCACCGTCACCTTTAAGTTCATCACTTGCACCTTAAGCTCACAACGTGTGCTCTCCGTGATATAATCCACTGGGTAGCGTTTAGGAGCAGCCGTTGTAAGTGCATCAGCATCATCCTTCTACAGCTGCGTGGAAGCTTGGGAGCTTTTCCGATTCGATGGGGCGCCGGTAGCATCGAATCCAGTTTCTAACAAGAGCTGTTGAGGTTGGCCGCCACTTCGCTGGCTAAGTCTGCCGATCAGCTCCTCCGCCCGCTTTAAGCCTTCTTCTACATTACGCAGCCGCTCTTTGGTGGCCGTTTTCTCAGCCTCATTCGCCACTTTCTCTCTCTCAGCCGCCGCTTTCTCAGCTGCCTCCCTTTCCTTCCTGCTCTGATGGCTTTTATCTGGATATTTCTTGCTTTCCGAAGGGAAGGCAAGTTTCCAACACTTGGAGCCTGGCGTGCCTCGTGCTTGTCCTGGGTGTTCTCTATTTTTTAGGGCACGTGTGAGCTCGTCGTCCTCTCTATCGGGAATGAACCGTCCCTCTTCAATATCACGTACTGCATCTCTAATATCATCGATGGGTAGCAGGGGATCATCTATGTGTGACTGGTTATATATTGCCTTCCCATCTTGGTCCAACGTGCCCCCATGGCCGTAAAACCAGTTTCTTGTCCGTTCGTTCCATGTTGTAGGCTCTGGAGTGATCCCGACATCAAAATACTTGGCCTCAATTTCCTCCCACCTAGGCATGCAACCGGTGTAGCCAGCAGGCCCCATTTTATGGTGGTAAATCTTCTTAGCGGCATTCGTCTGATTTATTTCAGACCTTTGCTGCGCGTGCTCAGATTTCTTGTACGCCACAAAATCATCCCACTGCTCTCTTATCTTACCATAGCCGTGTTCGAAATCCGGAGTCTTGTCTAACTTGACAAATTTTAGGTACAAGTTTTTCTTCCAATTCTTGAATTGCTCGGCCATCTTGCTGAGAGCAAACTTCTTGACTCTAGCCTCTAGCTCCAGTCTAGCTGCCGCCTCCTGAGCTGGATTATCCACCTCTGGCATCCGCAGGAGAAAATTATGCATGCGCATGTTCCAAAGCCTGTCTTTCATGGTGTCGCACACAAACGAGATTGTAGGGTCCTTTAGCTGCATCCATTCTCGAATGGTGATCGGGATGTTGTCCCTCACAAGAGTTCCGCATGCCTTCACAAATTTTTTCTTGACATCATCCGGAGCTAACGGTTCGCCGTCTGGACCGACCTCTTCGATCCTATACCGCACATTGTCAGCCAACTTTTTGGTTGGGCCTCGTTTCGGTCTTGCGGAGGAATGGCCGGATCCGGATCCGGAGGGCTAAAAGAAGAAAGAGTGTTAATATATGCATGTACATATACAACTGCATTTTAATTAACAATATTTTAATCAACCTCGCCGGTGTTTTCGAGATTAAAGGTTCCGCCGGAGGCGGAGCCGGAGCCGACTTGTCTCCCGTCCGATGCTTCTTCTCGGTGGAGAGACTCGCCTCCCTCACCGAAATCGTTCAGAAACCGGCGGGTGACATCTTGACCTTCATTGTCATTGATCATATCGTGAAGCAAGTTTTCCTCATTTTCATCTCTATGAAATATTGGATCCATAGTATCTGCAAATTAAGAATTGCAAGCTATTATAATGAAAATCGTAGGCGGCAGCAGTGTAGTCAACGGTAGCAGCAGAGTCTACCGGATATTAAAGGGGGGGGGGGAGAAACAGTAAATACACGGCAATCATAGGAAACAATACAAGGCATGAAAAATGAAATGCAATCGGTGATCTAACGTAAAACGATCCAATAAGCTCGGCGCTAATGGCGACCTCGCCTGGGAACCACCAAAACTACTCCTGGTCAGTCGGGTACTCGACGTCGTAGTAAGCTCCGCTGGGGTACTCCTGCTCCCAAAGTGATCACGACCCGCTAGCTAACCTATGACTAGCAAAGCGCAGAGTCTACCGGAGATTAAAGGGGGGAGAAACAGTAAATACACAACAAGCAATAGCAATCAATGCAAGACAAGACAGATGAATTGTAAACGTTACTCTAACGTGGTACGATGCAATAAGCTCAGAGCGGAAATTCATCCGGGGATGGATTACCGGCTCCGGGTGATTACCGGACAGGGTGTCCGGAGGGGGGGGTGATGTCGGAGGTGTCGTGGACATCCGACACACGTGTGGGTTATGTATCCGGGTGAGTTGACCTATTCCGAACAACTTTCGTGTTCGAAATAAATTGATCCGGGTACTGTAGCAGTACCGGACAATTCATCGGACTGGCGGTCCGGAGGGGGGCGGTTCAATGTTCGGTATGTTAGGGGGGTGTGGTAGACATACGGATACCGTATTTGGATTCGTTGAATTTTTCTGAGCAACTTTCATGTATAAATTATTTTAATCCGGGTTACGGATTAAAAGATATTAATTAAACAAGTTTATTACATTTTAAAATCAATTAAATCAATTTCTATTTATTAATTCTTTTATTTATTATTAAATGAATTAATAATCATTTTTAATTAATTGACCAGTGGGTCCCACTGGTCAGTGACACAGTGGCCCATGGGTTAATCCCCGTTTAAGTTAGGCTGACAGGGGGTTAAGGGGTGCTAGGGCCCCACCTGTCAGTTGCACAGTGGGGGGGGGGGGGATTAGGGCCTAATTAGCCCAGCCGGTCGGCGGCTTAACGCCGGTGACCACGGTCACGGCGGTGCCTCGCCGGAGTTGCGTTCCTGGCCACGGATTGGCACGGGGGAGGCACCAAAATGCTCCCCGTGGCCTCGCGCATCCCCTAGTGCAGGCTAGGGACCACGGGGTGGCCTGGAGCCACGCCGACGATGAGGGGCGCGGCGGCCGGAGTACTTCCTCGAGGGGAATGACGACGCGGTCTGCGGGATCCATCGCTGGGAGGGGCAAACGACGAGGAGGCTCACCAGGAGCACGCAGATGAGGTCGGAGAGCTCGGGGAGGCGCTGGAAACGGCGAATTCGGCGGAGGCGTCCACGGCGGCCGTGGCGATTCCGGTGACACGCTGGCGTCGTTGCTGGGGTCCAAAGCTGTCGAGCTCCACGCCCAGGACAACGGGAAGGCGCCGACGAGGCGAACGGCGGCGAGAATCGGGCAGCCTGCCGGCGTCCGACGAGAATTCCGCGCTTTTCCTTAGTGGTTTCGGCGATTTGGTGGAGTTGCGGGAGGAAGAAGAAAGGGCCGCGTATATAGTAAGGGCCATAGATCCCGGTTGGTAGCACCAACCGGGACCAAAGACCCAACGGTCCCGGTTGGTGCTACGAACCGGGATCGTTGGCCTGGGCGGGGAGGGGCGTGGTGCTGCCACGTCGCACCAGGGTCATCGATCTCGGTTGGTAGCACCAACCGGGACCGTTGAGTCTTTGGTCCCGGTTGATGCTACCAACCGGGATCGTTGACCCTTTTATGCAATGTTTTCGGCTTCCCGCCCTTTTCAAATTTATTTTATTTTTTAATTAGTTAGGTGTTTCAATTTAAAATGATTTTTTTTGGAATTTGAAAAAACTTTTAACAGCAAAAGTGCTTCAATTTAATTAACTAATCCAAAACAATTTTTTGTTTTGCAAGATTCCACACCTAGCTATCACCGGCCATGCCCCCCTCCCCCGTTTTGACCGCATTTTGAAATCGGTGCTTAAACAATTCAAAAAAAATCAAAAAAATATAAAACCTTTGCGTTGCATCCTAATTTATGTCCTCGTAACAATACAAACCAACAAACTTGGAATAATGCAAAACTATTAAAAAAGTCTTCTCAAAATGGGCTATCGAGTATGAAGGTTCATGGCTTTCAAGCCAAATGGCCGAAGTTATAGCTAATTTCAAATGATAGTTTCCCCAAATGATCTCATATTTTCCATATGTGTGTATATTTGAATGGCCAACAAGTTTGCCAAAGGAAGTTTTCATTTTCGTTGCACGAAAAATCCATTTTTCATTTTCCGAGTGCCGAAAGTAGGGTCTTTTTGTGAAGGATCTACCAAATATTTGATGTCAATTTGAACCAACCCATTTTTGTATTATACTAGACCATATTTTATTGACAATTTACAAAAGTTTCTATGTAAAATGTTTCTTATGCACCTCTGCTGAAAAAGACAAATTGCCGCCAATTTAGCTGGAACGGGGTGAAATTTAAACTACAAGTGCTTGATAGATTTCTCTTTATTTTTTCAAAAAAACATTTCCAAGTGCACAAGTACTCATTTCATCAGAGATCTACAAAGAGTTTTGCAAGATTCCACACCTAGCTATCACCGGCCATGCCCCCCTCCCCCGTTT
This sequence comes from Bromus sterilis, assembly GCA_950022295.1. NCBI lineage: Eukaryota > Viridiplantae > Streptophyta > Magnoliopsida > Poales > Poaceae > Bromus > Bromus sterilis. The sequence goes on from OX465597.1 coordinate 372,232, forward strand.
TGACCGCATTTTGAAATCGGTGCTTAAACAAGTAAAAAAAAAATCAAAAAAATATAAAACCTTCGCGTTGCATCCTAATTTATGTCCTAGTAACCATACAAACCAACAAACTTGGAATAATGCAAAACTATTAAAAAAGTCTTCTCAAAATGGGCTATCGAGTATGAAGGTTCATGGCTTTCAAGCCAAATGGCCGAAGTTATAGCTAATTTCAAATGATAGTTTCCCCAAATGATCTCATATTTTCCATATGTGTGTATATTTGAATGGCCAACAAGTTTGCCAAAGGAAGTTTTCATTTTCGTTGCACGAAAAATCCATTTTTCATTTTCCGAGTGCCGAAAGTAGGGTCTTTTTGTGAAGGATCTACCAAATATTTGATGTCAATTTGAACCAACCCATTTTTGTATTATACTAGACCATATTTTATTAACAATTTACAAAAGTTTCTATGTAAAATGTTTCTTATGCAGCTCTGCTGAAAAAGACAAATTGCCGCCAATTCAGCTGGAGCGGGGTGAAATTTGAACTACAAGTGCTTGATAGATTGCTCTTTATTTTTTTCAAAAAAACATTTCCAAGTGCACAACACTACTGGAATCTGCTAGTTTGCCGTCAGCCATAGCTGACGGCAAAGGCCACTTTAACCGACGGCAAAGGCTTTGCCGTCAGCTTGCTGACGGCAAAGAGGCTGGCCACGATTTTATCGGTAAACAGCTTCTTTGCCGTCAGCTGGAAATCGACCGACGGCAAAGCCTATGCCGTCAGCTAGGGAGCGGAGGCTGACGGCATAGAATGTTGACGGCAACGATTTAAGCCCAGCCCCGTCAAGGGGGTTAACGGCAGGCTTTGCCGTCAGCTGGGGACCAGCTGACGGCAAAGCTACTGCTTGCGGGCCATGCTTGTCAGGGGAGTCGCGGTCAGTGCCACGTGTGGTCCTTGCCTTTGCCGTCAGCCGGAGACCAGCTGACGGCAAAGCTGGCAACCTGGGACATTTGGTCGTCCCAGAGTTGCCAGATTTAACAGTTAGCTGCCACGTGTCCTCCTTTGCCGTCAGCCCACCGACGGCAAAGGCTTTGCCGTCAGGAAGCTGACGGCAAAGACTTTCCCTATTTTTTTTAAATTTAGTTTCTGTTAATTCCCTGCATTTTCAAACAACAATATATATAACACAATTAATATTCTGCCAGGCCCTAAACAGCACCACAAGTGCATCACAAAGCATCGCAAAGCATCACAAAACATCACGATATAAATAACACAAAGTGCAAACAACAAAGATGGCATCACAAAGTATCGCAAAGAATCCCAAGTGCATTAAAAAGCATCTAAGACTACAACTAGCTAGAGTCCCTGGAGCATCCATCCATGTGCCATGCTGCTTTATCAAAATCTGCATAATGAGAAGAAGAAAGAATTTAGCGCTAAGTAATTAGAAGATGAAGAAGAACAAGAAGAAGAAGAAGACAAGAACAAGAAGAAGAAGAAGAAGAAGAAGAAGAAGGACACAAGAACAAGAAGAAGAAGAAGAAGAAGAATAATAAGAAGAAGAAGAAAAAGATGGAGAAAAAGAAAGAAGAGAAAAAGGAAGAATAAGAAGATTTGGTTCTTCTTAATCTATCTTTTCTCCTCTTTCTTCTTCTCTTATTTTTCATCTCTTCTTTGTTCTTCTCTTCTGTTTTGTTCTTCTCTTATGGTTTCCTTTGAAAATTTCTAAAGTAATTATGTCATTTTTGAGCTCTAATATCAACTAATTATGCTATTTTTGCCTAACTAGAATTTACTAAGCTAACTACAGCATGGCATAGTCTAAGTTGAGCTAGGCATGTCATTTTTGAGCTCTAATATCAACTAATTATGCTATTTTTGGTGTTATCAAGTAATTATGTCATGTTTTTACCAAATAAGAAAAGTCTATGTCATTTTGTAGGTAAGTAAGCTAATTATGTAAATTTTTTATGTAATTAAGCTAATTATGCAATTTTTTGCCTAACTAGAATTTACTAAGCTAACTAAAGCATGGCATAGTCTAAGTTGAGCTAAGCAATAAGAATAAGAAGGAGAGGAATAACTAACAAATGCCAAGTCACGGAGGAGAAGCACCATCTCGGTTGGTCGCTGGGTTGGTAGGGCTCTGACAGGGAGAGGGATTGTGGGATGCGACTCTGGAATGATGCTGCAACAAGGCAAGAGTTGAAATATGTGGTTAGCATGGCAACATACAACGATATAAGTCCGTGCAAGGTTGGTCATTGAAAGGGAACTCACCGTTCCCACCGGAGAAGGCATCGGCGGAGGGGGTGGCAAACCTTGCTTCTCACACATAGCCTGCAAATTAGTTTTCGAGAAGTCAAAGAAATAGTTAAATACTTAGTACAAATTCAAAGACAATAATTAAATGAACAATAATAAATACATGAATAATTAAACAATTAATTAAATAATTAAACAACAATGTTTGGATGCATACAAAGTACTAATAGTCGGGATCATCTGTCTCTTCTCCAAGGTCAACTGAAGCATAATCATCATCAGTATCATACGTGTCGTCATGAATGACATCGTCATCGGGTTCAGGGACATCATGTGGAAGGCCTTTTTGTAACCGATCAAGCATTGTTAGCTCATCCGGATTGGTAACCTCTTCTACTTCCACTTCTTCCTCATCATCACGTGATTCTTGTTCCTCCGTGTTCAGGGTGGACGTAGAGCAGTTCCGGAGACGACGTCTCACACCACGTGATTCTTGGAAGAATTCTCCATCATATGTTATTGGGTCAATTTGAGGTTCATAATCCTCTTCGTTTGGTGGAGGTGGTCTAAGATGGGGCGGCACATCGTACACGACATACCAACCTTCCAGGTTCTTAACACTTTGACGACTGTATGGCAGATAGAAAACTTGGGTGGCTTGTTGAGCCACAATAAAGACATCATCACCGCTTAACTTCCTGTCTTGTCGGATTTCGACTAGCCCAACATGTTCATGAGCCCGTCTTGTCTTAGTAGGATCGAACCAATGACATTTGAACACAACAACATTTGGAGGATTTTCACCATAATAATGAAGTTCGTAAACTTCTTCAAGTCTTCCATAATACTCGACACCTCCCTCGCCTATAGCAGAGACACCAGAATTGGTTGTTTTTCGACCGGGCATTGAAAGCTCTTTGCTAGCAGTACGAAAGCGATACCCGTTGATGTCGTACTTCTGAAATGTCCGGACCTTAAAGTCAAAACCATTTGCTATTTGTCTCACTTCATCGTCGACTTGCTCATCTGAATTAGCTATTTTTTTGAACCAAGAGATGAAACCGGGATAGCCGCCTCCTGTCTTTTCAAGAAGTTCATACTCGAGAATGGATTCTTTTTCGATTGCAACACCATTCGAGAACTGTTCGACGTATCGACTGTATCAATTAATAACAGTTGTTAGACACAAAACTTGTTAAAAAGTTGCGAAACAATGTATCGAGGACTTACTCGATGTACGGCCGAACTTCTGTTAAGTTGTTCAATATATACATCGTTAGTGTGCGCCACTCCTCGACGCCCAGCAACTTTGATTTTCCCACACCAGAAGGAGCGAGCTTCCCTTTGAAGAGGCTGAGTTTGGATTCACGTCGTTTGGGGTCGCCCACATTGTACCGAGGCTTTGGATTATGCAAGCTGTGCAAAGTGGCATCATAGTGTGCTGTTACGAAGTTTGCCGCCTCCTCGGTAATGAACGCCTCGGCCATCGATGCTTCAATTCTACGTTTATTTTTACATTTTGCTCTAAGTGTCTTCTGCATTCTTTCAGTTGCATAGCACCAACGATTTTGCACAGGGCCACCCAATCTTGCCTCGGTCGGGAGATGCAAAATCATGTGTTGCATCGGATTAAAGAAGCCCGGTGGAAAAATCTTCTCTAACTTGCAGAGCAACTCAGGCGCCAACTCTTCCATGTCATCTATCACGGCACGCGACAACTCTTTAGCACAAAGAACACGGAAGAAATAACTTAACTCTGCCAATACTAGCCATTCAGACTCTGGGATATAGCCGCGCAACATCACTGGCATTATCCGCTCAAGGCATATGTGCCAATCATGACTCTTGAGCCCAAAATTTTTCATTTTTTCAATGCTCGCTCCCCTCGCTACATTCGCAGCATACCCATCAGGGAACAACAACTTTTGTTGCACCCACAAGAGGATTTCCCTTATTGCTCCCTTCTCGAGATTGTACCAGGCAGGTGGCTTGGACCAATTTTTTCTTCCTTTAGGTTGTCGCATGTTTAGTGATGGCCTATCACAAAGAGTCTCCTGGTCAACTCTAGCCTTTGTATTATCTTTGCCCTTATCAGTGCCGAAAAATGTGCCAAGAAGGGCCTCGGCGATATTCTTTTCAGTGTGCATCATGTCAATGTTGTGTGGTAGTAAGAGGTCTTCGAAGTAGGGGAGATCCCAGATGCATGGCTTGTGGGTCCAGGCGTGTTCCTCATTATAACCCAAGAAATACCTTGGACGGTTTGGATCAGGCTCCATAGATTTTAACTGTTCATGAATTTGTGTGCCCGTCAACGCAGGTGTTGCCGAGTGTTTGACAACTTTACCTTTCATGAAATTCTTCTTGTCTTTTCTGAATGGATGGTCCATAGGCAAGAACTGTCTATGCAAGTCAAAGCAGGAATACTTTCCACCCGCCGGCAACCAATGAAACTTAAGAGCTGCTTTGCATTGTGGGCATGGGAACCTTCCATGCACACACCAGGCAACGAAAAGCGCAAATGCCGGCAGATCATGCAACGAGTATTGGTACCAAACATACATTTGAAAGTTCTCTTTCTTAGCTGCGTCGTATGTGTTGACCCCATTCACCCAAGCTTCTTTCAAGTCATCCATCAGCGGTTGCATGTACACACTCATATTCTTCCCCGGATAGTTTGGCCCTGGAACTATCAACGTCAGAAATATGTGCTTTCTTTGCATAATGGACGATGGTGGAAGATTGAGCGGAATAACAAACACAGGCCAGCAACTATATTGGGTAGCCGTCATACCAAAAGGATTGAACCCATCGAGACCGATGGCGACTCGGCAATTCCTTGGCTCTTTAGCTTTTTCCGTATGTTTAGCATCAAATGCCTTCCATGCGTCACCATCCGAAGGGTGTATCAACATCGGATCTCCGTTTTCATCTAATTCTTTCCTAATTCCATGTTTGTACCATGTCATCTGTTTTGCTGTTTCTTCGAGCATGTAAAGTCGTTGATGTCTTGGTAGGATCGGCAGATACCGTAGAACACTCACAGGGATTTTGCTCTGCTTCTTCTCACCTTCACCGTTTTCTACCTCAACATATCTGGAGGACTTGCAAAATGGACAATATGTTTCGTCCGCATACTCTTTCCTAAATAAGGCACATCCTTTCTCACAAGCATGTATCTGCTCATACGGCATCTTGAGTGCACTAAGGATTTTGTCTGACTCATATAGGTTTGAAGGCATAATATGACCTTCGGGTAGAAACCGCCCAAATAGGGTCATCATTGAGTCAAACAGGTCTCTTCCAATGTTGAATTGGGCTTTCAGAGCAATTACTTGTGCGATGGCATCTAGCTGAGAAATCTTAGTGTGCTCGTGAAGAGGACGTTTTGAAGACTCCAACATGGCATAGAAGGCCTTTGCGGATTCCTCCATCTCTTCGTCCTTGTTCCGAGCATCATCAAAATCATTGACCATGTCTTCAATCCCTGTACCATAATCGTCGGTGCGCCGACGCAAAACTTCGTCTCTATTACGTTGGGCCGACTCACCATGAAATGTCCACAAGGTATAGCCGGGAGTAAAACCACGCATCTGCAAGTGTTTACCCATTACATCCTTTGTCTGTCGCGAATAATTCTTGCACTTAGTGCAGGGGCACCATGTTTTTGGCTGGCCTTTAGAAAATGCCGTTTGCAGGAATTCATAGGTTTTGCTCAACCATTCATCGGTCATGTCTTTCTGACTAGGGTGACCGGAGTACATCCATTCACGATCAGTCATTCTGTCAAGCTAGCTATATAGTA